>OZ059793.1:9367606-9967606 GCA_964057025.1 Standfussiana lucernea | reverse complement strand
CTCCTATAATCCTCAATGCTAGTGACTTCATTGTTGAACAAATCAAGATTCTTTAAATGCTCAAAGTCCTCCAAAGGCTTCAGCGTATCTAAATCTTTGATTTTGTTTCCTGATAAGTTTAGATGTGTAAGCTTTTTGCAGCCATTGAGGAAGTTCAATCCATTGGATATTCTGTTGTCAGACAGCTCTAGTTTCCTGAGCTTGGGCAATTTTGGAAAACCTTTGAGTGTAGTTAGACCAACATTATTGAGGCTCAGGTTTTCAAGATTTACATATTCATCTGTTAACCCAACTATATTGGTACTCCTGCAATTATCCAGGTTTAACTCTTTCACCTGTAATTAAAACAATAAAAATAATTAGATCTGCAGTAGTGACTTAGCAAAAACACCATCTACATTCTGGTGGATGGTTTTATCAAGGGTACCAAGTGGTAGAGCTCTATGGAGTCGTACCTATACTATTTTATCGAATATGACACGTATGTCGTAGGATTTGCGGAATCTGGAGAAAAAAAAAGAGTATTTTTATTTCATCATCTGAAGACCTACAGTAGGCCATCGCCGTTTGGTGGACAAAACTACGTAGGTAGCCATAAAATACGCATCCAGCCTAGCTTGGCAACTTACTATCTACATGTACACGTTTATAGAAGGCATACAAGGTTATTCAGTGCATGTTATTATACTTTCGGTGTGTGCAGTAGCAGAGTCGGCATGAAAACATTGACGTATTGTAAAATCACAGACGTTTTTTATACGTCTATCAAACCTTACAGAAGAACAACCAATGAAGAATAGATTTAATGGGTAATGTTACTGGCTTGCCGAGTGTTAATGAAAGCTAAGTCAAGTCAACCAAAACGTCAAAATGGTGTTAGTTGTCAAAGACACGCGTAGTTTGTAAAATCCATGAAATGAGTGATTATTTCGGGGAAATATTCATTGAAACATGAAAGGGACGTGTTGATATCATAGTTTGTATAACAATATGTATTTGCGGTGTTGTAATTGCGAATAGGATTGAGATCGTTTTTACTTTGCAATGGCGGATGACACGAATCATCGCGACGCAATAAAAATGGCCGCTTATATTGGTAAGGCGTGCGTCAATAACATGACTGCAGTTGAAAGTGTAAATAGACCAAAATAGTAACAAAAACATGTTCAGTGACATAGTTATTTAAACCAATTTAAAAATAATTTAACACACATTTTAAGTTTTTACTGGGAGTTGAGTCCACTTAGGTGAAAGGGCGCGAAATTATATCATGAAGTAGCTAGTCAAGTTTACACTTTGAGCAGTTTGTAACAGACTTATTTACAGATAAGTTTTTCCAATTGTTGTAAACAACAATATAAGCTATTTAGTATTCTATATCCTATGCAATATTCGTTAAAAACTTGTGCATCTAGTAAAATACCATTGACATTGACAACACATTAATCAATGAGCCCTCTTTTCAAAGCACAAGTTTTTGAGATAAATATTACCTAACAAATAGAGAAAACTAACGTATTTTAACCGATTAAATAGAAATTTGACTTTCAGTCGCGTAATTAGCCTTCAAAAAGGGTACATAACACGTCCGACATCCATAAGTTTCGACACTTAACCTCAATAACCGAATATTTACAATAGGAATGCTTCATCTGCTTGTATGATCTGAATAAGCAAGTTAATCATTCACGGTGAAATCTATTGAAGCATAGAAAATAATTGCCTGGTCAAATACTTCATTAGAATGTGTAATAATTAGGTGCACATGAATGAAACGTAACAATCGGCAATGGCTAATTTCTATACATAATAATGCCACATCTTTAATTAGGAAGTGGATTTACATGCTACTGTATATCTATATGACACGAACCGAAGTTTATGCTGATTTACTGACAGTAATCTCGATTTTTATGTATTACATTTAGGTACCTGATGAAATACGTATCGACAAAACATTCCAATATATCGAAAAATAGATTTCGTTTACCTGTGAAGGATTTCTTCCTCTCAATTCTAAGGCGACCCTCTTTTCCATCTTTAAGAGTCCGTTGAATTCCAGTTTATAACACTTTTCGCGTATTTAATATTTCTCAAGGAACTAAATCACTAAGCTTGGGTTTCAAAACAGAAGGAAACTATAGATACACGAGTGACGTCGTACTAGAGGCGCCGTCTGGTGGCGAAATAAAATATCCGGATACAGTGCAGTTGAGCAATTGATTAGTGTTTTGTAATGACGATTTCCAACAAATACATCACAAAATAACTTTTTATGTTGTCTAAAATAATATAAATATATTTTAATTTAACCATAACTCTAAAAAAGACTTATTTAAAATTCTTAAATCCGATATTGAGTTGGGTCGTGTTATCTTACGTTGGTAGTGTGTAGTTACGAGGTTGGCGGTCAAAAGGCGGCATTTACAAAATGTGTTGTGGTATGAGTAGCCGGTAAAGCGTGTTCTTATGTATTTGGATGCTATGTTTTTACTGGGTATTGTAACCATTATCAATACAATTATAAATATATTCTTCAGTTTTATTTGTGGTTTTAATCCATGGTAGTAGAAAACTATCCATCAAAATTCAGTTGTTACTGGACCGGCTCAAACCAGTACCAGAAAATATATTCACGACTTAATCGTTATGGTGCGGGTAGAAAACTCAGATTTTTAGAATAGGTATGGTTATTTTTCTAAGATTTTACTTTGACTCTTTTCGAAGACTTACATGTACGGTTCTTTTGGGGTTTTCGGCTTAAACTCAGTTATACGACGTGCCGCGATCTACTTACATAGTTCTAATTGACATATATTTTCGAACAGGATTTTTATTGACTAGAAAACGTATGGGAACCATTTATTTTTATATTATAAATACCTTTTGATAAATATAGATAATTAATGTGGTCGCAGTGGTCACTGAGTTTATACACTGATAATACATATTCACATCGGTTTGGCCAGATAAAATAAGTCGGCAATCACTGTGTTGGTTATATTATTCACTGGTCACTTAGATTCCTGTTTACAAGAGATTTTACAAGTGAGGTTTGTCTCTACGTGTGACACTATGTTATTTAGCAAAAAATAATCCTTATGATGAAGCCTTTCGATCGGTATGTTAAAGCTACAGGGTGATTATTTTTCTCATGTAACGGGTTCGATTCCCGGTTCAACCATGTAATTATTTAAATATCTATTAATGCAGTTTAAATTGTTTTTTAAATTCAAATAATGTCTTCTTTCAGTAAAATGTTCCATCTACAATATTCAAGGTACCTTCCCTCCATGTGGCATATCCGTGGGACGCCCTGTATAAATAGTTGATCGCTGACTGTTTACCATACTGGTGCGGTCGGCGAACACTCTGTCAATCAAAAGTTAACAAAACACTCGTTTTTAGTTGCTACCGCTAGCTTTAAATTCGCTAACCGCCGGCTGTGGGACAGGCCTAATTTCTGGGCCATGAAAATATCGCTTAGGGCGATAACATGAAACCGCATATCAACGTAACAGTCTGTTGTGTAAATTAGGTTTTCAATTTTGTTTTCTCCGCTTTAAGCTGATGTTTAAAGCGCAGAGCGAAAACGCTATAAGGTACGGACTCCACCGAACCGGAGACGAGACGAGAGGAGAGGAGATGTGTTCTAAACCACCAATAGAATTTCGTTATTAACTCTTCCCCTCTCCGCTTAGCTTTAGTGGAAGAGGTTCATCAGAGGAGAGAGGAGATGTCTCGTTATTGTTTAAGCGGTGTGCTGTGAGCGGTGGACCACTCTGCACATCTCCGCACCTCTCCGCTTTGCACATATCCGCACAGCTTCGGTGGATACACCCTAGCTTTTACGCATCTCTTCTCCTCTCCGCTTTGCACATCTCCGTTTGTGTCTGCTTTGGTGGAATCCCGGCCTAGGGCTTCGTTTCGTGGCCCTTAGGTAAGAACTATAACAAAGAGTTAGCTGAAACTAAGCACCTGCTGTAAGTCATAACTGTCAAAATTAAATTTAATGAGATTTTGAGTGTGTGCATTAGTACTGCAACCAGAATATTATCGAAACCGATATTCCCTGTGTCATAAGGAAGTATGACTTTAACATAACCTTTTTAAAGTTCCCTTCTTTACCGTTCTTTTTTATAGCATGATGTATGACCTGGGAATAAATGAGTAAGTATATAAAATAAGGAACTAAATAATACTTATCCCCTTATTATGTTCTCGTTATGATTAGGTGAAGAGGAAAAAGGCTAGCGGCGCTTCGCCAATATTTCCATATTTAAAAAAAAAATATTTTTAAAAAGAATACATGCATGAAAAAAAAACGAAACAGAGGCATAGGGTGGATTGATATTGTAGATTATATGCTCATCATATCACTAACTAATCCTCTAAGCGGCGTGGTAATGGCAACACTCCTGTCAGTTGGCCCACCACTTCTTCAAGCTCAAGCAGTCTTATTTTAATGCATGGAGCTACACAAAACGTGTAGTTCCATGCATTAAATCGTTCCATCTCCTTCCCACACTAAAGTAAGATTAGCGAGAAGCGTCAGGGCAGACCGCGAAATTTAAATTTTCTTGTTTTTTTTTTGCTTGTCTTTGCAATTTATATTGATGATTTAAATGGTTATAATTATGTAACTACATGCGTAATAAGGTCGCAAATCATATTTTGTTTCACCTACAGCCTGACACTGTCCTGAAAATTGCAAAAAAAGTGAAGAAAATAATTGAATTTCGCGGGCTAACCTGAAATTTGAATTTTGGTCAGTGTCAGGCTGTATATTGAATGACTATTTCATGAAAAAGTCTTTCAAACTTCGAGGGTTGTATTGATGATTTTAATGATGATTATAACTATGTAAAGCCATATTTGCTACGATCGCGAATCATAGTTTAATCAACATAATATGTACAATACAACCTGACGCTGACCTGGAAAACTGCAAAAAACGTAAGAAAAATTGAATTTCGCGGGCTACCTTGGCGCTTCCCCTTAAAATAATACTACAAGAAGAGGTGGTCGGGTCCCCTGATCTCATGTCATAGAAGCCATAAGGAGGTTCATGGTAAGTAATCGTAAGATACACATAAACAAACACCACGCCTGTAGTCCCCAAAGGGTTGGGCAGAGGTGTACCTAATAGTACACCCACATCTTGCCAGTTATGTTTTAAGTCCCAGGTAATAGGAGTCGAGCCTATTGCCATCACATTACTGTTAACATCGTATTGCTATTGCATTTTTGTAAGATAGATTCACTATAGTTTTTATTGTTTTCTTACTGCCTCCGATGTTGTATCCTCCGGCCATCTGCTCTCAGAACGGCGCAGTGAAATTATACTTGAAGAAGTGTACTTTTATTTATTTAATTAAAAAATAATAGATGCGATTTGAAAAATAAATTATAGTTTAGGCAAATGGTGAAGATTATTTTGGTATAAATATTACGTCAAAATGATGTACAATTTCGGAGATATCGTGGCTTGTTTCGAAGTCTTTTTGGTCAATAATTGAATTAGGTCCAATTTTTTTTTCTTTACAATAAAGGCGTGTAACGAAAATGTATTCAATCATTATTGAAGTTGGGGATATTTGTAAGATGAAAAAAAATATTTTGATGGTGTATATTCAATAGAATCTACAAATTAGAGCTCCCAAATTACGTCTCCGTGAGTTTTTTTCTTAACATGCATCGGGAGAATGATTATTACTGAATAAATAAATTATTATTAATTAATTCGTTTCATTATTATTGTAGTAGAGGAAACGAACTATTTTTAAAAGTAATTATTATTTCAAACAACGAACGGATAACATACAATTTCAACGAGGAAACCTTGCAATTTCGCGTTTTTTTGTAATACGCCTCTTAAGCAAGGCAGTTTGCCGCGTTCATGTTTATACATGTTGGTAGTCAATTTGCTTTACAATTAATTTCCCTGACTTCATAATGATCACACTTAATTACTTTAGATTTATTGCGAACTCAGACAGCTTGGCCAAATCTGAAGTAAAGGTAACAAAACATCACGCATGTAATTCCCGCAGGTGTGAATTAGGTACCTACAGCCACATTTCACCAGTTATCTTTAAGTTCCACGGTATAGGGTCTCGAAGTTTTTTGGCATCAAACCGAGTATTCCAGACGCAATTCTCATAACGGAAAAACACAATAACCCTTTACCCAACCTGGGAATGGACCTGGTTTATCGAACCCGGGTTGTCATGTTCAGCAGATAAACTTGCGACTACTACACCAACGAGGAATTGTCAAAAATTTGCTGTCAAATGAATGGCTAAAGCGGGCGTAAATCTTGAAAAACAAAGGATTTCGACTTTTAGGGTTCCGTTGCCAAATGGCAAAAACGGAACCCTTATAGATTCGGTCTGTCCCTCTGTCTGTGTTTCCGTATGTCACAGCCATTTTACTCCGAGACTATAGGCACGACACAGTTGGAAATTTGGAGAGTAGATGCTTTCTATTAACCACTACAAAAATATGATGTAAAATTATGAAAAAAATTAAAAGAGCGATAAAGGTCTCCTTATTATTAGTTCTATATTTCTTTTTCTTTTATTTTTTCTACAGGAGGTGCAAAAATGATAGTATGAGCAAGGACATGTATATCCTCGTAGTCATACTGGTATGACAAACTAGTATAACCATGAGGAAGCAGCGGGTAAACTTATGCCTACTTAAAATTTTGCGGAAATGAGGGTTATTCCGGGGGAGTCGGCCGTACGGGAGAGATGGCCAATAGAAAAAAATTAGGAATAATTCATAGATACATATTTCTAGAATGGATGAAATCGCATTTTTTGCCTCGAAATTTCCATCGTTTTCACTTATAGGTACCTCTGAAAGTGAATGTGATAATAGAGAGAAAGACAACTGCAGAGGTTGTGGTGATAATTATTACAGGACACAATTAGCTGAAGATTGGATACAATGTAATATTTGCATGTTCTGGGTGCATGAAAATTGCACCGAGTTTGAGAACGTGTGAACTGCGGTATAAGAAAAAAAAACTTTTTTGCAAAAAAAAACCGACTTCCAAAAAAAAACACTAAAAAAGTGGGAAATAACTTTACTTTCGGAAGTCGGTGACTATTGTTTGTTTCATTGACTTTTTTGCCACCGACTTCCGAAAGTAAAGTTATTTCCCACTTTTTTAGTGTTTTTTTTGGAAGTCGGTTTTTTTTTGCAAAAAAGTTTTTATTTTACCCTTTTTAGTTCAAATTTCATCACACACAAATCCTTGTCAAGTATCAATTTCGCAATTTCTTTTACTTGGATGACATATTGTTTCCAGCTATTTTGATTTCAAAACCAAACTACTGAACCGATTTCGATGAAATTTCTATGGGACCAATCGGGAAGTAGATTCATTCAGATAAAAGAAGAATTTTTCAAATCGGTTCATAAATGACGAAGATATGAGGTAACAAACACAAAAATTTCCAGCTATTTTGATTTCAAAACCAAACTGCTGAACAGATTTTGATGAAATTTCTATGGGACCAATCGGGAAGTAGATCCATTCAGATAAAACAAGAATTTTTCAAATCGGTTCATAAATGACGGAGATATGAGGTAACAAACACAAAAAAAAAAAAAAAAAAACATACAACCGAATTGAGAACCTCCTCCTTTTTTAGAAGTCGGTTAAAAAAGGAGTTAAAAGATCTCAAGGGCAAAGGGAAAGGCAAAAAGAGTACTGTCCATCTCCCCCGATCACTATGGCAATCACCCCCGGACACTCTGGGAGAGATGGCCAGTCCTAGTTTTTTTTTTAGTTTAAAATTACATTGCGTTCTTTAAAGTGATTTATCGTTAATGTTTGATAAGAGTAATAAATAAAGTTTATGTTCTATATTAATTCAATGTTTTATTCATCATAATTCCTTCACAATAGAGTCTTAAACTTACTAGGGCCATCACCCCCGGAATTACCCTAGATATATTACTTTTTTATAGCTTTAAATTTTTTGGACATAGTTATTTTACCTATAATTTTGCACCATTGTCAAAATCAATTTGAGCTTCATTCTTTTGCTATAAAGTTGGAAGTGGATTGATTCTTGGGTTGCTGTTAGAGGTACAAAAACTGGGGAAGGATTGTAGACTTACTATTCTAGGTAAGACTGCTCAGAGGTTCAGGGTGATGAGGAATGATTCTTTAATAGACAATCAATACAAGGTGTAGCTTTGCAACTTCGTCAAAATTCAGGAAGTTGTCATAGAAGACGTAAATAATCAATATAAATTACGGTACCTGGTCAATAATAATAAACGCTGCTTTTTTTAGCTGTTTTAATTTGACTCTATATCAGAATGAAGCCCCTTTCAAAAGAGGAGAATCACCTGTTTATCGAATAAACGTCTGCGTTTGTTTGTGTGATAAAGCGCGGTTATAGGGCTAGTATATGATGTGCCGCGTTTTAATACGGGTGGTGTACACTTATCGATTTCCGATATTAAGAATAAAATATAATAAATTACCTACCCATTTTATTATTGATTCGGGTCGAGAATCATTAGCATAGTTACCTCCTTGAATTTGACGAGGATGCAAAGCAACACCTTGTATAACGATTGAATATAAAACGTTTTATTCCCTGTCAAACAAAGAGTACTTAGAATACTTGCTTATAGCTGTCAAATCCTGACAGGAAGAATCTGAATGAAATATTTTGTACACAATATTAACCAATTATTTGGAGCTTTTATAATTTTATATAAATCATGTTACGGAGAAGACTGTCTCGCACTTTGGCTAAAACCCGTAATTGTATATGCGTACTTTTTGTAATCCTGTTTGTGCTCATTTTCCGTATAAAGAGAATTCAGGAAAACGAAGTGGTTACAAAGATTCCTAAAAGTGCAATAAAATATGTCGAATTTCAAGCACAGTATGATTTGAAACCTATAGAAATAAACACAATAAAACATTTAATAAAGGAGTATAACTCAGAACAACGGGTCTTGAACTTGGACGTTTTTGGACCACTAAAACCAAGTGCCCCCGTATTGATAATATTTGTTGATAAGTTCAAAATAAACCTACAGTATCTCCTGGTATCTTTATCAAACGTAGCAGGAATAGAAGATGCTCTATTAATTTTTTCACACTCTCGGTTTGATGAGAACGTCAATAATTTGTTAAAAATGATAGATTTTGCTCGTGTTTTACAAATCTACTATCCGCATTCTATGCAGATATACCCTTATGAGTTTCCAGGACACCACCAGGATGACTGTCCGCGTTATATGGATATGGACACAGCTGTATCTCTGAATTGTACGGGAGCAGATACACCAGATATGCATGGGCTATACAGAGATCCCTTACAGGCCCAAATGAAACATTACTGGTGGTGGACAATGAATAGAATATTTGAAAATTTACCCTTTATTAAGGACCACACAGGAATTTTCACATTTTTGGACGATGATGTATTTTTAATGGAAGATTTCATTTATATGACCATACAGATGAAGAAAATAAGCCAGTTTATAACTGTTTGCGAATTTATGTCTTTACTGACGCCTGCGTTTAATTTTTCATACTCTGATGACGTGAGTAAGTACAAAGCGTACTTGGTTGAATTAACGACGTGGGATCCCAGATACCATTCTTCTGTGGTATCCTTTGATGCGTCAGTCTGGAGCTCTATTTCGGCACATTATTTCCTTTTTTGCAATATCGACGATTATTCGTGGGCCCGATCCCTGTTCTATTTGTCTCTAAACAGAAAAGACGGAGGAATATTCAAAGTAATGTCTAGTACATTACCAAGAGCGTTCAAAACTAGCACTACAGCTATGTACGATAAATATGTGGAATACAACATGATCTACACAATTAATCGAATTTTGCACATTCAAGAACATATGAACTATCATTTATATCCCTCTCATCTCGAAGTTTACGTTGATATTGAATTAGATGACGAGGATATAATATTCGATTACGTCGATAACAGCGGCGGGTGGAGCGATCCTCGGGATAAAAACATGTGTGTTAATATAACAACGAATAAGATAAAGAAAGTAATAATGGATATGGCTCACGAGTTTCACCAATATGATGTGGCACGATCTATGTGATTAATTTACTTATTTTTAATGTAGAAAGGCAGTTTTTAATATACATATTTTTATTTTGTTTGTAAGTGTGTTTTATTGTATTTTGTTATGTTATAATAAAACATACACAACGTAATAGTATGGTGTTTATCAACTTGTTTAACACTCCAGGGTGCTAGGGAGCGCAAAGACAAGCGACACTATAATCAACATAACAACACACCGATGGGCTAAGCCTTGGTGCCGTGTACTCGTAATAGGGGCAGCCTATTGCCAACAACCGGGCTCAAATCCAGGCTCCGTGGCTGCTACTGAGAAATTTCTGATGGAAAAAAAATAAAAAAATAAAAACGTTTATTTCAATTACAATAGGCATGTAGATACATGTAATTGGAGATCACCTTTTAAGCAAGGAATTGCTTGTATTAGGAGATTCCGCACTTCCACTTGTCATTTTTATGCAATTGAAATGTAGACAATGTAAACAAAAAAATAAAATAAAAGTAAAAAATAAAAGGGTAGCTTAAAAATTATACAAACAGTTCTGGAACTAATGAGCGTTATGTAGAAAAAGACCAGATCGCGCGTGTACGTGTGGTATGTGTTTCATGAGTGGGTGTGTGAGTGAGTATGGGTATGTGTGTGAAAGTGAGGTTGTGTGGTTATGGAAAAACCCAATAACATTTTACCCGACCTGGAAATCGAACCCAGGACTTCATAATCAGCAGTCGCGCTTACAACCACTCGACCAACTAGGTAATCAACATCCTATGATTATGTGAAAAACATTACTAGGTACATCTTGCTAGCCCGTAATACATTGAGAGTAGATGTCTTAGAAACAGCTGAGAACAGACAACAGCGCGTCACTCTTCTACAAACACCAAAAATGGAAGGAGGCAAGTTAAAGCACAGTACCTAGTATTACTGGCTTTTCAAGCCAAAGCTAGCGAATAAAATTAATTTGATAATTTTACTTTGACCAAGTGGTTGCAGTTTTCAATAGGTAGTCTGATAAGTTTGTCCTCGGAAAACATCGTCATGTTTTGATAGTTTTATGTAAAAGCTAAGATCACTTCAGAGTGGGACCAGGAAATAAGAAATCGTTCAAAGGATGTATACTACGTTGCCACCATGACACAACAAATCGAAAAACAAAGTCCCCCGACGCGTCTGCTTGTCAATCTTTGCCGGATTTTTTCTGTAACTGCCGGGTAGATTTAGTTGTGGCTCGCAAGATTCAATAGATAAATGGATACTTATTTGTAGTTTATAATATTATAGTTTTGTTTATGGAAGTAAAAAAATACTATTTGAAATGGTTTTCATGCGCTGGGTAAATGGATGCTGCAACCTGAGCAGTCAGCCCGGTTGTAGACATGCTGATTAGCAAAAGGGGTTGGAAGATATTTGTATGAAGCTTCGTTTGCCTAACGTCCGCCATTTTATTTTATTTTCAAAATAGCGGCTAAATAATTCAAAGCCTTTTATTTTGGGTATTGGCATGGACTATTCTTCCACCTACAAGCAGGGAACGTGTTCTCATCCTAAAGTCTTCGTGTACGTTCCTAACGAGATAATTAAAATTGCCTATCTCCGTGAAGCCGAGCCAGTTAGTTTTAACTAAATAAAAATGAAATGTCCTTAATGTTCCTTAATTACACAGTTTTCGTTCATTTCTTTTTAATAATAATTTATTATTATCATTAACTATATACATTATAATAATTAAAATAACTAAAATAAATTAACTACAAACTCCTCCTCAACGCTGTCAGCCGGTAATGTGATCAAGAGACTAGCGGCGTTGCCACGTGTATGGCAACACTTAGCCTCTGGCCAAGGTAAAACCCAGCCCTTGGGTCACGGGAAGCGTCAACTAGGCGTTTGGAAATTTCCTTAAAAAGGCTGTGATCACTCGGACCCCACGGCCCCAGAGTTTCAACCCCAAACGGCTCGAAAATATAGTAATATTTACGCCGCTTGAGGTTCTCCGCAGCCGCAGCGGCAGCGCCAACACAGCACGATGAGCTTGTAAGATGTGATGGCGCAAGAGTATCGACACATGTTGCGTCCCACACTAAAGGACTTTTCTGTTCTTCGCTTTTAACATCCCTAACATTTATTTATTTTCAGACAAATTTGGCCCATGGATACTACCATGAATTATCACCAGAGATCGGAATAGGTGGTGAATATTTGCCTAAACTTCAAGGAAGTAAGTTACATGTGGATAATACCACCCTCTAATTTAAAAACTTTATTTCGAGACTTAAAAATCAATCCGGAATTTTATACGGACTTATTATTCACATGTTACTATTTCCTCGAAGTTTAGGCAAATACACTCTACCTATACTGATCTATGAGTATCATACATATGGTATTGTGTACCTAAGTAAATAGAACCTTAAAACTATGTTATCAACGCTTAACTTTGCCAGCTTCACCAGCATAAAATAAAAACAAATTGTGGGATATATGAAATACTGAAATTTAAATTTAAATTAATAATTGTTAACGGACTTCCATTGATTAAATTATCGTATGATTATGAAACATACAGTTTTTTCTGATTTTAATTATTTGTACCACAGTTTATAAGACTGCTAACATAATTTACTCTGTGCTGGATATTTCGGAACACATTATCCTATGACCGCTAGTTATCGTTACGAGAAAATAATTACGACTAGTACAGACCACGTATAATGATCTAGACAAGCTATTTTAAGTGGTTTCCTGCTCGTTCAAAAGTTAAATTCTACGTAATGACCTTTTCTCTTGTGAACGCACCCTTAATCGCTGGCTTAGACTTGGTTGCCAGGGACAATAACCGAAGGAAATAGTTATTGCTGAGTGTAGTATCGAGAACAGCTTATATAGTAAGCTGTTGGTAAAAGTCTCGTAGCGGTCGTAGCCGATCGGATGTGTGCTACGAATTTTGACGTAGCTCGTAGCAGCGTAGCAAAGCCCGTTTGCAGTCCAGCAGATTATGACAAGTGCTAGCTATTAAGTGTACACTGCATAATATATGTATATATATAATTACATATAATAAAATTGTAACAGGCCGATATAGACATTGAAGATATTAAAAAACATATATGGGGGATCTTTATTAGAGCAACAGAAGCCAAAACAACAGTTTTTAGAATTTTTGTCTGTCTGTCTGTCTGTATGTTTGTACACGCATCACGCCAAAACTACTGCATAGATTTGAACGCAGTTTTCACCGCTCTACTGCTAGATGCCTAACTTAAAATATAGGATACATTTTACCACAGAAATGATCTTTTTCTTTATTTAAGTACCACACTTACGAAGTCGCGGGCAAAGGCTACTTGTAAAATAATGCTGTAATACAAACGAATAGAAATAAGTAACCTTGTCTGTTCATAATGTACTGTACCAAAGTGTACGCTTTACTCCTTAACATATTTGCCTATTGTAATTACAATCATTAAAATTCTTCGGTATTCTTAGCTGGTCACTTACTTTTTCGATTGTCGCGGGAACAATGGTAGCTGGAAAGTTTTTGTCTAACTTATTTGGATTACAAAAGTGGAATGTTCGTAGTCATTCTTGTTATTAATGAACACTCATACTTATTAAATATTGTTAACATCAGCTAACGCCATTAACACAGACATGTGCGTCTTATAGCAGAATATAAAAGCCGTACAATACAAAATGTGACGTAATATCTCCAGCGATCATCGTAACAATAAGTTCTTGTTACTTTCCTCCGTCAGTCAGGCGCAGACGACTTTATTCGAAGATAATGTTACAATTAAGTTGGAGACAAAGGAGAGCATGTCAGTGTAAGGCGCGTGGCGGCTTGGCGGGACGCCGGCATCATCCATGCGGGGGCGAGGGGTGGAGGGGCGGGCGCGCGGGGGCCGGGGGCAGAGCCCTGAGTGTGCGCACGCAGCCTCGGCCCGGCCGCGAGCAACAGTCTGCTCGCGTGAGCCGCGGCTCGCGACTCGGCCAGACCACGCCGCGGTATCATGCCCCATGGTAAGCACTCACCATCACCTGGACCCCGTCACACGACCCACCACTCTTAACACCCCCCGCACCCCACTATACTATCAGAACTCTACCCCCCCTCACACTTTTCTGTCATCATTCCATGATTGCACTCATGTTTTTATTATTTATTTACGATCTTACCGTACGGAATGGACAAATTTTAAATTAATGAATTACAATAAAAATCTCACCGTGTGCTGTTACAGCCTTTTTTATGTGAAAACGTGGTGGTATTAGGGAAATTTTAATGTCGTTTTATTTTGTCGTCGGAATGAATAAGCCGAGGGCACCTGCGTCCATTAGCAACAATAGAATTCAAAGCATAAAAGGCTTATTGTTGTAATTTAGATATTTTTACCGGCTGTATTAACGGTGTGTTAAATTATTTGTGTTGTAATTGAGAGAAGAAAGCGACGTGGAAGTTAAGGAAAGTGATTTGAGAAGTAAGCTTGCTGAGAACGTTCGGTGAGTACTTATAGTAACTAATTAGATGAATGAAGTTGGGAAATTATGTCTCTACCCACAACAATTTTAATACCTAGAAACTTATCGCAATTTTCATACACAAGCAAACGTACCTATTTACAAAATGTAACTTAATCTAGTTGAAATATTTCGTTGCGTATCACATAACTAGTTTAAAAACCAACATTGTACGATGAAATTCATAAAGGATTCACCAGTCTGTAAACATGCTACTCTAGTTTTCACTTCAATGTTTGTTAGAACATAAAAGTTTCCGACTGCAGTATGTGCAGTATACTGCTTATTGAAATACATATTAATCTCTAGGTTTTCAAAGCCCATTCTATACCAATAATGTACCTATAGGTCTTATATTAATTACAATTATGAAAGCTACTTAAAAGCGCATATGTTGAGTGATTATATATTCTAAATATTAAGTTTTGAGAAATTGGGGTACACTTTTGAGTTCATTACAATAATCAGCTGTTTCAATTTAAAATGGCGAATTTACTAGATTCGTCATTTTAATTGCTACTTCTGCGAATACAAACTAACTATTACGTCAGAGTTATAATTATCTAAATAATTACGTGTAATGAAACACAGTTGAATAAAGTTATTAAAGTATTTATTTAGGATGCAAATCAGTTGGCAATAGCACTCATTACACAACCAACACCATTATCCACCAATCACTAACCTATGGTTAAAACTGCGTGAGTTAAAACTAAAAAAAGCGATTACGGAGGATCAAGTGAAAAGAAACCCTATTAAATGGATAAAAGAAAACTAAATTAAAATTAAGTTGAAGATAGTCCTATCAGGGTTGGATAGGCAAAGGACTCGTGATCTCTCTGAATCTTCAGATGGCTATAGGCAGCGGAGTCAACTTATCATCGCGTAGGCCACATGATTGTTTGGGAAGAGGCAAGTTTTTTTAAACAGAGTGTACTTGCAAGTTTGCCACTTGCTACTCTGAAACTCACTCACACTCTCTCATTCTCTACAAAAAAAAACAAATCATTGTTGGTTAGTTATGTTTCTGGCTCATATCAGTAGCGTGCTTAGGGGCCAACAATACGACAAGCCTATAAGGCAAGCAGGTATAGCCTAGTGGTGTGACTGTCGGACTGCCAAGTCATAGGTCTCGAGTCCGAACCCAAGACACGCACCTCTGATTTTTAGGAATCATGTGCGTATTGTATAATTATCACTTGCTTTGGTGAAGGAAAACGTCATGAGGAAACCAGCATGCCTGAGAGATATTTCTCGACGGCTTGTAAAGCCAAGTCAGAGGCCCATGGGCGGCATAAAAACTCTGATACCATATTACGCACTAACCACACGATAAAGAAAGATAAGGCAAGCAGACTGTTCAGAAACCCTAACATCATGAGGAGTAGTTGATTTTAAGGGCAAACCAAGATTTTAGGCTTGTATGAAAGTATCGCCACTAGTCATATTACTAGCGTTTGCTTTGGCTTCGCTTGCATAAGTCGGAAATTAACCCATTAGAACGCACTACCGGGATAAAAATTTCATCCATATCCGTTCAGCCAATCTAATAAACACACAAACTTTCATATTTATAAAATTAGGAAGGATTTTATCATTAAAACTGAGTGGATAAAGTACAGAGTGTCAGAAACAACACCCCTATTGTTCGCGTGGGTTCAAAAGTTTACAATTGGATCCTGACCGCATATTACATTACGCGATCAAATGAGCTTACGGCTTACCGACCCGATGGCGGTAACATGTGGTTTTCGACAAAGTAGACCGCTTTGTTCACGATCGTGTTATTATATGACTAGCGTTGTTCCTGTGTGTCCTCCAATAAAAATACTCTTCTGCTTAGTCACAACATTCGTGGCTAAATAATAAAAGCTGCAAGGGTCGATCTTCAAGTTTAAGCAGCGCTTGCCAAGGTCGGGATGGGTGACCATCCATTACATACCTAGTTTCCTCCGTGACTTGCAAAGCACGTTAAGCCGTTGGTCCTGGCTGTCATTTGTAGATCTTTGACCGTCGTTACAGGTAGCCAGAGGCTCAAAAGTCTGACAACCAGTCTTACCAAGAGCTTCATATTACCCATTATTAACTGGGTTGTGGAGGTCACATAGGCAGCCGCTCCATGTAAAATACTGGTATTCAGCTGCATCCAGTTAGACTGGAAGCCGACCCCAACATAGGCTAGGCAGATGTTGTTCTTCTGCCCTCTATATTCTTCTTCTCAGTTGCTATACTCTTGACAAATTTTTAGATTAGTAATTGTCTTTACCTACAAAGGGTTAGTAAAGGTAAACGCACACTAATCAGAGGCTTAATAATTACTTGTATGAAATCCTATGTAACCTCGCACATTATCCTCGCCGAGTCGGAAGAACAGATAACGTTATACGTATGATAGAACGTTTCGTTCGAAGCGCTCGATTCTATCGGCGCGGATTAGTGTGCGTTTACCTTAAAGCTGATGCTTTTTGGAGTTACTGCAGGATTGTGATCTGATTGTGTGGATTGTGTTTCCTATAAAGAGCAAGGTGGCCCAGAGGTAACAGCCCTGACTTTAAGAATTGTAGATGGGTTCGAATCCAGCCAGGCGTGTAACGTTGCGTAATTTATGTTATTACTACTGCTCTCAAAACGGTGTAGGAGAGCATCTTGAGAAATCGGCACGTAACAGAACCAAACCAAGTTCGAAGACATGTGACACCCACTTAACCTTTTGAACGCCAGAGCATTAACGTACGCGCGTGCCCTCGACGCCAAGCCACAATTTCACCGCACACTAAAAAAATCTACAAAAAGAATAGGGATTTTAAAACTTTATCGATAAAAAATAATATAAAAGAGACAAGACAAGGGTATACAAATCAAAACACACAAAAATAATGATTTGATTGTTTATTTCGTGTTATAGTGCATCGCATTTTTTGTCACATATTTGAGTCGTTGGCGTACAGCTCTGTACCTACAGGGCACGCGCTTGCTTGTCACGTATATGCGAAAACGGCGTTCGAATTAGCGGCTTATTATACTTCTTATAGCGCTCTCTCTTCAAAAGGCTTTCTAGCGTTAGAAAAAAACATAACATATGTGACTCAGACTAGACTATATTATTCAAAACATACGTGTTTGTCAAATCAGTAAACAAAGCCTATTTTAAACATACACTGTTACGGGATAACTGTGTCATCCCGCGATAATGACGCTTGCAACAACTTGCTTGTTGAAATATCGGGAGCTCACAATAATGAATAATCACGGAAAATATCCCGTAAGTGACCGTGTAAGTTTAGTTATAAACCGTGAAAGCTTAAAACGAAGCCTATTTTGCCACGACAGTCTATCTTTATAAGTATAAGATTTTTGGTATCACGTCATCCCAATATTATTACTCACAAAGACCCAATTCACAAGACATGTTTGTAGCAGGTAGCATTAAATCGCGTTACTGCAAATTGCATACTGTCCCTGTATGTATTACTAGGCTGGCTATCCGTCCACTCGTATCCTTATAAAGCTTCGTGTGAGCAGTGGGCTTAAGGCTTAGATATGGGTAAGAAAAAAATAATGAGTAATTTATCTAAAGAAAGAAAATGGAAGAAGGTGGTCATACCTTGTGTTGCTTACTAGCATTATGCGAAGCTGAGGCCCTTTTTGGCACTAAAAGTTTTGTTGTTTCTTTTAATTTTGAGGAGTTTTTTGTTTGTTTCTTTCTCCAAATACAGACGCACAATTTATATTCAAAATATTTACCGATCCATCCGTAGTCTCATGCTGTCAGTATTTAAAAGCAACGAATTTGCGTAGCAGAGGTTTGGATTATTGCATACTTATAATTAGATATATTTATACTGTTTAAAATGATGAGACTTTTCTAACGGGCTAATGCTTATGCGGCCTAGACACAACTTGTCCAAGCATAAACTTAAAGTACCTAATGGCATATTAACGATCGGTCGATTTCAATGAAGTATCGTCAGAAAGGGTAAATAGTGTCGTCGAATTAATTACGCAACGCAAACAACCAAGTCTGTACGAAGTAAATATTGAAAAAGTTTTACGAATATTCTAGTCACTAATTCAACGTTAGTCGTATATTCCAAAACGTATAGTTTTATTCAAAAGCATTTACATAATTGCCGCAAACTTTAGCGTCAGCATCTGTTGCAGTGCTGCTCAAAATAAATGTCTTTAAAGTTTAGCTTAAAATAATACGTGGCGCCATCTGCATCTTTGTTCTACGAAAGATTTATGTAGTTAAGTCAGTTAGGTAAATCTTTGCTTTTATTCAACCCATGCGATGAATTTTCTTAGTGAAATTCACTCTAAACTAAAACTTTGATGAATAACCAGGTAATTCCATAGCTATAACTAACATTGATTACCTTTATTATTTTAGAAGAGTCTTTGTTTTTAATTTGGGTGCCGTAATGAAATTTGCATATGACGGTAGTATTTTTGCCTCGCCAGTAGAAAAATGTATTGCCCTAACTTCAGTGGCCAACAGACCATGAATTTCGAATAGGCCCCAATTTATGACGTGCTCGCCTAAGGCACCTGTCCCACTACACGCTGACGAGGAAGCGACTAACTATCGACCATTTTCTCGAAAAACTGACAAAAGATGTAGGTTTCATACCTAAAAGATAAACATAAACAAGGTGACCTCTCTTCCCAGGTATGGTCCAGAACAAAAAAAAAAAAATCGAAATGTAGGGGAAAAGAAGCGCCTTTCGACTTCGTTAAGGGTCTTTTTACGTCTTTTATTAATCATTGATCACTGACTGTTCACACTGGTCGACGAGAACTCTCCCACTAGTTAATAGCAGTGACAAGAGTAAACAAAAACCACACCCGCTCAGCCACTCTCGCTTGGTGGGCTGAACACCTGGTGCGTGACGCGCGTTTGGTACATAGGTACGCATACCAGCAAGCGGCTTTTAGTTAGTAGCTAGCTGTATTCGCTTTTCGCTAATCGTCAGCGGTGGGACAGGTGCCCTAGTCATCAGTAGAAATCATGTTACGGGTGAGAACTGTGCATTTTGATGACGACTAGATATATTTTTTTTGCTTTGTATGGCCCACTGCTGGGCAAACGCCTCCCCATATTCTTCCAGGTACTCTTCTCCTGCGCCAACTAAATCCAGCTTTTTCTAGGCCGGCCTCGGCAGTGCCGTCCATCCTCGGGCACCCATAGTGTTGAGAACTTTGCCTATCGGCCGTTATGCATGCGGGTCATGCGACCTGACCAATCCTATTTGAGCCTGGCAGTATAAGATATTTGAAGAATATAAGCCATAAGATATTTTTTTACGGTATGTAAAAAACTAAAGGAAAAATCGCTTACTTCGTAATTTTAATCGTTATTCAGTGGAAAACGATGTACCTGTTAAGCTAATTATAAAGTAAGACTGATTCAAACTTAAATAACTTTGTTCCAAAGTGTTTTGTGTAGAGAACTTTCAAATTCCCCTGTACGCTTTGGAAGTTTATGAACTCCTTTGTTGTTAATCGATTTGTTACTTGTTCGCAATCGATTAAGAAACTTTCATTATCAAATTACGGTGTTATATCATTTTATTGGCTGTTTTATTTGTTGTTACGGAATTTGGATAGTGCCCGGTTGATGGCGATAGGCTCGCCCCCTATCACATGGGACTTATAACACAACTAGCGAAATGGGGGTGTACTACGTCTGCCTAACCCTTTAGGGATTACAGTCATGATGCTGTGTGTGTATTTTTGTCGATAACATGATCGATTTTCATTGCATAGGCAAGTATCAAGTGCTCTCTAGTATAGGTTTCGTCATTGCACCTATAAAACCAGACTGCATCAATCAAAACCCCACCTTCACATTGCGAGATTGACTGTCCCTAATTCACCCTGCTGTTTGAGAGGCACTACAGAGAATTTGAATATATATTCTACTAGTCAGTTGCCACTATACATATAGTACTCTGCCAACGACTTTGCATACGTCGAATCATTTTAGAAACATTGAAATATAAATCTTTTAAGACAAAAGCAAAACTTGTTTATAACGCTCTCTTATTTGTTCACGAAATATGAAAAAAAATGTCACTAAGGCATGATACGACCATAAATGTACATCGGCATTGCTAACGTCATACAGTGCAATGTCGTTTCTTCGATTTCTTGGGTTCAATGTATCTTGTGCTCTGCTCTGCGTACCGCGTTTATCGCGTACATTTGATATTACTGTGCATTTGCGTACGTAGTACGAGATGTAGGTTTATCCCCAACCTTCTTTACTTGAAGGAACGAATCTGTTACAGATATTTACTTTGTCAAGTCCAACAGGCTGCAAAGATGGGGCTGGCATATCCTTGATAAAAGCCCCTAAATAAAATCAGATTAAAAAAAAAAAAAAAAAACAGGCTGCAAAATCTGTAGATGGCAGAAATCAATCAACGATTTGACAACCGCAACGCTGCTTTGCTACGAACTCGTAGCTGGTACGTAGACCTACGTCGTAGACTTATACTACGACTTAGCTGCTACTACGGCGTAGCGTTTAAAAGCTTTTAGTGTCATTAAAATGTTTGTAAAAGCTTATGTTGGTGTACGTGTGATATAAAAAGTCTAAATAAGACATCATTTTGGATTCATCTTGAAATTTTAAAACAATCATTAATATTCATTTGTTGGAGGCACAGAAATAAAACGAAATGTCAAAACTTTGCAAGAGAAAGAGAATTAATTAATAAAACAAGTTTCGTCTGGCAGATAATAACAAGCACCAAAGGGTTAAATAATAGAAATAGTAACCCAAAAAGGTTTATTTTGTAGAGACAAAATCAATTTACAAAAAAACTTATTCAATTGCAATCAGCTCTTAAAAAAAACTGCTAAGACGATATCATAAGTTAAAGTTGTAATCAAAATAGTAACTTTATAGTACTGTTATCATATTATTATTTATTTATTATCAAATAAAATGATTACCTACTAAACACAATGTCTTTTAATGAGTAGTCATAAAAATACGCACAAAAAAGCTGATTCACTGACAAAAATAACACAGACTTATAACTCCCAATTGTTATTTATAGAGCGCCGCGTCGATTTCGATATTGAAAGTCGCTAGGAGACCAATTACAGGCGCCACGGTAATAGGACAAACCATTAGGGCACAGTTCTAGTTCCGAATGTGTGTTATAGAAAACTCCAATTAAACTTTTCAGCTGACATGGAGTCCTACATAGAAAATAGGGGCGTATTTTTTCATATTAGTAGAATAAGTCCGTGCGTACTGCAGAGTGTAAATAGTTTTTATGTCGTAGGGTGAAAAGTTTTGCTGTCGGACTAAACATTTTTTTTGTCGATTTACAACTTTAACTGTGCGATTGATTTTCTTAAGAATTAGACATTATTGTTTTCAAAGAGCCTGTTAATCTACCCTTAACCCAATGTCTTACCCCTGAAAAAGAAATAAAGGAAGAATAATTGATTTACTTACAGTGTTTGCCTGCCCTACGAGCGAGTGGGGCATCAGTTACTGCAGTATGTATTTTGTTTTGACTTGACGAGTAACTGCCTGAGTGGCAACTCGCATTGTGTAATCATGGCATAAGGAGGTTCATCTTGAGAAGTGATTGACCGATTGTAGGCGGGGGAGGGGGTAAAGGAGGGGGGCGGAGTGGCTAAGCCAAGGTATCGGATTCTTGGGTATTCACGAGGGATCGCTGTGAATGACGCCGTTACGCTGTATCTAAAGCTCAGTCTTAACTCAGCTTCGCATAAAAGTAACGTTGAAATGTTAATACGCTGAACGAAATTGAGTACTTTTTTCGTTTATTTTATTACTGTAAATGTAATGGTAATCTCGTTTCGAATAATTTTGTGAAATGGTATACTTCTTTACGTAAACTATATTATTAACTGTATTTTATTGTCAAGTCATTCATTTTGATGGCATTTGCTAAAGTTAATTACTTATCTATTCAAGGTTCGAGTGAATCGGTTTCTTCTAGGCGCGCGAGCTCTACCCTAAGCCACATCATCGCTTCACATCAGGCGAGTTGCGCTCAAACGCAAGCCTATTTAGTATTGTATTGTATAACGGGCTGGTGTCCGCAACTCCACGTCCAAAGCGCGTATTTTGCCTATTTGGTTAAAAAAAAAAAAAAACAAAGTTATTTGAGTGTTAGCTTTTGTCTCATATTGGTAAAACTTAAGAACATCCGCTTGGAAAGTTGTAACTTTTTTTTAAGCCCTCTAGTTCTTTTTGGTAGGCTTCTTTAAAACAATTACCACATTGGATTATCGAAAGCATACATTTGTATGGTAATCTCATCGCACAAGTATCACCAATTGCCTTGTCGAGCATGGTCATAGCAGTGTGTTATTGGCTAGTCCATCATAGTAAATAGGGTCTCATCCTCTTATTATCTATCTATGGGCCTGGGGATACCTTTGTATGATGCTAGTTCAACGCGTGAATAATAAAATAAATCTATCTAAATAATTAAACACTATTGAAGTAATAAGTTTTCCATCATAATGTGCAATTAACAAGTTATTTATAGTTCAGAATAACGCTTCATATGCCTTTAATAATCGTGGTCAACCTTATAAGCGATCTCATCTGAGGCACAGATGGTTATGGGTTGACATTATGCTATGAACGAAAGGTTCCGTCGTCCCATAAGACCAAATCCACATCGTTACTTTATCAATAACCATACAACCCAAATACATCTCGAATTATCATTTACATTCACACCATAAAATCAAATGTTTTCCTGTGCAAATAAAATGGCTTACAAGGATTATTTATAAGCCTATTATCAACAGGCAAATTGCCGTTAAAAGTGCTAATTTGCCCAAAGGTCCCACAGCGGAAACCTTGGCTTATAATTAAGACAGATTCATTTACTTAGCATAGTCCTTCAGTGATGAAACTTGATTTTAAACGTGTTTAGTTTGCACAACTCTTGGAAGCATTTCTAAGAACTTTTACTTTTGGTAAAGAGTTTAAATAGGAGCAATTTAGTTGATTTTTTATTTCAATTATCTTAAGGGCCAAATTGGTGAAATTTTGATTTACGTTTCGTCGCAAGTTTTCTTTGTATTCCTTTCTTTTTTACAAGAAACTACAAAAAAATCCTTTCTAAATTTTTATCGTCTGAAATGCGCTTTTTCGAATACAGCGAGTAAAATACCACTCATTGAATGTACTCGTCGTATTTTTAATAAAATTATTTTATTGTCATATTACTTTGACGTTCAATATCTCATTCTGATAAAACTCCAATTCATTTATCATACTCTGTCAGTAAATTTATTTTACTGCATGCGGTCTTTGCCAAGATTTTCTGTAGGTAAGATAAAGTTTAAAATAAAATACTTTCTAAGAAGAACACTCGTATCTTGGAGCCAAGTATCGCGATCGTGGCGTCCCAGGTGATTTGAAAGTTGTTTCGTCCACAGGTGAATAAAATTCTCACTGCAGTAAAACATGGTTTAAAAGGAAGCTTCTTTGCTTTAACAACCGCATCTCTACAAATATTTAAAGTGTTAAAGTTAAATGATTTGCTTGATATAGTGAAAATAATCCAACCGTAACGCAGTGAAGTTGAAAATATTAAAGAAACTTGTATGTGTGGTTACAGTTCCTTTAGAGGAGATTTTAAATAGGGGACATACATATAAATTAATAGGTTGAGTTTGTTCACAATTTTTGCTTGAACACGCTTCACACACAAACTCGACTAGCCCACTAACACTAAATAAACAAATTATATATTCAGGTGTCTAGTACACCTTCACAGTATTTCATTACTTTTATAACCTTGTCGGTGACGGGCAAACAAACGTCTTGCGTCCACAAAGTTAGCAAACACCTGTAATTTGGCAAGGCCGCAAGACCATTACTTTTAGCACGGAAAACGTAATTATTTAGCCGAAATATGACAGTGTAATATAGCAGTAGCTATACAAGGATTTCTTGGTGTGCGGCTGAAATCCGAACTAATCTCTAACTTGTTTTTTTTTTCAATACATTTCATGAAACCTAATGTTTACCAACAGCCCAGCCAGCACAAACCTTTTGAGTAAGTTTTGTTTAACAGCAGTCATAGAAACTAATTGCTGAATAAGACTACCGTAATTAGCTGATTTGGCGCTTACTCAGACGTTATTCAATCAATTTGGGCACAAAATTATACTGCTAATAGCTGTGTAATAGCAACGTAACAAATGAATAAGTTTTGAATAATTGTACGACAAGCTGAGTAACGTGTGCAGAAAAGCATTTTGTTCTTTAATACAAGTATTACAGCTCTGTTAGCCAGATGATGAATGAATGATGAATGAACTATGGTTAAGTCCTTCAAAGCTCAGATATTCAGTTTATACACAGCGTTTAGCTTATTTCAGTATATTTTATCAAGAAGTTAATCAAATTAAATTGAAATTGACAAATCCGAACAGTGACTGCGACATTGAAATATAATATGGCCAAATTATATTAAGTAAATTTTACCCTTATTTATGCTTATAGAAAGAAATTGGAGGTGCGCATGCAACTTTACCGTGTATTTGTATATACATTTCGTGTAAAATTTTCACGCGCCAGCTGATAAGCCGGGTATTGGAGAAATAAACAACATTTCGTCTATTGCTATGTTTATACGTGTGAAATATTTTTTATGTTTTATGCAGTTTAAGGGTTCAAAAATAACCTTGTAATACTTTTATAAGAATATTATAACGATTTCGTTATTAAATTTGAGTATTTGAGTATAAAATTCCATATCATTATAATAGGTTATGTTATTTGCTATGGCGACGCTCATTCTGAATAAAATCTGATTTCACAGCGACTTATCATCTTATGTCTGCATAACAGACCTTATGTGTCCACTAATTAAGTTGTTCTCTGGTTAAAAGTGGTCTGCACTCAGCTGTTTTCGATAACTGTTCTATAATCACACACATTCGTACTGTAAATCAAACAATTAGGATTCAGTCATTTAATAATGTAAACCACCAGTATAGGTATATTATTGGTTCTTTTTAGCTCTTATCAAATTCAGATAATTATTAAATGTTCAATATAAAAAAAGCTGGAAGGACTTATTTCAGCCGTTTGTGTATTGGCACAAATAGAGTTTTTTTTTATGTTTTCATACTTTCGCAAGCACTTTCTTCGTATGCCTCCCGTTCTTTTACCATTTTTCCATGAATTGGAGTGTTTTTTTTATTTTGTAAGGCGGCATTTTCGCACTACCACAAAGCGCAGTTAGCCGCTTAAATGCTGACTAACTTTACAGAATAGTACTTCTAGCTTAAAAATGTCTACTTTTCGTGAATACCCAGCAAACCTCTGCATAAGAATCTGTTACTATTGCTTTTACCACACTTAGATGCACATGCCGGTAATTTCGTACTTAAAGCGGCATAAAGTAGTTATAACAGCTATCTTAATTGCTGTTAAGTTACTATATGCTTCATAACAGAAACAACGCCTATTTTATACAGCAGCTGAATAACTGTCAAGATGTGGTGTGTAATACAACTAAAAGAGAACAGAATATAACTTATCCAGTATCATGCTTGATAATGGAATTTTATACCAATGTTATACAAAAGGTTACACAAACTCTTGAGTAACAGGTCTTTTTATGATGATTATTCAGTTTTAAGAAATAAATTCGGCAAATTACTAAACTAACTCAGCTAATAGCATTATTATAGCAAAAAAAAACTTTAATACAGAATTTCGTAATGCACACAGCTTCTATACATATATAATTAAGCTTAACCCTGCATAAGGTTCAATTGTTGGCCAGTTATCTGACTTGTGTGCTGTCTGGGAGCGCCCCCTTGTCAATGTCATTCGAACGCCAAAACATCCATGTATCATTGTATATTAGTCCAGTAGAGTAATTTCAGTATAATACATATTTACTGTAACAAAAGACGTTTAATTGGAACATTTAAAGAGGTTTGAGAGAGAGAAGAAAAAGAAAACCCTTTCAAGTGTCTGGAGAGATGTGACCACGTTTCAATTCGCTCGTTCTTCAGTCGAGTTGTCCTCAGCGTTGGGTAAGAAATATTTGTTTGTTTATCTAATTCACTATTCAAGGAGACAAACGAGGGATGCTCAAAAAGATAATATTACTTACTTTTTTAATGCAATTTAAGGCTTGGGTGTTTAATTTTGTTAACATTAATCATGTTTACAGAAGAGACAGCGTTGGTTGATCTATTTAGGTTATTGCAAGTATTTTTCATGCTTAATTTGTTTTTATATTGGTACAAAAATCTTTGTGTTTTGACTACTGCTAAAAGCTTTAGTATAAAGTACGAAACTGCGGTTCTTATTCCGTCGACTGTAATATAAGTATGAGCCAATTGAGAAAGTTTAGTCTGTATAATTGAAATGTATTCAATGATACCCAGTTAATAGTCGATAAAATGGTCAGGAAAAGTCGTTTATTCGGTTCGCATTCCGTAATTTTGGTGGACTTTATGACCCATAAATAACATTAGAGACAGCAGGAATTTTGATATTTGTGGGAAATGTAATATTGAGTACTGTTCACGCGCTTGCGTGGGGACAAGGTTATGTATAGTATAGTTCAATGAAAATGCGGTTATACACTCACTGACTAATTATCACATTAAAATATGAAATTACACGGTTCTTTAAAATGTCTATTACCAAGACATAATATATTTACAAGAGTAACAATATATTGTTAATGTAAATATCGACAAAAACTTATTACAGTGAGTAATACCTCTTCCAAGTTTATTGGAACAGATTTAGGCTATTTTGGTTTCGGTTTTTCAGTGAGATGGTTATTTTGGTTTGTTTTAAAATTCATTTATTAAAGTAGACTTAATAGGTACGAATTCCCAAATTAAAACCTTTTTTTGAACAAATCTGCATCAGCGTAAATCTAAGCCGTAGGTAGAACCTGACACATGAGAATCCCATGTGCAAAAGAATTCCAATATTCCATACCGAGTATTGCAGACCAATAGGACCGAGTTGCGATATTCTTTTATAGTAGGTAAGTATTCGAGCTACCCGCTCAAACAAAACTCCCTGAATGGACTAGTCCTTGTGGATTTCACTGACCATGTCGAATGTACTGTTTTACGAGGGAAAAAGAATAATATTTGAACAACACAACACACTTTGTGAGATAGGTTAGATGCAGTTCCGCATCTATTGGTCGATGTCTGACTCTTCTTTGGTTTGGAAACAATATGATAACAACACAATTAGGCTATGGTTCAGGTTTGATGTAGTCTGCGTTACAGTCAATGCATACGTCGTAGTGTTTTATCTTTATTTAAATAACCTCTGTTTTATTACAGACAGAGGTTGATTTAAACAAAGATAAAACACTTTTTCGAATCGGTTAAAATTGCGACACGACACATGCACAGTGGAAACGTATAAGAGTATACAGTCACAACACAACCCGATGACACAGTTTAGTGCAACTGACAAATTATGATTGCAGGTAAAATAAAACAGAGTTTTATTCAATGATTCCATACGTACAAGTATTTCCTGGCATTATGGATTATTTTAAGTAACCAAACCATTCATAAATCCGCGCTGAATTTATTGTCCTGTCATTGAATAACTTGGACAGCTGTCGCAGTGTCGGACAGAACGCCTCGCTCCCCTCATAATATTGGCTACTTATTCTTTTTAGCCGTTTCAGTTAACATACTTTTACCTAATTTTCTGTTTGTCTGATTTTCGTTCATTGACTTAAATAATTATGTTAAATGATCTGGAAACGGAACGTTAAAAGGAAAAGAAAGTTAATTTTGTGAAATATTTGTTGGTCTTTAAAGTGTTGTTTACCTACATGTTTTTTGGTATTAGAAGGGCTTGCTCATTTCAGTAACATTTAGACGACATTCAAGTTAAATATCATGCTAAAGACAAACACACACGTCATGATTCACATGTGATGACATAATTCGTAATAGATATTTGATCGTTCAGGGATGGTTATGCGTACTGTTGCATTATCTATCTTCGCAAAGAAGATTCAGTTTTGTTTGACATTAGGTTTAGTTAAGTTTTAACAACATCAATATTCATTTTTGAGTGAAGATCTCAAAGTAGAATTTAAAAATCTCCCTACCCACCACTTTACATCTTAAACCATAAGTAACGACTTTCAGGACTAAAATCGACAGCCTGCAGCGAAAAATGGCTATTCGCATTGCACGAGGATACCGTACTGTGTCCTTTGAGGCGGCAACTCTCCTGGCACGATTTCCACCGCTGGATATCCTGGCAGATATGGACACGAGATTTTATAGCCGAATTCGCGCCATTCGCCAAAGTGGTAGTAGTTTACCAGGAATCGCTGTTGCAAGGCTGAGGAACGTCGACACGCGCTCGAGCAGTGGCGTGAGCGGCTGCAACAGCCGCAATATTCGCGTAAGCGCGTTGTCGAAGCCGTCCTACCGCACTTCGAAGCCTGGCTGAAAAGAGAGGAGCGCATCTCCTATAGACTTACTCAGGTACTTACCGGGCACGGTTGCTTCGGCGAGTACCTGAATAAAATTGGCCGAGGGGCCACAAAAAATTGCCATCATTGTGGAGGCGGCCTGGACTCAACACAGCACACGCTCGAGGAGTGCCCTGCATGGGACTCCGAACGACGAGTCCTGGTCGCCAGGATTGGGGAAGACTTGTCTCTGCCAGCCGTAGTTGGAGCTCTGCTGGCGGAGTCTGACAACTGGAGAGAGGTGACCTCGTTCTGTGAGACCGTGATGGTCCAGAAGGAGCCGCCGAGCGGTCTTATCCCCAAAGACCGGTCGCCTTTTGAAGGTTTCCCCTTGAAAACAAAACAAAAAAAAAAGTTAACATCTTTAGGTACCTACCATTACTGATGGCATGAGGCTTTGCAGTCAGCGATGATCTTGCCAGGTACTGCCACACATCTATCTTCGACAATATTATTTGTAGGTAGCTATACCGTTGTACTTTGTGCGTGCAAGGACCCTGGAATGGAGCCTGCGTTATCTCCGATCGCCGTCACGTGTTCGGATAAAAAATCTATTAACTCAGTTTATCTAATTCAATCTTTATACTGGAATATAAATTAGCGTTAAGGCGTACACGATTATTTTTAACTCTGAACCTGATATATTTTTTTAAATCAATAAACCAATTTATAAGATAGTTAATCGACATCAAAGTTATTTCATGAAACACAGTAATTTATGTAAATGCCTGAAAGCTCACAGAGTGCCAGACTGTTAAAATTACAAGGGATACAAAAATCTTTGTTTGATAAGGGCCCGATACAATACGTTCAAGAACAATATAAAAACAAACACTTTTCTCCTTTGTTTCAATTTCATGCCAGAACAGAGTATACCTAATAAAAAAGATTGTATGAAACTTTCGACATTCGATGTTGATGGCAAGCGTCTGATTTTTTTGGCTTTGATGGATCGGCAATGGATTAACTTTCACTCCAATATTGTTTCGATGGATACGGGATTCCGTTTACTCTGGAAAGATTAAGTGGCTATTTGACGTCTGTTCGGAACCAACGAAGAGGGGAAAATGTTGTTCAACAAAGTTTCATTATTAATATCTATTTATAGACCCGCTGTTCTGGGAAATCAACTAGGTAAGGATGAAATGAAAATCTTCTGTAGGAATTCTACACATTGATTGTCACATTTCACTAGAGACTAAGATAGAATTAAAAGCTGGAAACGGGAGCAAACGTTATGTTTCTACGACAGAGCAATTTCCTACAGGGTGCTATAAAGATTTTGCTTTTTAGAACATGTTGAAACTTGGCTATTGTTGTAGAATGTAGGTACAAATTCCATGCAATGAATTTGCGAATGTACAGGATGCTGGATGATTGGTAATTGTGTATATCCTAGTATCAAGTAAACCTAATTTGCTGAAGCTACAGTTCCAAAACCCATAAAACAATCTAATAACTTTAAAACAAGACCGTGCGTGGGCCTTAACTCAGCTCATTATTATCAAAAGTGTGGGAAATTAGGTCTAGTATCGCCTTTTTCCAGGAATGCGTATAAGAGCTTATAAATAACATAACATCACGCCAGTAAGCCCCGAAGTGTTATTCCACATTTCGCCAGTTATGTTTCTAAATATTTTAATTAAAAATATTATTTTGCGAATACCAGTGAACAAAATAGCGTACATTCCCGTGTCAACGTTTACTGCATAATAATAAGGTTGATGGCAGGTTCAATCCCTCGGAATAGCAGCTTAATGTATGTAGATTTGTGCCAATGGATCATTCGCTCGCAATTTTCATTCGCATTGTGAAATAAGGGAATGTTTTTATCGTGTTGTTTTCGTTTAGGGAATTAGGTGGTGATGAATATTGAATCCAGGATTTTATTAGGTCATTTCTCGTGATAGAAACATAAATTAAAAGGGGGTGTTATAGATTATCTGAGTTGGTTGTGGCTTTGTTCTTACAGACTGGAGTCTCTTGAAAATTAAGTCCTTTATTACTACAGTATTTTAACTTAACTCTCAGTGTATGTCTTGATCTAAATATGCTTGTACACTCAACCTTATATCTTACATCGTTGCGTTTACTTTCCTTTGAGTTTACAGTCGTAACACGAAGTCGTATTTATATTGCCATTTGGTGCGTTATGAATGACTCATCCGCATACATGTTCATAAGATATCTACTATCTATCTATCTTTCGTAAAAGTGAAATGATGAAGAGTTTTCTATATGAGGTTTAATAGATTAAAACAGATTAATGTATCGGAAAAGCGTTGAAAACAATTTCATCAAAGTTTTATGGTTGTAGATTATAAATACTTGTATGACACGCAAACTTAGCATATATGTATATATGAGCGTATTATGAAAACGTCACATACGTCACATGCAAGTAATTCAAGCATACAATTGAAAATGTTCGTTTCGCAATGACACAGGCAGAATTAACCATCAAACAATCAAAATTCATCAACAGAATTATTAAACAACCAACCGGAATCCTATCTATTGTTGAACATCAGCTTATAATGTACATACGAACGTTCGTGCCTCGTATTCATTTATGCATTGTCATTTTTGTACAGGACCTAATTCGTGAAAATCAAAACAGCTTATTGATTAAAACATTTTGTTATTATGCAGAGCATATTATGCTCGCGAGTTCAAAAAATATCTCACTGGTACGTAGTGCTAGAATTAAAAACAAATCTGTGTGCCTTTATCGAAATCCGTTCAGCCGTTAAGGCTCGATAATGTAACAGACGGATATTTATTTATGTATAGTATTACCACTTTAAGTGTGCAGTTCAAGGTGGCGTTGCTTGTCAAGATAAATTTGCATCGATATGTCAAACATGGTACATTTATTTTAGTTCTGTGTTTTCCCGTCTGCACAAATAATTTGGTAGAAGTGTAATTAGGATAGACACCTAAAATGTTTCACAAACTACAAAATTCAGGCTAATTACAAATTAAAACAAATCCTAATGATTTACAGCTAAATACGTAGGTACTCCCAAATTAAAGCAGTACAATATAAATAAAGCACTCTGTTACATTAGCATTCTTAGTGTGAAATAAATTATTTGAAACATCTCGTGTTACATATTTTTGTGTAAATTCCCGAGCAGCGGACCTCCGAGGAGCGAACCTTGCTTGCCTAATTTTGTATTCAAAATGATTTACTGTTTTGTCTTTGCATGTGATTTTTTACAGCTGACAAGCGTATGAATTTGTACTGAGCTTATAGATTACCTTGGAGCTGTCAAGTCAAGCTTTTGCATTTTGTTTTGATTGAATAAAGGATTAGGCAAACCGATACGGACAAATTGCTGACATGCTCCGGACACTGACATATACTTTGGTTAAGCTGTGGACCGCGTTCCTGACACCGGATTTTCATAGTTAATTTACTGAAGTAACTGTAGTCCGGTGTCCGTAGCCAGTCCAGTGTCAGCAGCCAGTCTAGAGTCCGGTCCGGTTGTATTGCCTGAACCTTTAACTATCGTCAGTGTCTGATGTCTAAAGATGCAGCCGTAATTTGTCCATGCTATCCTATTTGACGCATAGGTTGACTGGTAGAGAATGCCTTGTGGCATTAAGTCCGCCTATGTACCACTCTTGTACATGAAGTTTAAATAAATAACAGTTTGACCTACCCTTAAATTAGACACTTTTCGTACATTGAACGCGCTCAAGTAAGAGCAAGCCCAATCCTATCTTTTGTCTCATCAAACGATTTCGTTCTCTGTCATCAGTTGAGTATTTAAGCTGACAAATGAGATGGTTATCGGGTCATCTCCTCGGCTATTTGGTTATCTAAAGGGTCGTCGTGGCGGTTAAACGGCGTGCGTTCAATGTCAACCTGAAAAATAATAAGTCTACGATTTTCAGCACCTTTATATGAAGTTAAGATAGTTATTCGGGTTTTTATAGTGATTTAATTATTTTACACTAGTTTGAGAGGGCACAGAATTAATACTGGATGGATGAAATCTGCGACTCCCGCATTCCCCTTAAACTTAAGTGGAAGATTTATAAAACATTGAATAGACCTGCTGTCTTGTGCGGATCGAAGGACGAATGAAAGGCATTTGCATGTGGCTGAGATGAGGATGCTAAGAGGGATATGTTACACGAATGGATAAAATAAGAAATGAGTACATAAGAGGAAGTCTGAAAGTGGGGTTGTCTTGGTATGGGCATGTGATGCGGAGGAATAAGGAAAATGTCGTGAGAAAAGTTTTGATTATGAATGTGGATCGGGCAATAAGAGTATAATAGAGGAAGACCAAAGAAACGATGATTGGACCGCGTGTAGGATGATATTATGGCAAGAAAGGAGGTATCTGAAGAGATGAGGAATAATAGAAATATGGTAAAAGGAGGCAAGCTGTGCCGCACTCAAATTAATTGGGATAGGGGCAGGAGAATAATGATAAACTAGTTTCTGTCCGCGACTTCGCCTGCTTCGTATTTCTTTAACATAAAACACATACTATGACAACCGCAAATAGTGAAACTTTGAATTAGTGACAGATTTTTTGAAATCGGATGAGTTGGCCTGCTATATCCTGACTTACAAACTACCTCGTTTTATAGTGAGGATTGAAGTGGTCGTTACTCCTGTTACGAGACCATCAAAATCTAATGCTGACTGATGATTGTTGCGCGACGTTGTATGTATCTCGAGTACATCACATCATTCACTCTCAATTTGCAGTCCATTGCAGTTTCAACTCTGCCTAGCCTTTATATGATATGTCGGATGCAGGTGTCCAGTACTTTACATGGAGTGACTGCCTATCTGATCTCCACAACCCAGTTAGTACTGGATAATAAGATACCTCTTGGTAAGACTGATTGTCATACTTTTGGGCCACTGACTACCTGTAACGACTGTCAAAGATCCACAAATGACAGCCAGGACCAACGGCTTAACGTGCTTTCCGAGGCACGGACCAAACTCGGCATGTAGTGGGTAACCCATCCACGGACCAACCAAAAGCAAGGCTTAACCGGAAGATCGACCCGGTCTTCCGGTTAGTTTTAACTCCATTGCAGTTTCAACCAATGTGTAATATCGTTTAAAATATTCTGTTCCAACTTGTTCACAGTCCATTAAACTCTCAGCTAGCATATTTCAATAATAAAATTCAGGTAAATAGCAAAGATCATAAAAGTAATGGGTACATAAAAGCCTGGAGGTCTAACTTTATACCAACTATGTATTTTCATATCTTGTTTACGTTCCATTACATTTTCAGCAAGATTTTTATACTATCTGCATATTTTATGATATACAAACAGACCTACTTAGTTTATGCCTGTAAGGCGTGGAATTAAATCTTGTGTACAGTCACGAGCACTTATACGTATGATACAGTTAGCAGAATTCAAAAGCGATTTTCTCCTACTGTATTGATTATCGTTTTACGTTTTCATGAACATAGTATTTTGGAAGCTATACACTATTACGAAATAGGTCTTATCTCGTTATTTCACGAGATATCGCTTTTGAATTTTGTTAAGTGTATACATTTCATTGCTTGTCACTATACACATTTTTTATGCAGTAGACAATGCTTCTTGCGCGCACCACGATAACAGCATCGTGGGTTTTTGTAATACAAAACTGGATACTTAGATGTTAATCTAGCATATATTCACTCACTATATGATTGTTAACATGTCGTTGAGAATTAATAATTTGGTTTTAAAAGAAATCATTCCTTGTGTCCAATATAATTTTATGCTCACAATACAATCATGTTTCTGTGCCCGACACGGTCCAACATGGGCATGTCTTTGAAAACCTACCATCTAAGAGTCTATATTATGTAGACGTGTTATAAATATAACAAAAGTTTTGTAAAATGTAACTTAATCTTTAAGCACCCTAAAACACATAAGACTGAAAAATAAGTGTGTGAAAACGATATTTTATTTTACTATGTAACAAACACGCTCGTTCTTACTCACCTATAAACCACGTAAGATGATAAAAACCTAATTTACTATAAACAATAGCTAGTCATGGCTTGCCGCTGGCAGTTAAGAGACAGTTTCCTCCGTAATACACTGTCGAGCACCGCATTATGCGCTGGTCTCTTTTACATGCCACATGTGTATGAAAAGATGCCTTTTTGTACTACATCAGCGCTTAGATTCTTAGCTACCGAAAGTAAACAGAAGAGGTTTTAAAAAGCTATGTGGAAATTGATTTCTTTTCGCTCGTATGAACTCGGTTTTTAATTTATAAAGTTTAGAGGTTTAATAATTTGACGTGACCAAAATTGAGTTTCGATCAAAACATGTAAAAAACACATCACTTTCAGCTCATGGCTTTTTATAACACCAGTTGCTTTTGGTTTATGAACGATTTTAAATTTTAGATAAATAAAATTTTACGTTCAAAAACTGTCAGACATCGATTTAATTCTACTGAAATTTTCATAATTCAATTAAAAAGCCCTTCGAACTCTAATTTGTCCGAACCCAAAAAGTTACAACAAGTCGTACCCCTACGACATTATGCAACTTTTTGGGTTTATGTTAAATCTGCCTAAACCTTAAAAATTTTATAGTCAGTTGATAACAAAATATCCTCACGGCTTCGACAACGCTCCTACATCTGATCTGTAGCGCATGAAATCGATGAGGCAAGTTGTAAAGCTGCAGTTAAGTGGAACACAGATACTTTAAATTCATGTTAAACAATCTCCTTGAAAATATAGCGCGCATGGAAGAATACACATTTTACATTATTAATGGAAGCTCAAAACCTGCAAAAATACTTTAAAAAAATTGTTCCGCGCCTACACAAAGTGTGTTGTTAAACAACTTTCTTGATGCGTACGTTATACAGTTTGCTCGTATTTTTCCGCGACAATATGAAGTTATATTACGACTGGTGTATGTAGCGTTGCAGGGAAGTGTTGGCAATATTTATTGCTCGGCTTCGCGGCGTATATCACGAGCTGTGTTCGGCCGGCCGTGTTTCCGGCGAGCGTGGCCGAGTTTCGAGCCGAGCGAGATCTCCGGGCATCCGCGAGCATTGTCATACACAGCCTCTCCGCCTATCATTTTCACCTACTCATACATATATTTCACCCATCGATACTGCACTCAAAATGCAACGTTATTAATTAGCAGGTGAACACAATTTTGCACGGTCAATACTTAAATGGGTCAACGTTTTGTGTTTTTTTTGTGCGCTAGTGATTAATACAGGTCACAGCAACAAGTGATGTTATCTTGTTCCGTTTGTATCTGTAGCGTAGGATAACTGAGTTATAACTATAGTAGGTTAGTTTGAAATCTCTCTATCTTGTTGAATATTCTAGGAATGTTATAAAGGCAATACTAGTTAGTAAACTAGAATAGTTTGACTGTACAGCAGAATTTCCAAATTGAGTTTCAGAGGGATTTGTAAGATCTCTTATTTTCTATTGCGTTGAGCGACTTAAAGTTCTTTACAAAATGTAATTAGCAGAAACTATACTGCATGATGCTTTAAGAATGCTCATCTTCTTGACATACTTAATCTCTTTGTCACTTTTATGGTACCCATGGAGAGAGTGGCGGAGTGTTAGCTTTACCCTCGAACTGCAAAACACTATAATAAATAAACAAGTTTTGTTCCGAAAACAGTATATGTGTTTATGGGTCTCGTAGCTGCTGAAATAGGGCTGTTTTTCCTGTATTTAGGAAAAGTTTCACATCAAGTGTAGTCGTAAAAGTAATTTTTGGTAACGATATTGGTGTCTGAGTAAACTTGTTTACGTCAACAGACAAAAATTTTACGCTGTGGCATAATAACAGTAAAATCAATACCTTATTACTTTACCTGTTATTTGTTTATTGCTTGAGTGGTAATCAGAAAATTAATGGTAATGTAAGCTTTAAAGTAACGACTTCGTATTTGTTGGTATGTCTGGGCGACAAATGAAATATGTGATGGTCAGAATCAGTTTTATTTGTTACCTATGTTATTCCCGTCGTAACATAGGAGTGTAACGAGGTAAAAGGCTTTTATCTTCATTATTTGCTTTAAAAAAAACTCCATGTAAGTTTTCTGATTGTGTCTGGTACCTACGTGTCTGCGTTAGCAATAAACCCTTCTGCCTTCATAAGAGCCGTGAATAGATCTTATTAAACGAGAAAGTACCAAAACCTTAAATTTGCGATCATAAACCCCTTAGAAAATTGAGTAATTTATAAGTGCCAATAATAATTTACGAAGGGTTCCGGTCGGAACCTTTTCCATTTACAGAAATGTTTACCTACATACTAGGGGTTAATTAAGCCAATTAAGAGTTTAACATCCTTTGCAATTCTGACTTTTATTATACTATAGTCTGAGTTGTCAAAAACTGCAATTAAATAGAAGACAAAAATATCCACCATGCCTGTTTAGCGAGGCGGCCACGGGATTTATTTGTAACTCTAACTGTTCGGCCTAAAATCTCCACTTATTTGTTTATTTCATTTCGGGTCACGTAGTCCCCAGGAGTATTCTCGGCTGAAGCAAAAGTCAACACTCAAGTTTAGTCGGTTTGGTATGAAAATGTTGGGGCACTTTATGATATTTAGGGACGCGTCATCTGCGACTTTTGCGACCTTTTATGTCACAGACTATATGGGGAAGAAGGTTTGATGAGGCGTTTCGTAAATATATTTTTCACATTTTGCGGGAAATGTTTTTTCTATGCAAAAAAACGGGATAGGAAATGGCGTTTATTGGTTTTTCTTTTATAAGTGGTATTTCTCTTGCGAAAAATGAGCACGAAAGTAAGTTTTTAATTATTATTTTTTTTTTAAGAAAGACAGACAAACCGTTTATTCACCAGTCCCGCTTAATAGGAAAAAGAACAACGTAATATTTAGAAGTTGTTGCTTGTTCTAATTAATAAATGGCTAACAAAAAGTTTACATACAGTCCTCGCTCTTTTAATCGCTGGATATAAATCTCAGCGCACATAACTCCGGTTTATTTTAATGATAAGGAGTTTATGTAGGAGTTTTATTGTACCATAAGTAAAACATGAGTTTATTTATTATCACTTTTTTTTTTTCAAACAAGTCAATGCGCCGCCGTGATATTATTATCCGCTTCACAGCCCGACCACGCGGTCAAGTGATGTCTTGTGATAACCACTTTAAATGAACGATTTAATTATTGTAATCAAGTCTTTGATCAGTTAGTTACTTTGATGTTCAATCTCAGGTTGGCTGTGGTGATTGGGCGGCGAAAATCATAGCCAATCAAATTACTTGACATTCAATTAAATTGGAGTCCCTTTTGGAAAGCGAGGATTGAAATGGTTCAAAGACCACATTGCTGGCAGTTATTTCACAAAAATTTGTGATTTATCGAATAAGGAATCAATGTTGCAGGTCTAACATCGAAGACGTGCATCCGTACCAATACGGAATACTAATATAGGGTGTCACATAGTTTAAATGTAGTTCTGGAGGTCAGATAGACAATCACTCGATGTAAAATACTGGTAGGAATAGCTGTATCTGGTTAGACTGTAAGCCGACTAAAACTAGTTGGGAAAAGGCCAGGCAGAGATGATGCTGTGACGTTGCTACCTAAACAATTTAATAAATCTGACATGTTTGTAACGAGTTCACGACCGCGCAAGGGAGAAGTTGCCCACACAAACTGTAATAACCTCTTACAAAAGTTTTTGTTACAAAGTTAATAAAGAATTTGTAAAGAAGTCTCTGTAGGTTAATTCAACATTCATGGGAGCCTCTATGTGCAACTTTGATGCTTGGAACTTTAACGTATAAATTGGCTTAGTTGCTTAAGTTAGTCGCCATTATTAATAATTGATGATGTTTTTTATTTTCTTAAGAAACTTGTTTTATTACTTCATTTTGTTTTTTATAACCTTAAAAGATTTCTAGTAGTCTAGTTCGGTGTTTTTAAAATTTATAGATGATTGAATCTCTTTACAAAACAACAAAAAAAACATTCAAATACTTTTTCTTTATTTTCCACTTAAAAAAATAAACCAGCTATAAATTAAGCGTACCTGTTCATTTTTTACATAATTGAATGGCTACATAATAAAATGTGTAACCAACTTTGAAAAGTACTTCGAATCCTAAATAATGAATGTTGGCAGAGCTCCTGCTTCGAAGCTAGATTCTCGGGAATTCAATTATTTTGTAAAATGATCTTCATAATAAGTATCTCATTGGGTTCGCCCTCCAATGGAAACAAGATTAAACGGGGTGAGAGTAGGTACGAGTTCAAAGCTCGATACGACTGCAACGAAATTAAATGATCTGAGTCCGATGCCGATTAACTTTACGTAGGCAGATGAAAGCTTTGTACAGGGACTCGTTTTGCCTTTACCGTTGTACCTTTATCGATTATATTTTTGTACAAAAATTTTCGGGTTGGTTTAGTTTTTTTCTTTTGTACCAGTTATAAAAGAAATCAGATAGGTATATTATGTGTATTTCTTTGTGGGTCGTTACGTAGAAAAAGATCAGAAGCTTTCATGTTTCCACTTGATATTTCAAACGTTGTTACATAACTTAGCCGACGGTATTGAGTCGTTAACGCAAATTGTACGGAGGTATAAATAGATAACTTAACGTGGGTGTTCGAAATGATTAATGATGCCAAACTTGGCAACATTACTTACATCATTAGGTAACATTTATCCGGCTAAAATTGGAGTAAAATCATTTATTTATATGGCTGAGACTTCGTTCCGTAACTGCTTGTTACTTGTCTCTAAAATAATTTCTCAGTATCTTGCTCTTTTATAACAAGGGTTCTTGGATTTATTATGTTATTGAAATAAAACAAAGACGAAGTACAGAATGACACAAAGCAGGTACAAATATTAATCCATTTGCAAAATATTGCGCACTTTAGTGGCAGTTACTTTCAGCGTAAATTATATTACGCAGCATGTTAAGAATAAAAACAAACCGGCCAAGTGCGAGTCGAACTCAAACACAAAGGGCAGCATCAAACAATATAATAACAATATTTTTAACGTTCATTAAATTCATGTTTTTTATAGGATGCTAATGGAAAACAAAGCTATCGCTGCAATCTCACGAATAAGTCCCATGTCTAGAAAGCTAAATATCCGTTTTGCCATTTGGCAACGGAACCCTAAAAGTAGCCTTCACAAAAATTTTATTTCGCCTACAAATAATTTCAATAACTACATTCAACATATATAAAATATCCAGCAAAATTAGTTTAAAGATAGAAAAAAAAATGAGACAAGTGATAAAATTTTATGTAACGGTTTCAGTTGTAAAATCACGAACAGATCGTGCCAAAATCAGGGAGTTTTTATAGAAGTCAATAAAGTTTTGTACGAAAAATTGTATAACTTCATTGGTAGCAAAGACATTCAAATATTTACGAGCGATAGACGGGCCAAGACGAAGAAAATCGTGATCCAATACTTGTTACTACTTAGTAACAAATCGTTCTGTCTAATGTCATACATACCTCCGCTTGTCAGGGAGCATTCATGTGTCAAAATCGGAAATGCTTGGGATCAAAATTTTTGTATGAAAATAGTCCCAATGTCTGCTCTATAATTCTTTTAAATCTCTTTGATTGCTAGGCACTGCAAGTATGATCACAAAAAGAATATCTGGACCATTTCTTCTTTTATGGAATATATCTTTAGTTTGTTTTTCTTGACTGAAGTAATATTTTATCTGTGCTTTTATTGTTCAGAGTTATCAGGTACGTAGTAAACTGGAATAATTGTATTGGTTTCGGTTATTTTATGGTCTAGGTCGGTACCGTCTGTACTTCCTACCTATATTTCAGCATTCAGCCAGCTCCTGAAGTGGGTCGGTACCATAACATTTAGTGCTCTTTTATAAAGAATGACAAAATATGCAATCCGAAAACTTTTCGTGGAAAAGGGTGAAAATTGGACTTAAAAATAGACAAGAAAGGTATACTTTTGTTTGTGTCGTCACAGTTAATGGAAAAAGTGCCGTGGAATGTAAAATGAATCCTCCATGTTTTGCTTTGTGCACCAACTTTTAGAAAACAACATCAATATTTTATGAAATCTTTTTGTGGTCAAATTCTATGAAACTGAATACGCTGCGTAACTATTTGATGTTGTGAATAAAATATTATATTATGTATCTGTGAGCATAAAATAGCTTTATTTATTTATTTTATTACTATTCATTTTTGCGAACAGTGTATTCGCATAAAAAGCTTCGCGCAGAAATTGAAACCAGTTCAGCCGTTATGACGAGATTTTAAATAAAATAGTTCGACATCATATCGAAAAACAATAAATAAAGGAATGTGTGGAAAATATAACGAGAATTTTAATACAAGGCTAGGTGGTAAAATGTACACAGTGGGTATTAAAACTTTCGGTGTAGTACAAACTTGATTGCAAGTTTATTTATGCAAAAGACCTTGGGTTTTTGAAATGCTCAGAAGCGGGATACAGTTTTTACTTTTTTACGAACACCTAAACCGGAGAGTACATACACTCATTCATACCTATGTTTCTATCCAACCTTCTAAAGCGGAAATAGGATACTTAGCCATCATACAAACAAAAGTCTCCATTCTCATTCAATAGAACGCGACTCTTCGATACTGACCTCAATGTTCAGCTTTAATCGAACTACGGAGAAACTAGAGGCGATTGATTGCCTCTTTATCTACCTGGCCCAGCCACCTAGTCTCAAAGCCTCAAAAGTATTGTAAATCCTTTAAATTGGAAGCTAAGCTGCTGAGAGTGCCTATAATGGAAACTTAAGCTCCTGTATCATGCTCCGATCAGCTCCCTGCCGGCCGCCGATATTCGAAGCTGTGTGATATTAATTACTTTTGTTTGAAGGCTGGTTCGCTTAAGAGCTTTGTTATGTGGCAGGTTCACGAGGCCTTTTTAAGTTACTTATGTTTTTATGTTTGCGGTAATTTGCGGAAGGAACATAGGTATTATAAAATAATAATTATACGAGTACTGTCTGCTCGTTACTGCCCTACTGCGAAGAAAGGCCTCTTCTTATATAGAAATATTATAGAGATCATAAATTTGCGAGGCCATGTATGACTGTTCTCTTTTCACAGCTGTTTAAAGTCTAATAAATCCATAAGTTATTGGTCAATAACTCGAATGCCTACATAAAATATCGGACTTCGTTACTGAATAAAATATCATATCATAACTTTGATGAAACATAATAATAATTAAATAATGATGACAAAGTACGTCGTTTCAAAAAAATTATAATTTATTATCAAAAGCAAGTATTTTTTTTTGATCAAGCTTTGAGTACAATATTTTTTCGGAAACCTTACATAAATTACAACCTTTCAATAAAATAAAACCTCCAAATTAATTACTTAAACCAGAAATATGAAAATTTATAACACACTGACAGTTAATGACATGCTTCACAAATTTTCCTGATAAAAGGTGATATTACTAAAATTCCGATGATGAAATAACGACGACCAAGATGATCACGAGATCAGCTACTCAACGTGCACGCCTACCACCTCCGGACCCATCGCTCAGCTCCGCCTCGCCGCCGTCGGAACCCAGCCTCACCGTGAGTGCTGTGACACCGGCCGTGGCAGTTGCGTCGAGCTCGAGCGACGAGTATTTCTCTCCGCCCACGACGCCACCACCTGCACGTCGACGGGGAGGACGCCGGCCGCCGGACGGTTTAGGACCTCGAGGCCCACCGGCCTCTGATAGGGTCCCAGCTCCCGGCGGAAGTGTGCAGCGCATGCGATGGACGCAGACCATCAATGAAAACGTCATGCGCTCATACTATGGGGCTACAGAGGGAGGAAACAACCTGACCGCGTACCGTGTTCGGATGCTCTCTCTGTTTCAGGTGCTTGAGCCAGCTGTCAACGTGTCGGCGCAACGACTGTCGGATCAGGTGCGCGTCATCCAGCGTAATCATATGTTGGATGACACTGTACTTGATCGCCTGCGAACTGAAATGCAGAGTAGCCATGTCATTACCCCGTCAGTGCAGGCTGTGGTACCACCACAGTCTACCACAATACCGAATCACACTAACGACGTGAGTAATGACATGGTTAGTAATGTAAGTACCCAGTGCAGTGAGGAAATAAGGAGTGCTTTGGAGGGTGCGATTCGAGAATATCGGTTTATGTCGCCAAACCTTAGACCACGCATACCTCGTTTGCCCATGCATAACAAAAATAGGGCGCTGGTGGCTGTTCTGGATTCGCAGTTGTCAAACTATTTTGATAACTGCGAAGACCTCACTGATGCTCACTCAATCTTGTATTGTGCGGCTGTAGCGGCATGTCGTGTAGCTCGCGTCAAATTTTCTGATGGCAGAGCTACACGACTTTTACCAGCCGTACCGGCATGGCAGTGCAGGATTGAGCGACGTATTGATGGGGCCAGAGCACTCATCGGGAAACTAATCTGCTTCAGGGAGGGCAATACGCGTCCTAGAGTGATGCGCTTTGTGAGACGGGCGTTCTCGGGAACTGATATCAGTCCTCGAGACTACATCTCCCGTGTCACAGAGCGCATCGACTTCCTGAAGCAGAAAGTATATGCATGGGCAAACCGTATTCGTAGGTATAAGCGACGGGTGGAACGATACACTCAGAATCGCACATTCCAAAGAGATGAAAGGTGGGTTTATAGGGCTTGGGAGCAACCGGACCAAGGTGTGGCCGACACGCACCTGCCTGATGATGACGCCATGAATTCGTTCTGGCGCAGCATCTGGTCGGTGCCTGTCGGCCATACCGAGGGTGAATGGACTCGGCAGGACGAGCGAGCGTGCGATCCAGTAACAGAAATGGGGGCAATCACTATCAGCCCCCAAGATGTAGCCCGTGCAGTCCGTCCGTTGCCTAACTGGAAATCTCCAGGGCCGGATGGGCTGCACAACTTCTGGATTAAGTGGTTTGTAAGGTCGCACGCTCGTCTGGCGACCCTGTTCCAGTCAGCCTTAGAGTCAGGGTTGCTACCCGAGTTCCTGACAACAGGTATAACCCATCTGCTCCATAAATCGGGTAGTACTGCGGAACTCAAAAATTATAGACCGATTACCTGTCTTCCGACAGTCTATAAAGTTCTTACATCCATTTTGAGAGCTAAAATTAGCGAACACATTGATGACAATTCCATCATGTCCGCTTCTCAAAATGGATGTAGGAACGGGTCCCGTGGTACTAAGGAGTTGCTCCTCATTGATATGGCCATAAGCCAACAAGTTCGCCGTTCCCGGAGAGATCTGTCGACATGTTGGATAGACTATAAGAAGGCCTATGACTCGGTGCCACATACATGGCTGATGAGGGTGCTAGAGTTGTATAAAGTTGATGCAACTCTGCGCACCTTCCTGATGTCGTGTATGGGGCAATGGAGGACAGTCCTTCGCTTTCCAGGATGTCGACAAATCCAGAGGAATAGCGAGCCGATAAGGATTGAGCGAGGTATATTTCAGGGCGATAGTTTGAGTCCACTTTGGTTCTGCTTAGCCTTGTATCCTCTTAGCACGCTGCTGGAGGATTCAGGTCTAGGTTATCGGTTGAGGAGAGGTGGTCAGGTTATATCTCACCTCCTTTACATGGACGACCTGAAACTCTTTGCCCCCAACGATTTGCAACTGATGGAGCTACTAAAGGTAACTGAAACTTTCAGTAGCGCCATCAGGATGGAATTTGGTGTGGACAAATGTGCGGTCATGCATGTAAAGCGAGGGGAGATTGTGGAATCTGTGGGAACCCAACTCTCGGATTCCATAAATCTTAGATCCCTTTCAGCAACCGAAACCTACAAGTATTTGGGTATGTCGGAAGCGCTGGGCATCAATGTAGCTGACATGAAGCAATCGTTGAGGGAGCGCTTCTTTGGCCGCCTGAGAAAAGTATTTAATAGTCTTTTATCAGGCGGGAACAAGGTGCGTGCGTTCAACGGTTGGGTCATGCCGGTTTTGATGTACTCTTTCGGCATACTCAAATGGACACAAACAGAACTAGACGCCCTGGATAGGAAGGTCCGTACATTGTTGACGGCATATCGAATGCATCACCCACGATCTTCGGTTATGAGACTGTATATCCCGCGGAGGTGCGGAGGTCGAGGCTTTTTAAACGCTAAGACTCTCCACAATCGCGAGATATGCAGTCTCAGGGAATTTTTCCTAGAAACCGACGTGGGGATGCATCGGGATGTGGTCGCGGTGGACAAGGGCCTCACCCCGCTCTCCTTGGCTAAAGAGAACTGGCGCAAACCTATAGTACTTAACACTAACGACCGCAAGGAGGTATGGCAGAGTAAAGAGCTCCACGGACGCTTTTTCCGGGCCCTTCATGGGCCCGATGTAGACCTATCAGCGTCCGTAACCTGGCTACGTTCCGGCGACCTCTTCGGAGAAACCGAAGGTTTTGTCTGTGCAATTATGGATGAAGTTATGATGACGAATAACTACCGGAGATTTATTGTGAAGGACGGCACGGTTGACATATGTCGGGCATGCCACCGTCCGGGCGAATCAATTCGTCACATTATCTCCGGGTGTTCTCGTCTAGCTAACGGTGAGTACTTGCATAGACACAACCTTGTAGCCAGGATTATCCATCAGCAACTTGCTCTAAAATACAACCTTGTGGAATCGGAAGTGCCGTACTATAGGTATGTGCCCGACCCAGTTCTCGAAAATGGCAATATCACACTGTACTGGGATCAATCCATCATCACTGACAGGACTATTGTGGCCAACAAGCCTGATATAGTAGTGGTGGATCGATCAGAGCGGCGCGCAATGATTGTTGACATAACGGTCCCGCATGATGGGAACCTCGTGAAAGCCGAGAAAGATAAACAAATCAAGTATCTTGACTTGGCTCGCGAGGTTGTCGACATGTGGGAAGTGGACACGGCGATCATTGTGCCGATAGTAGTTTCAGCCCATGGCTTAATTGCCAAGAGCCTCGACCAATACCTGAGGAGGCTCTCGTTAGGCGGCTGGATCAAGGGCTTGATTCAGAAAGCGGTACTCCTGGACACGGCTCGTATTGTTAGGAGGTTCCTCTCTCTGGAGCCCTGACCGCCGGTAGCTTGGACCCTGTTCCCGATACCGGTGGGCTACTATTTTTTATATTTTTAAATGTTTTTTTTTTATAGGAATATTTAAAAATGTAATTAGTAAGTAAGAGAAATAAATAAAGGAAATAATAAATTAAATAATGATAATTGAATAGTGTTAACATATTCCGTTGTGCACACGAGAGAGGCAGTATTACGTAGCAACGTATACCTAATTCTAGAAATTCCGCTCTAATGTTAATTACAAACTGGTATTAAAACAAATGTTATCATCCAGGCTCATGGGTATAATGGTCTGTGTGTAATAAGAGATAAAGTTGGGTAAAAGGCAGGCCAGGAATAGTGGCGCCCAGCTGGGACCCCGGTAATTAACTATTTACTTAGTTATGACAAGATTACGTATTATGAACAGACTTTAGTGCCCACGTTTAGGAGAATGGAACTAATAGATTTACACGTACGAATTCGTTGAAGTTTGTAACTTTTGGAATTGCGTGGTTCGAAACTTTTGTTCTGTTGTGGGTAGTTTGACACTGCCTTGTTAGCCTTTGCCGCGGATTTAGTTTTAAACTTTGATACTCGTTCCTTTGATTCTATTTAGGCTAATTTCAATGGCAATGGCCTTTGTTTCATTTTATACACCTACGTCGATATTCTAAATAATGAAAAGCGAAACAATGTCATGACGATCCGATTACCTACACTACTCTTTATCAAATTAAACTTTGCTGTCATACGGAGAGTTCGTAACACGAAGCTACAGTTAGCTAGCCAATAATAGCCATACTTGTCCAATTATGTGAGCGATGGTTATAATGATTGAGCTGTGGCATTAGCGTCACGGAAAATAAAAGCGTTTTTTACAAGACTAAGCAATTCTAGTATGCGATTTAAAACCTTAATTAAAAAAACATAAAACCTTGTAGATGTAGCATAGTTTAAAAACTCGCCTATCATGACACATATTCTTCGTCAAAGTCTTAAATTCACTCACTGTCGGATAACACAGCCTAAACCATTGCGTCTACAGTATGGCCACTAGAAGTTTGCAGTTCAAGGTGGCGCTGCTTGTCAAGAAAATATGCATCGATGATGATGTCAAACATTTATTTTAGTTCTGTGTTTCTGCACATATAAGTTGGTTGAAGTGTAACTAGTAGCATGACATTTTGCACTAAAGTTTCGTATCGTATCCAAAGCTCATATCAGATTCGTAAATGAGTGAATCGGATATGAGCTTTATAGTGAAAGTTGTTGATTACGACGGGTAGAATCATCTCCTTGACGAATGCAGGTACCATAATGGCCACCCTGTATAACGACGGGGATTAATATGGAAGGATTTTTAAATTATTTCAACTGCCACTTGAAAAGTATGGATTACATTATAAAAAAAAAAACCGGTCAAGTGCGAGTTGGACTCGCGCACCGAGGGTTCCGTACAAACCTGTGGGTATATAACTTTTTTTTATATGACGAAACTAAAAATTTACGGTTTTCGTAATTTTTCCTATATCTGTACTATAAGACGTGACTTCGTACAAAATTTCAAGATTCTAAGTTCACGGGAAGTACCCTGTAGGTTTTGATTCCCGTGCGAGTTTCGAAAATTTGCGGAAATTTGCGGCCTAAGTGGCTGTATCTTTTGATTGCGTTGACTTAGAAGGTTGATTTTTCTACAGCTTCCAGGGACAGTAGAACTAAGTATCATATAGAAATTTCAGTTTTATACCTCCACGCGTTCCTGAGAAAAACGGTCTTGACAGACGGACGGACGGACGGACGGACGGACGGACGGACGGACAACAAAGTGATCTTATAAGGGTTCCGTTTTTTCCTTTTGAGGTACGGAACCCTAATGATATTTAAGATGAAGATAACATTAAGTAGATAATAACCTATTAGTAGATCATAACTATTATTAGGTAAAAAAATATTTGCCCAAATTAATTGTTTATTGCGAACCGTACTTTTCAAGTGACAGCTGACAGATAGAGGTAATTGAGCTTCCTAATCTTATTTGGAACGTATTATAAAGGTTTTACAGTTTATACGGAAGTTCATCATTTTTGACGGTAGAAAATCCCATGAAGAACACGGCTCGTACAAGTAATAAGCCATCGATATTATTCAAAACACTTAAATCTAACACACAGTATAGTTTGAATACGTCATAACCCTACTCTGTATCGATGATAATGCAGTGATTAACGACTGGAAACCCTGCAGTGGAGTATACAATAATAATAAACAGACTGCGGTACTAGGAAGCCATCAATCAAACCTTAGTATTGTGAAAACGGACATATAGATAATGCACAATAGCTTATGTTAGGGCTTTCAATGGAACTCGCCTTTGGATGTACATAGGTACTATGTGAGGTTAGTCGTGCCTCTGTAATGACTGTTGTGAAAGGTTAATATTCGTGTCAAGTGTGTCCGAAGCTAGACGTTTACTTATGAAAAATAGAATAGAATATAGAGTTCTCTCTATTTCTCCAGGATCCCATCATCAGATCCTGACTTGAAGATCATGGGACCACCTGGGAAGTATAACCTTTAAAACAAAACAAAAAAAAATCAAATCGGTCCAGCCAACTTCGAGTAATCGGGGAACATACATAAAAAAAAAGGTTCCGACGAATTGAGAACCTCCTCCTTTTTGAAGTCGGTTAAAAAGAAAACACAAAAGAAAAAAAAAACGAAAGTTGAAACATTAAAAATAATCCTAAATTTTCTGCACCTTTGTAAAGGTGCGGTCAAACAGAGCGCATTGGAGAACGGACTGGTTGCGGACACCGTTTTAGACAGACATTACACAACATTATCTGCCAAAGTCCGGAAGTTCGTTTGGCTTGATTGCACCTTCAAAGAAAATTGTGAACCTTGTATGATGATTGATTCCAAAGTTATACATACCCCGTCTTAAAAAAACTGCCCCTTGACTGGAATTTGAATGAGTAAGTAGAGAAGTATGTTAAATTCCACTGTATAAATAAAATCTCTTGTTTCCGTTCTTATTATAAGACACTGTAGATTAATGAAAAGAAAAAAAAACACGTCTCTATTTCGTAGGAAAACAGTTTGTAAGTCATATTACACAAGAGAGACCCATTTCCTAGGCTTGTTTATAATATGTAGCTATTATATGGCTAGTTGGCTATTATACAGGCCATATACAAGTAATAAGCTACAGCCTGTTCGTAATTAGTAGCCATCCTATCTGTTCGCTGCACGTCGTGTTCGGAATAGTTCGGCAAACTCCGTATTCTGTGATATACGAGACCGAAACTTCGTAACAAAGTACGTCAAAAGCATACCTGTCTGGCTAGTTAAAGTTTTATATTATGAGTTATAATGTAGTTACGATAGAGCATGGTCCAATGTGACTTTTAATATCATAATTTTAATTTCTTCATCTTTTAACATTAAAAAGGTGAAGAAATCGACGACATGCAATTAAATCTTCCGTGTTCCTTTATATGACGGTGAGGTATGATTTTTTCTATTTCTCATAAACATTTGTTGAATTTAATTTGCCACAATCTTGTGTTGAAATCTATTCTACTTACTTATTCATACTCATTTTTTAAGTCTAGAAATAAGTAGCTCAAATCATCGTAGTGCAGAACCAAACTTTACACAAATAATAATATAAAGCACCTCAACTAGGCGTGTAATAAGCTTAAAGTAGTCCTTTGTTCTCATCTGTTTAATGGTTAATTTACCGGAATAAGTCCGGAACTTGCCAGCAGTGGCTACACTGGAAACGCGAATCTTTAATAAAGTACCACTCGGCTAATGAACTCAGTTTTACTTTACATCTTGAGTGATGTTTAGAGCAAACTCAGATATTTGAGATTGTTTGGAAATAAATATTAAGTCACTACCAAACTGATTAGCTGGGATTCTATAAACGCTATTTTGGGAAATCCTAAATTTCGCCCCGATACGACTTGCGAGTTTACGACTCAAATTTTGTCAAGCGACTTTTTATTTTTGCGACTGTATGTTTTTATTTTCGAAATATTATTTTAAATCAAAATCGGTTTTTTAACACGCTAATAGCGTTTCTTTAGCTCTGCTCTTGGAAGTGAATTTCAACTTAGTTCTAATTGTCGTACCGAAATGTACTTAACTTTGTATGCATATGTAGTTCGGATGATGTAACCAGGGGTGGATAGTAGAAGTCCTCAGTGGCTACTAGTAACCCCGTTGAATTTGGTTTGGTTCATATGATTCGTTTTGACGAGTTTTGGACATTGGACTTGGTAACGAGAGTCTGATGAGCCAGGAGATATTTTTTCGTTATAACAAATAAGTTGAAATGTGAATATTAATAATATGCAAACAACGTTAGTACCAAAAGACACGGGAAATTTATTGCTAGAACCGATGCTAAACATGCTGAAAAATCCCGGGATTTCCCGGTACTTTAGAGACCGGGATGACCTGGGTGCGTGCCCTAGTCACTTGTTTCCTTCGCATGAATAAGTAACATCGCGTCGCAAGACGCGTGGCGGTGACTCATGTCATACATGTGTCTTCCGTGCAGTCGCAGTCGCATCACGCGTGTCGTTTGAACGTGTAGCTCGTGGCCAAGGGTTTAGGAAAAGAAGTAGTTGGACTACTTATTTAAGAATACGTGTGTAGCATTACTGAAACTTTGTATGCCGGAAAAACAAAGGACTCCCAAGGGAAAGGAAAGGTAGCGTATCTCCGGAATAGCTGAAGGGATTAAGGTGAAACCTTCACTGTCATACAGTTACTGTTTACTGCTACAACAGAATAGCTCAAAGAGGGAGACACCTTCAATTTTATTCAAGCAGTATTTTCGTCTATTTAGTGTTCCGGTCAGCAGGGTAACTTTCATGTACTATTGCGTAATTGCGATCGTTCGAACCCAATACATAAATACGAAACGAGGGTTCCCAACGTATTAACACATACTGGAATAAGACCTACCTACCTACAATATAGATATGTCCGTACTTAGGATCTATCTTAACAGTTGAAGCATGCACGGAGTACTAATGAACTGAGTAATTGAAAATTAGAACTAAATCAATTTAACATGTATGTATATATCTATACTTAGCAATTAGTGAACAGGTATTATAATTAACGGGAATTAACATTGATTAATTCACTATCTTAATACACTTAAGAGGGATAACTCTGCGTCCTAAGTTGTGCTAACTAAAGCGGTAAGTTCTATATAATTTGTTCGGAAAACGGGTGGGCTTACCCGTTTTTAAGGGCGCGACCGCGTGTTCGCGTCCGACGAGCAAAATTAACGCGACGGTCGCACCATCGTGCGTTCTTTCGCGTTGGTTAGGACACAGCGTAAGTTTTCATAAGTTAGAACCAGAACAGAGGATACACAAAACCAAGTAGTCCCTTAGAAATAGCAAGCAAATACGAGTAGGTATTTATTCAAGAGTTACTAGAAATTTGCACTTTGAAAATAAATAGTAATTTAAAAAAAAAAACAGCTGTTTCCTACAAAAGTGCAATACCTACACGGTCAAAATGTATGGAACAGCTGATTTAAAAAAAAATGGCGATGAAAAATTTCTATGTGGGGGGGTTCAGAATGATGTACTGAGTATGCGGTTACCGTTTTCACGTCGGTGTCCCTTCCACCTTGTATAATCACCATTTCTATTAGCAACAAAACACACTACACACAGTTGGTTTTGGTACGGGAATAAAGGCCTAAAGGGGTCCCCGAAACCCTAACTATTGAGTCGGGTTCTTCAAATCGCGTCAGGGTGCGAATTCCCTTCCGTCGTATTTAGATAATAGAACGGAAACTCCTTAACGGCCCACTTAATATTAACAAGCTGTTAATTTTACGTGTAATAGAGAAAGTTCGTATTCCGGTTGAAGTTAAATTTCATGTTTACTTTCTGTTAGGCGCTGAACTACGCTCTGTTGAATGGTAACTTTTGTAGAATGGAAATAGGCATCCGTTTAAATGGTATTTCTAAAACTTTTCACCCTTATGCCCTGAGTGATAAGGCTGAAAAGTGGTCGACCATCAGTGTGCGCGGTTGTACCTATCTGATGATCTTAGTGAAATGAGGTGAATGATAAAACATATTTATTTAAGTTGGAGCTTAATTAACAGCTAACGACATGCCCATTTCGTTAGACACAAATGCCTATCTTTCAGTTTGCCTACTTTCAAATGATATTTGTGTAGGTATATTATACCAAATAAATAATAGAAAAACGAAATACTTTTCACAACCACACAAAATTTTATTGCCAGATATCAAATATTATGTAAATGTGCGTATAAAACCGAGCTTATCCCACAGGAGTTATGTACGTGCCAATAACATATCAATATACAATCAATTCAGATAAAAACTTATTATGTGAGAGAGTTATGTAATTCGGTTTTATATAGCCGTGTTAACATAACACATTTCAGACTGTTTATTACACTCTCCCCCTATTGAAATCGTTGGAGAGTTGAGCTCATACTCGTAGTAGTTTCAAATCATAACTACGGACGACTGGTTCGGAGAAATAAGTGAATAAATAATAATGTAGTATGGGAATGCAACTGTTTTTAATAATATTTTCTTTTTAATCAACATTAAATTAGACCTATTCTTAAGAGGATTCGACTAAGTTGAGAATAAAAACATGTAGGTAGAACCTTTAATATCATAAAGATACGTAACAATTAAACATTTTTTAAACAAATAAAGTATTCTTATTGTCTCGTTGGTCTAGCTAGTGGTTGCAATCGCGAGTGATTGTTCCATTCTCGGGTCGAGCAAATTGTTATTGCGTTTTTCCATCAGGAATTTCTCAGTAGCATTCACGGAGTCTGGATTTGTGCCCGGTTGATGGCTATTGCCATGTGTTGTTCGTGTTAAGTCCCATGTAATAAGGGGCGAGCCTATAACTGCTAAGTGACCATTACGTAGTTAATTTGTGGTTAATTTGACATTGTTAGCTCAAGCGGATAAATATTTGAACCCTATCCTGACACAGCCAGAAGGCGTCGCGGCAGACCTCTTAGAAGATGGTGCGACGAATTTGACAAAACCAGCGATCCACATTGGCTCTGGATCGAAACAACTTGTAAGTCATAGGCGAACCCTTTACCCAGCAGTGGGATGACGCAGGCCAACAGGCCAACAGTTTCAGTGTTAGTATATTTAAACATTTTTATTACATTACGTCAACAATTTTCACGATACATTTTCCCGCTTTATCGGTAAGGGCACCGACACGTCATACTTTGACGAATGAACCCCACAAAATGAAGTTACATTTAAGCCTGAAACTGTGCTGATGTCATCAAAACACGTTGAGAAGTTGGGGCACAATTATCCCTGTACCGTACAAAAGAAACAAGCAAGTCATCATGCCCTGGACCCCACACTCTCGTGAATGAACTACAGTGATCAGACACCGGGTTAACGTAGAGCAAAAGGTCGCAGTAGAACCATTTGATAGAATAAAAAATGTCTACTTAGGGCCAATTTATTTCTAAAACTTATCTGAGGAAAAATATTTGCGGTTTGGCAGCTTTTGCGTAGAAAATATTGTTATGCCAAACCACCGCAGTTATTTTCTAGAGACAGATTTGTCTGGCGTATTCGGTCCCAATCTTTTTTAGGGTTGTTTTACTTAATCAATATATCAGTCAGTGGGTCACTGAAACTTTGCATCTTGCCGTACCAAATTAAGAGAGGCCACTTTCCTGAAAAAAAAATACAGCTATGTTTTATTTATGCTCGATATTTAGCGTATACCTTCTCAGTTATGTCAGACAAATCAGGAAACAGCACTCACTTTTCTGAATAGACCTTATTATTATTCTAAACCCACATTAGCCTTCTGTTCTCCCCACGTCATGGCTATAATTTCCCTTCGAAGTCGTGCCACAGCCGTCCGCTGGAATTGACCCAAATAAACAATAGTTCGCGTTCAAATAACTGAGTGGGCAACAAAGGTGCCCATGTATTAGCTGGACGGACTCAACTACATACGTCCATTAAGTTATGTACCTATTACATGGGTAGCTTCTGCTTGACTTTTGCAAAGTAAATAATTAGCCGTAAACCTCTAACACGCTGACTTATAATCATAGAATCTGTATATAATATAATAAGAATAAGTACTCATTCTTTAGTGAGTAATTTGCTGCATCACGTTGTGGTTTCTTAAGAGATTTCGATACCCGAAATCTCTGATTTAGAAATAGCTTTAGTTATAAATTGATCCAACTTAAGTAGTACATTCACTAGTTTCGTTTGATTGATTGTAATGAACTTGTAATGAACCAAAAAATTTACGTGAGTGTCGAATCATAAGTAGAAATTTATTAGTTTAAAAATACGGACCCGTCGTATTAGGCGCTAAACCAATCATCTGAAATCAATGTAGACCACTCATAAGTTCAGAATCCGATCAGTATATTATGTGTTGTACATGTTGTTTATAACAGCGATCAAAACTTCTCGAGTATCGCTTATGGTACAGGCCCTTAGTTCAATGAGTTTCCAAACAAGCAATCACTTACAAACAACAAACAATTACTTTTATTTATACCAGAATACGGCCCAGAATAGGAAGGAAGGACTGAAATCGCCTATTTATTTATAGTATCCTTATTTTATGCATGTGAGGGGTGATTTTATCGGGGTGGTAAATATCAATCAAAGTGATACTAATGGCGGATCGGCACATAATAATTTACTGAACCAAAGTACGAATGGTTCTCTAAAAAAATAAACGATAACTCTAAATGTGTATGCTACCAAAATGCTAACAGCAAAGCATTAGAAATGTAATATTCTAGGTCAATAAACAAATAATATAAACAAGAATTAAAGTCATAGAAGTTTCAAGCACCACCCTGAGTACCATTTAAAAGTTACCAATTTGTTGAACATTACAAAGTTGCACGAAATCTTCTCTTGTCAGATAACTTTATCCCAATTTAATAATTCTGCTAAAATCTCAAGTTTACTCCTGAAACAATTACTTTTTACGTTACAAACGGAATATGACAAGTCGTCGGGACACCGAATTAATTTATTTTCGTTTAATCGAAAGGAAAAGAAAATGTTTTGAATTTGTTCCTTTCCTTATTTAATTGTCATTGTCATGAAAATAAGTCCCTAATTACACCTGACATTTTATCATGAGAAGTGCTTTCTCCTCTGATTTCCATTTTCGTAAATATTTTATCAACTACGTACGCAATCAATATAATTGGCAATCAGATTATTTATTTGCCATGTTGTTCATACAGTAAACCCGATACAAATACCTTCGTATGCTAACATTTGCTTATAATTATAGGGCCTTTATGGGCGGAGTGGAACCGTAAAGAGACACACGGTAATTTATTTAGTGAAATCAACCTACCTACGTCATATACGATCGATATTTTGTACGGTTTTATGTTTTGTTCGGAGGCTATCTGTGCTATCGATGTAGGCGCTTCTTCGTTTGATGGCACTTCAATTTTGAAGTTTTCAAGTTGTATTTGTGACACAAATATCCCTCGTTTGCCAGGCGAAAGAGAAGTTTAGCGTCGGCAATTTTACTGCTAGACTTATTTCTTTTACTAATAAGTTTGGCTTCTATAACAGCTTTTATTAAAAGTTGATGCAGTTTTTCTTTGCACCTGTTGGGCTATACATACACTATGGTAGTTTTATAACAGCAGAGGATTGTTTGCAAGATGAAAAACATATCCGTTTTTCAAAAATAAAACCAGAGTGTATCAAAGCAATGCAATATTTCTTCGATGCAGAATCATACGCGTATTGTGTTTTTTGTTTGGATTTGAATTCAGATTCGAAATTCGATTTTTGTATAAAGGAGTTTACACATCGATAAATACGAGATTGACAAACCAGCGCAGACTTAATTGCCGTGACATATTCCCGCAACATCTGAGCATTTGTTACGCATTTTCCGGTGAGTACGCAATTTAACATACATACACGTGGACGAAGTAAAGTGGGTTTTGGATGTCTAATATTTTATACATAATGCATACTTTAGCTGTTTTTCCCCTTTCAACGTATACGCAACCGCATTCATTACAAACTCGTGGCTTGTAGTGGTATTAGACTGAAGCAGTCCGAAATTATAAATGAGGACAAGGAATTTTTTTGAGACTTTTTTCCTTTTTATTTTCTACCTCACTATTAACAATCTCGTGAAAGCCGAGAAAGACAAAGAAATCAAGTGGCTTTACTTAGCACAAGATAGTTGATATTTGGGACGTGGACTCTTCGGGAATTGTGTCCATAGTTGTCACGGCTAATGGACTAATGGCCAAGAGCCTCGACAACACCTCAAGAGGCTCTTGTTAGGCAGTTGCATTAAGTGCTTGGTACAGAATGCCACGCTTAATGCTGGGAGATTCCTTTATCTGGAACAGGGACACCTGTTTGAACCTGATGCTGGTCTATTGATTTGATAGTATTAAAAGTTCCCGTTAAAAATATGATACAAGCCTTACTTTCCACTTCAGGGCAAAAGCTTCTTCACATACAGGCTAAGCATGATAAGCTTGCTCAAAGTGGCCTTTACAGACTTATTTATAAGTTTGAAAACAAAAGAATTACTACTTAGGTACCTACCTAAGTAGTAATTCTGATAACAATCATATTCTTCTTTTTTATATACCTATAGGAATGTACTAAAATAGAAGCAATAAATCTGAAATTGTCACAAGTAGGCACACTAGACGAAGCGCGTCGTATAATATTACTATAAATCTCGTTCTTGAAGTGGGACAGTAATTCAATCCAAAAACACTTGAAGACAGGACTCGTTTCTTAGAAATCGTCTTCTTTGAGGATTCACTTAGTGTTGATATTAATTTCTATTTTAAGACTGGAAAGGTATTCGAACGTAAATCTCGTAAAGTAAACGTCAGGGAAAGTAATTGTTAAGCAAATTAGCACCCTATGTACGTCAATTTTTCGTGTTATAGCTATTTCATACACCTGTCAAAAAATCACAGTTGTGATTTGATTATACGAACGACTTACATAAGTATGTTAATACCTACTCAATCAGTTTATTCTAGGCAAACTTACTCCTCCCTAGCGAGTGGCAAGTTCCGGCCAAAAGCAAGACTATTTCGTATAAAAAAATGCGATGGCAGCAATTATTTTCTCTGACCTTACTTACAGGATTCCAACCGGCATGTACCGCTTAGTTCCCGGTTCCGCTTGCTAGCTTACGGAACACGTTATTATCGCTAACAAGCAGGAGCTTGAAAGCTCAAACCTGCGGTGTCCTCAATTCTATGTTGTATGAGATGCTTATACCGCCTTTGTACAGGTTTTACTTGTGCATAAAGTTTTAATAAATGAATACATATAGGACTGCTGGGCATGACGTCCTGGGTTGGATTCCGAGATCGGGTAAAGTGTTATTGCGAATTTCCATCAGGAATTTCTTAGTTGGATTTGGCTGATGGCAATAGGCTCGCTCCCTATTACTACATTGGACTTGAAACATAAAAAGTATGTAGTTTTCTACAGTACCTGCCTAACCTTTCGTGGATTTCAGGCTTCACGTTATGTTTATGTCTATAGAAATATAAACAATGGAGCGCAAAGAAAGCGCTACTGTCTATCCTTTTGACATCATATTAGTTTCTTTAAACAACTCTGACACGAACAAAAGAACATCCGCAGCTTTTTGTAACTTACTATATTTCCAACATTTTACGAACATTATCAATAAAATTCGCGTTTACCTACCACAATATTGGCGCTGGCTTAGTTTCCTTTCACTACCTTCACGGGAACAAAAGAACGCCCTTCATTACCACCACAGCGTTTTGTGATCTATTTGCAACATTTTGTGAATATGAACAATAAAAATCCCGTTTTACCTACCACGATATTGGCGTTGGCTAATTCTCATGCAAATGAAAATCAGGTGATGTCTGTACTGGGATGGCCTAGCTAGTGTTTGCATATTGGATATAACCGCAGTATCGCAGCGCTCCTGTTTGGGGCACAAATAAAATTCGTTGCACAGTGAAACAGAAAACGTTGGTGACTATTTTGTTCACGATAAAAAGTTAAAAACCGCAGTAATGTAGGAACGTTCCGCAAGCACTCATGCAGATAGGCAGACTTTCATGGCTATGTTAGCTGACTTGTTGAACATACGGTGATAGCCTAGTGGTGTGACGGTTGGACTGCCAAGTCATAGGTCTCGAGTTCGAACCCAAGACACGCACCTCAGGATCATGTGCGTATTGTTAAATTATTCTTGCTTCGGTGGAGGTAAACATCTTCATCAGCTTGCCTGAGAGTTATTTCTCGACGGCATGTAAAGTCAAGTCAGAGGCCCATGGGCGTAATAAAAACTCTGACACCAGGTTAGACACTAACCAGTTAACCACATGATAAAGTAGAACTCAAATAATGTTTATTATGCTAATACCTACCTAAGTACCTATCTGTTATGAAGCAATTAGTGTCTGGAGTCCCTTCTTAACTATGTAATATAAGTTATTTCTCGAATAAGCACCAACGCATTTACACATAACTTTGTCTACTTTAAATTCTCTAGAAACTCAAATGATTGAAAAGGGAACTTTAACTTTCAATTAATAAAATAGGTCAAATATATAAAGTTCGGGTTAGAAATGGTTTTCATTGTTTCTAATGAATAAGGAAAGCAATTATCTTATAATAACATTGAAACAAAGCGTCGTGTATGGTATCCTACGTGCACGTAACTAGCCGGTATCGTCGGATACAGGATTTCAATCAAGTCATACAAAGGGTGGATAACACCTGATGCCAATCCATAATTGCTTTTGAGATTAGTGCGTAGGTAATATACCTACAGTATGATAATCAGGAAGAACAGTTTATATATATATTTAACAGTTCTAATACCCTCGGATACCCTCTGTGCAAATAAATAATCCGTTTCTTGGTTGTATCTGATCTGCTTAATAACAGCAAATTAGATTATATTTGGCTTCGCTGAACTAATGAACTGGGTACAAGAAGTGAACTTAAAGCTTTTTATTTATTATTTATTAATAAAAAGATACACCAACAGCTTCTGTATATAAATTATAAAATAAAGTGGTAATGAGTAAAAGTCTTATACAGTTGCGAATAACACGTGAACCAACATTTACAAACATAAGTGGTAACTTAAGCTAAAAACTAAATTAATGAACTAAATATTAAGTGGAAATAAAGCTTTTAAAGAGAGTTGTCGTAGCCATGTAATCTCAGTTAAGTTACAATTAAGTTAGGTTTAAATAGATCCTGAATGAAGATCCACTTTGTACCTTAGCAAACATCCCGAAGTACGTATTCAAATCCAAAGCCATAAACACTCCATTATTCCTGAGAGTGAGAACGTAACAATTCCACGTTCAACCGTACTCGTAGCAATAAATACTCGATGAAATAGTTCCGATTCGAGACCTCTGGTCCACATAAAAAGGTTATCGCACCGCGTGCAGTGGCCTTTACTCGATAGCCGTACCAACGATCGGACAGAATTTATTATATACATATGTTAGCTTTTTGTATGAATTCGACCCGGATGAAAGCCGACACGTACAGTGCCGGAGAAAAGGTACAATCTGTTTCGTAAAAAAAAAATGGAGAACGGAATTCGAAAACTTTATCGATCGATAAAGTGAAAAGATCGTTGAGTTTTAGAGTTAGTAGAGTTTCCTTTCGATTCTGTAATTTATTGATATCGAAATAAATACTAGTGCCGTCTGGTGGCAACACCATGTAACTAGCTTTGTAATTGAAAACAATATTTGTATAAGTCTATGACTAGATAATTTCTACTTGTCTGTGGAATCTCTTCCTGTAACTCACTTTTGTGACAAATAAAGCAACGTGCTAGAACAAAACAACTGTGTTTCTATTAATAATAGATTCCTTTGAAATTCTATATTTCAAGACATACTCAACATAATCAGAGCCATTAAAAAAAAAACTCTTAGCAAGACGAACATTTCGTTGCTTTTTGTCCCCTTGTTTGTGTTAGGTTCTAAAAACCCTAAAATATGTATGTCAGATACCTGTAGCCTAAATAATGAAACATTTTTGTACCTACCGAATAAAAAATTCTCTCCACAATATTGCCATGGAATGTTGTTTTTTTCTTTTCCAAATCCCTCACGGAGTCACGGCAGCCATTTACAGTACAAAGCATTTCAATTTAATCTTGTCGTAAGAATTTCGGCGTTTTCTTCTCTCATTAAAAGTCGTAGAATGCCTCCACGTAATGTAATTAATAGCAAAAATACAGTAAATACAGTGTTAGATTAAAACTTTGGAAAATTTGGCCTTTGTCGGAAACATGTGCGTAGTAATCACTTGCTTCGGTGAAGGAAAACATCGTGAGGAAACCAGCATGCCTGAAAAATATTTCTCTACAGCATGTAAAGCCAAGTCAGAGGCCCTTGGGCGGCATAAAAACTCTGACACCAGGTTAGACACTAACCACACGATAAAAAATAATCTCAGGCATAAAAATAAATACTTTCAAACCATGTTTTTTTATCAATGTGATGTTCAATTGCTTTTATTAAATTCCGGAATAGAGCACATTACTGGGAATCAGTATTTCATTAAACAGATGCAGCTGAATAAATAAACGTTCTGTTTAGCTGCAGAACTTGAATTTAATTAAAGTCTCTCCTGTTGGGTTGGGAAATTCACAGGATTGAATGGAATGTAATAGAAATTAATTAAAAGCTGAAGTATTTTTATACGGAACCGTAGACGATCGATGTTTTGATGATCATGTACAACATTTCTATGTAGGTTCCTAATTTGTAGGAATCGTCGAATCCCCGACGTGACAATTGTTAATTTAAGATTTTTGTTTTCTTATTTCCACGATTTCTACGATGCATATGGTGCTAAGTACCAAGAAGATAACACTGTATTTTTAAGATTCGTTCCTGAGTGGTCAAACTAGACTCCGGACCGGACTTTGACAGATATTTCAGTCCTACATTATCTGTTAAAGTCTGGTGTCCGTATCCAGTCTGCTCGGTTTGAGCGCACTGGATACGGCCGCCTTTTAAGACCTTTAAAGTTCCTGAACCGATTTATCACTTTTCATGCTGGCCCTACATGTGCTATTTAATTTGTAATAACTACTAACTGGTAATATATATCGATTGTGATTGGTTGCAGGTGCGGAGAGGCGCTCAGTAGCGTCGCGTACGAGGCGATGATCGGCCACACGGGTCGGCCTCGCGCTCACCATGCGACAGCCGTCGACCGATGTTAGTATCTCATAGTCACACACATTCATGATCACGATTTCACTCACTGTAAGGCATAGACAGAGCAGTGATAGCCTAGTGGTGTGTCCGACGGACTGCCAGGTCATAAGGTCTCGAGTTCGAACCCAAGACACGCACCTCTGATTTTTCGGATTCATGTGCTCATTATATAATTATCACTAGCTTCGGTGAAGGAAAACATCGTGAGGAAACCAGCATGCCTGAGCGATATTTCTCGACGGAATGTAAAGCCAAGTCAGAGGCCCACGGGCGGCATAAATACTCTGACACCAGGTTAGGCACTAACCACACGATAAAGAAGACTGTAAGGCATAGCCCTTACTATGGAGCATAAGCAGCCTGTAACGTTCCCACTGCTGGAACATTAGCTTCCTCTCTGTGAAAGAGAGTGGGCCGATCTCCACCTTGCGGGCGCAGAGTTCGCACTACCGCTGACGATCTCCACGCCTTCTCTGTCAGTCCCATCCAAGATCAACCCACAATAGCAACAGTGTCGTCATCTCGCCGCCGGACGACCGACACTTCTAGGTCTTACACGCCACTCGGTCACAGCCTTACGCCACCGTTACCCAACACCACAACACGCCACTCGCAGAATTATGAAGCTGGGCAGCCAGCTTCATAATACCATGTTGCCAAATAAATTATAGGTACTATGTGCAGATTTGAACTTAGTCTCTATGATAACATAAACTGCGGAACAGCGCTCTTCCTGAACAGCGCTAGTTCAGGAAGCACCAGCCACCCAGCAATCAGTCATGCTGTGAAAATTAGAGTTTGTTCGTACACCGTTCATAATTCGTTCATATCCGGTTCTAAATGATTACCTAAATATACTACATAGATTAGAACAACACTGTTTGCTGAAGTGTCAGTGTCATCGAAAATATTATTATCATTATTCGAAAAGTACACTTGCTTTTACCGGCCATTATATTCAAAAGGCAATTTTGATTAAGTCGTAAACCACTCATAAGATATGTGTATCAAATATACGATCTACATGAATAATTATCGTGATATTTGGTAATCAATCCTTATTAATGTAATGGATTATAATTTGTAGCAGTGGCAGCTGTCAAAATTTTGAAATATTGGAAACTACTCAACGCTCCTCCACTAAATATTATGTTTAAGGTATTAGATATGTGCGTATTAGGCACTCCATCTTTATCTAATTGCATATTTTAATCTACCTATACCTTTAACTTTTTCGTTCAAAGACTCGAATCGAAATGAAAAATATTTATTTCAAAGGAGTTATTATGTATTTAGAGAGCCTGTATTACACACAATCCTTACGGTGCTTTCCCTCGAAAAAGGAAAACGGAAAAGTCGATTTCCTTCAGGAATCGAATAGGTATAAATATTACAGTACTTTCGCTAGCGTGAATTGTATAATTTAAAACCGTGAATTTATGGAATTGAAATACGTTCAAACAACGTTTTGTTTCTTTGTTTTATTCAGGGTTGGTTAAGAATTTGGTTAGGAAGGTCAATAGGGTGAAAACGTTTTTGTTAAGCCCAGTATTGAAGGGAAATAAAAATTGCATAGCTTTATAATTCAGCAGTATGTTTTGGAGGTGCGTGAAACATGTTGCTGGCAACATGGAATGTGGTAGTTTTTCTGGGTACAAGATAAAGTTTCATAGTTTTATACTAAATAAAAATTGAGCAAAAAAGCAATATTTGAGTTCCCATGTAGATTCCCATGTTACAAATTTTATTAAGTTTTGTCTGACCAGCTGTTCAGTTCTCCTGGATAGCGAGCACTAAGTAACGCTGACTAATCCTTTCACGTCCATAGGTGAAACTCAAATCCTTATATTGTAATTAAGCCTCCACGTTTCCAGACGGTCGACAAAGCAGTATGGACGGAGGAGAGCGGCGCGGCGCGGCTGGAGGCGGTGCTGGTCGCGCTGGTAGAGCGCAAAGCACGCGCGCTGCACGCCGAGCAGTCGCGGCGGCGCGCGCGGCATCCGCTGTTGCTGCTGCTGCGAGACCCCGTGCTCGACGGTCAGTAGCACTAATAATAATAAAATCATTATTCAGAACCAAAAATGGGTAAAATACAAACATGATCTTAATTAAAAAATGTAGGTACATTACATTACATACATTACATTGTTAGATGCCTGTACTAGGATAATCCTGGCGAAGTAGCTCTAACAATATGATACTTGTAGTACACACAGCTCCATTAAGTTCTTACCCCCCAAAATACATGTGCGTTCAAATCCGCGATAGACCCAAGTTGGTTTTTGTATTTTGCAAAAACATTTTATTATAATTAGTGTGTTGTTTTAGTGAATAAATAAGTTAGTATTTATTTTCGAAAAGTGATTTTAATATTGTTTTTTCAATAAAACATAAATACTTTTATTATTGCGTATAACGACAAGCAGCAATAGGGTTAACATTTTCAAGTCCGCTTGCTTGCTCCTAGGCACAAGATCTGAGTATAACGACGTTCGGTGATGCGATGGTTCAAATTCAAGTCGAAACAATGAACCTCTTTTTGAAGTATTTCAATAAGATTGATTGATTTTGCACAAAATCTGTTAGGCATCAATTTTATTTCTCGGATAAAATTATTTTCGTAGGAAAAAAATAAGCCAACGAGACATATTACATTACTTCAAGAAACTTACGACATCCACAGTTTTACCACACTAAGTGCTCATTTCCACGATAAACTCACTACAGGATGGCGATAGAAAGCTAGGCCGTTACGGGAATACTATCTTAATGGTTTTAGTTTGAAATCCCCGCTAAAGTTATGGTTATAGCCCTTTAGATGGTATTTAAATTGCAATGTAGAAACTATCAAGATAGTGTCCATGTCAGTGCTTTTAAACTTATAGAATATACATAGAGCAATGGTAGGTAACGTATCTACGTGAAAAATTATAATCACTCTTTTGTACTTCTCAACTTTCATAATCATTAATCCACCAATCTGGCTGGTGGCGATAGTGTCATCATTGTCCGTTGTTGGACGTAGGCTTCAGCCAATTAACATCACTGCAATCTATCATCCACGTTCAGAATCCATCTTGTAGGCGTACAGATCAATCCATCAACAAAGCTTGGTGTCATTCCCAATTGCTCATAGTACATGAGTTTTCTTCTAATCGTATTTATGGTAAAATAGATTTGCACAAACGTATTCGAGCATAAGAGCGAATATGGTGATCCGTAGGTTCGCACGATGCTGAGCAGAAGTTAAAATTACTCTTTTTAGAGCCTACTGCACTACATTATACACCGGCAGCCTATGGACTAACTACACGCAAAGGTCGTACAGCGCTCTTAGAGTCCAGTTCAGCAATGCGTTCAGGATGTTGTTGGGTCTCCCCCGTTACTGCAGCGCTTCGACAATGTTTGCGGAGCCACGCGTAGATTGTTTTTATACAACAACGGGCAAGAGAGGCACCTCGCTGGTTCGGCGAGTGCGGGGGAGCTCCAACAGCATGTTAGCCGTGCTCTGGGAAAGATTCGATTGCGCCTACATTAATCACTGCTGTAAGTTACACATTGAGATGATATGTCATGACACACACACACACACACGCACGCACACATTCACATACACATACACATGCACACAAACACACACTCACATTTTGTACAAGAAAACACAAAAATGGCATTTGAAAGTAAAATTTTTTAGTTCACTTAATATCTAATTTTAAATCTGCCTTTTTTGTCTTGTATAAAGTAACAAGAAAACAATTCAAATATTTGTAACAAACTTAGCTTCTGGAAATTGTACATATACTATGTGAATTTACACTACTACCTACAAAGTAAAAAGTCAACGGAACAACAATTTGAATGTTTGTTACGCAGTTTTGCTTTTGTATCATTTAAGTTTAAAAGTTCGATAACTTATTTCTTTCTAATCGGCTTATTACACTATTGTTAACTGAGAACGAGGAAAACTGGCACACCGTAATGCAGTTTATAACTAGTACGGGGGTGAGCGTGGATCGGTTCGTAACAACCAGAAATTATTTATTATTGTGTACTGAGTTACTAATTGGGTATGTAATCTTTTAGCATCATAGAAAATAAGTTTAGTTACTAGTGTTGATATAGTTTTTGTTTGGTTGATATTCTTATGACAAATAAAGATTATATTGAACGCAGGTAATGTGGCAAAACTGCAGGTTAGGTCTACTAAGTACCTATTTGTTGTTTTGTTTGAATTATTTATTGTTTGAGTATAATTTCATAATTTCTATAAGTATTTAATTCTGTTTTTGATAATTTAATGTGACTGTGTGTGTACAATTATTATTTAATTTAATGAGTCTGTGAAACTTGAAATAAAATAATATTATTATTATTAGGTATATTATAGACCCTGGGAGACTGCAGTTCATATTCAGCGTCAGGTAGTATTGCCATCTGACATTATGCTGAGCTGAAGCTCTTTAGGCATTTGCATTTTTAAATTATTTTATAATATTGGGGTATTCTGTTTTCATGCCACTAAACGCTTTTCCTTTCTTTCTTTGTGCGTCTAAATTGGTCTAAATTAATGGTTTTGTGTCATTGCAGAGGAGGCTTCTATCATCGGCAGTCCGGGCGAAGAGCTACCATCGCACTGGTGCGAGCATGAAATCGCTCGACATAAGCGTAAGAAACTTAAACTGCAAACCCGACGTAGGTAAGTATATCCTGCAGGTAAAATAAAAGTAAAGCTTATGGCCGTTTCATACCCATTTTGGCAAATAATTGGGGGGGGGGGGGGGTTGTAAGCTCGCAATTTTACTAACAAATATGGATGTAATCTTAGGATGAATCTGAAATAAATGATTTATTTATTTTATTTATTGGGCAGATCGGTAGTCACTCCATGTAACTACTGGTACTCAGTTCCATCTGGTTAGACTGAAAGCCGACCTAAATATAGTTGAAAATATGCTGGGCAGATAATAATGATAAATTGAATCAACAAAGATTTATCATGTCACTGAATAGACTAGAATAGAATAGAAAAAGTTCTATACTTGTGGCATAGTTTTTCTGCAAAAGTTGTATGGACTATGTAACATGAAAAAATTATACCGCCCGGCACATGAGGCTGAAGTTTTAGAGATCTTTTTGGGGAGATAGCGTAGGCATCGAAAAGCGAAGCCTAGGACGTCCTCCAGCTAGATGGGCTGATGATATAAAAAAGGATGTTGATCAGACTGGATGCGGAAGGCGCAGAACAGGTGTTAGGGCGAGCCTTACCTTTGTCCAGCAGCAATGGGGACTTTGATATGCTGAGTTATGTAGACCCAGATTTTTTTTAAAGATTTTGTAGTTGTTACCTAATCTACGTTTCTAATAGAGAGTTTGTAATTTGTTCAATAGAGAAATGGAAATCCCGGAGCAGCTGGAACTGGAGCGCCGCCGTCGTCGACGCAGGCGTCACCAACAGCATGTTCACGGGCAGAAACCGCAGAAACATCGCACGCTGCTCGTTTCGGCTATCGACGAACAAGCTAAGGTTATACATGTAAGTTCACATCGGCATAATCTTGGTCAGGAGATCATATCGTTGACGGTATGGTATAGTATAGAAACCATAGTCTGGTGGCTTGTTTTAGTCAAGCTTTTCTATATTTTCTTGAAAGTGAACTTTGAAGTCTAAAAATACTTCTACTTCCCTCTTACATTGGCGGATTGCTCGTCAGGCGAATATTTGGAGCTGCTGTATGCGGCTTGTATGTTATAACGTGCGATGGTAAATGTTTACAAAATGTATGAAAGGGATGTAGGAGGATTTTTGTAGGAATTCCTTACATCGCGGCGCGGCCCCTGTACAACTCTTTAGGAGTCACAAATATTAGGTACCTTCAAAGTCGTCTGCTAAACGTAACAATCCTTCAACTATCAACACTATAGAAACAAAAGGAGGAACTCATTTCAGTTCACAACAATAAGCTTTGCTATTGTTATCATCTACAAATTGCTTTCCCGCCATTTACACAATAAAAGTTTTGTCCAAGTTCTCTGAGACGAAGTAAATCAGTTCTACGTTATGTGCTTGCATTGTTGCGCCATCTAGTTACGAGTATATTTAAGTTGCCTCGCAAACTTCTCTATTTGTTGAAGCCACCACCCGCGAGATGGCGTTGAATTAAATAGCATCAAACAGGTTAAGAGTTTTGTGCACAGGTGTCGTTAGTTTACTCGATGGACCGAATATTTGTTTCAAAGGTTCCGAGTAATAAGGATAGGTGACGTTGCTTGGCTTAAAATGATAGAAATGGAAAAACAATTGTTTTGAAACAAATATATCTGTGCAGGCGGTAAAACAGAAAACTAAAATAAATGTAAGAAGCTTGACATATTGTTGCATTTTTTTTAGACAAGCAGCATCACTCAGATCCAGCCTGTCCCCTTGCTGCCCTACCCCAGCGACGCCCTAAGCCGAGGCCCGTACCCCACAGGGGGTGCCCTTAGCGAGTTGTCGCTTAGTTTATACGTTTTGCCCTGGCTGGAGGCCTTAATTAATTTCAAGGCACCCAGATTGCCCGGAAAAAAAATTGACACGCAGCGCCACCTTGAACTGCAAACATAAACCAGTCGTACTGAATGTTCTTAAGCATAAACGCGAAGCATGTGACTTAAACTTCTTATTGTCTATGAAGTGACCCATACATAAAGTATCTAATAAACATAACCACAACATACATACATCCACTTTATCAACGAGCTCAACATGTTTTTGAAAATAGTCAAATTTTTTCATTAATGGACATAGAGAAGTACGGAAGAAGATATGCTGCACCGACCCCAAATAAATTGGGATAAGGGCAGCAGAATAACGATGAGACTTCTATGTGGTCACTTTTGGCACAGGTCCTGGACCCCGATGAGCTCCCACGTCGCGCTCGCTACACGATCATGGTGACGGCGTGTTTGCTGCTCTTCCTCTGTCTGCTACTGGTTGGGGTGACGCTGCGGATGGCACCTCTTATCGACGATATGGGTAAGTACCTATAGTAAGGTTGATGAATTGAAATCTACTATAAGGTTACTCAAATAAATCGTAGCAAAATTCAGGCCGAAATGCCGTGCATTGGCATGAGTTTTTGGTATGCTTAGCGCAATTACAATCATAAGGCCACATGTTGACCTTGAGCTGGCCTAGAAAATTTAATAGAATAAAAGGCCACTTTCTACTGGCTTTCCTACTATTGACGTGTAGCCTGTATCTACGCTATTAAAGGCGGTTAAAGTTAGGTAGTAGTTTAGAGAAGCCACCACCACAAGTGATGACAACGGTGATTCTTGGTGATGATTTTCCATTGTTACACTTTTTCAGAAAGTTTAGCTTCCGAAGATTTTAATGTTTGCGAGCTAGGTATTTCTTTACAGTAGAGTATACCACGATAGTCTATTTTTCTGAAATATGCCTCAGCTGATGAATTCTCTGCTGCAAAACAGAAGAAAGCACGGGCTGCTAAATTGGGTTGAGCTGAAACTTCTTTACCAGTTTTGACACTTATATTCACTTACTGAACTATCTGATCAGGGAGACGGGTCTCGGTTCGTCTAGAGGCAATTTAATAAAGCTAGACATAGACAATACGTTATGCATGTGCAGTTTTGCCTGCACAGTCAAACTATGCAGGCATGCATGCACGTGTGTAGGAGAAACCTGTACAGTTATTCTGGCCTGAAGATGCAACCTAGAGAATATCGAAATAGATATTTTGTCCGCTTGGTTATGCCTTCGCGGTGCGAATGCGCAGGCATAACCGAGCGTGTGTGACAGGTCGTTTGCACAGCTTTCAGTTTGTTGTTTTCTATTTTTAAAACAAATAATAAACCCGCTTTAAGCAACCATATTGTCGTGTGTTGCCAGTTATGGCATGCTCAAAAAGTAGAATGCTTATATTATTTATACAGTTATATATTATATAAATACAGTTATGGCAGCTTGCAAATTAGCCGACTGAGTGGCTTGCAGTTGCGTATGTGTCCTCTATGGAACTCGGTTTTGTATGAGGGGTTTGCGTGCACATTTAAAACTGTCACGCATAATATGGCTGGCATAATAAAACCGACAAGCGACAATCCGATATTTCGACAACTGTAGAAGTCGTCTTCATAGTTTTAATGCTTTGGAAATGTCACAATTTTATAATTTTTCGACAAATTTGTCGCATTCTCATATAAATTAAATAGCCTTTATAGGTAAAATTTTATTTTTCAACATTATCGACTTTAGTTATTATATCTAAACGAGATACACGAGCTATGACGTTCAAGGTCGATCTTCTAAACCAAACCAGGTGCCGCACGACCTCCGAAATGAAACCCTTACGTCTAGGGGAAGAGATAGGGTGGTCTATTTATAGCTTAGATCATAGGCGTCCGTTTCAGTACACTTGAGTAACTCTCGGTGTAGTAACTTTGTAGTAACATAGTGAGGGCTTATTTGGTACTAGGTAGGTAGGTCGCAGGTTTCAAATATTTACCCTTTCTATACCTTCCCACACAAAATAAAAAAAATAGTGTGCCCAGTCTATTCACATTCGTGGTTTTCTATTAACTTTTTTATCATTGAGTACTGCATGACGTACGTGATGTGAGTTAATTATAGCTACCCTATAGCTTGAGTGTCCTGGGGTGCAATCAGAAGGGGAGTTTTCACGGTCATAGATCTGTGGGATTCATAATTAATTTGTATTTTCATATCGAATAATTAGAACAAGGTCACCAAGTGCGTCATGTACGGTACATTAAATAGGCGGTATGAAAGTTACAGCGGGTTCCGTTTCGTAATTCTCGAAACCTAGAAAATAAGGTAAGTGCCATCGTTTACTTCTGTACCTACGTCATCAATATTTGCCTTCTAAAAATAGAATCTGATTACGTACCTTCAGGGTGTATCAAAGTCAGTCAATATACCAAAAGGAAATCAAAAACAAAAAAAAAAGAGTGAAAAACTGTTATGATAAAATAATATTATCTTTTCGGCTTGTTTTCTGTTGTTTCACTATACTCACACAGTTTTTATGTCACAAATACGGCCTAAATTATTAATTATAGATAAGACAACGCCTTGACAAACCTCATGAAGATGACAAACGCCTGGGGCATTCTGTCGCGACGGGGGACCGAGCGTCAGCGCTTTGAGCTGTCGCTTAGACATAACCACGCCTTAGGCGCGGGTCCCACCGCAGACGAGGAAGCGACCAAGCGCACTGACACTTGAGTTGACATTAATGCCAGCTACATTTTAGTGCCTACATAATGGGTGCAAAAAGACCCTTAAGTAAGCTGAAAAGCACTTGTTCTTCCCGACACGGTAAGGAATTTCTTATTTGTAGTCAAATATTATACGTAGATAAGAGTAGGCAAATTAATTAACTCAAGTACTTAGCTGATGTTTGAGTTAAAAGAGCCAAGCTGAAGAGGGAGTGGGCTAGCTACGTCGCACGGTTACAGGTGGGCTAAGATCATTATTCACTGGACGCCTGAGGGTAGACATCGCCGTCGAGGTAGACCGCGGCGAAGGTGTTGTGACGATCCAGATCATATTCGCGGGGCAAATGTGGCTAGAAATTGCACAAGATGGAGAGGTGTGGAAGGAGAAAGAGGAGGCCTTTGTCCAAGAGTGGGACAAATCATGGGCCAAAAAAAAACCACTGCCTCCATTTCCTGGAAGGGGTGTTATAAACACAAGGAATAAGGTTCATAATACAAACGAAACTCCTCATTCTCCTCATTCAAGCCCCTTAGGGTGTAATTATCAAAACCCGTTCGATATTCTAAGTATTAGGGTGGTCGGTGAATGTCAGTCATTAGCAGTACACTTGTTTGTATAAAGATTCGAAACAATATGGAGAATATTTTTAAAATAATAAATATAATGTCTTATAAGAATGTCAATCAACATAATATGATACAATGGCTATACCACGTGTGAGGGAAACCACGTTATTCATGTCATTAAATCAATAATTATTACTAAAAAACCTAGAATAAATTAATCGAAACTTAAAGCTCTAACAAAGCAGCCCATAAATTTAGTACCCAGCTAATTCTGAGGCTGAGGGGTAGTGAGAACGAACCATCCCACATCGGTCCCGGTCTATGTTTAGGCACTTTCGCTTTGCTGCTATCGCTTCTTCCAGTTCAGTTCTCTTCCCCAACAAGTCACGTCTCAATCTCTCAGCATTGTTCAACTGTCCAAGAAGTGACGTCACCGTCTCATGGATCTTCCTTACTTCTTCAATCAATCCCACATGTGGCTGATCCCTAACGTTTTCTCCATGAGGTCTCCAATTGTTTCTATTGTCAAGTCTGGTTTGAGCTAATTTCATCGCTGCATCCATTTTTCTAACAGATTGTTTCAGGCCCTCTATCAAAGCTTCCATATCGGCAGTTCTTTGCAGTGTGGCTCTCAAGTTTTCTTCCAGTTTAGTACACAGTTCGGTGGTAATAGCTACAGTTTCAGCTAATGCCATGTCAGTTCTGTCGGCTTGGATACGCAACTTTCTGCCATTGTTAACTAAAATAGCATCCAAGCTGCCCCTTAAGTCGGCTGATTTTTGCCGAGCTGCCTCACAGCTTTCTACATTTTCTCGACAAAAATACTCCCAATACTCCAATGGACCAGTCATGTCACCGAACCTCGTAGAGCCAGGCCTGAACATTATGGTATTCGATTTTGGGCTGAGACTTAAATTGGTAGCTTCTGTATTATAAGCCATAGTTTTATCACACCAATCATATTCTATCCTGTGCTTTGCGGATTTGTTAACTGCCATTTGCTCTTCTATACTATTGAGGGTATTTTTCAATGTACTTCTGACTTCATTCACAAGTTCCATTTCTTTGATTAACTCCTGCTCTGCAAGGTCTGCCACCAAATCTGGTTTAAATCGATTTGAACGAAGGTCTAAACATTCTTTAGAAATTGATTCAGGTAACATCAATACTCTGGAAGCACCTTTTAAGCGTTGTCTATCGATTTCAAGCTTTTCGACTTCATCGGTGATAGACCTGCAAGCTTTCTCTACCTCTACTTTCCATCTGAATAAATCTCTTGCCTTTTGCTTTAGCCTTTTCTCATTCTCCAACTGCTGTTTATCAATATTTCCAAATGCTTGCATCATAGAAGTTTTAGCGTTGTAATCTACGATGTTACACTCATTTATTATTTTAGGGTCTAAAATAGCTTGGTTTTGTTTCCTCCATTCTCTGATGGAATATCTACTTAAAGAATACTTGTTAACATCCGGCCTCGTACCAGTCAAGCCTCCTAGCGGAGCCCAGTCAACTTTGCCGTCTGGACCAGGTCTTAAACCCGGCAGGTGCTCAATAAATCCTACAGGTGGTGATGGTTGTTTTATATCTGGTTGAGGCGTTTTCTGTGGAGCTTCATCGCGTTGCAGTTTACGTAAGGCCTCCTCTTGCTGAGCTATTTCCTTGGTTTCTTTTATTTCCTCCAAAGCTTTTTCGGGAGTTATGTTAGCTTTTTGAAAGGCTATGGTTTCCCTTTTCGTCGAGCACATATCTTCCTCAGGAAAAGTGGTTAAATTCATCATGGTTGCTGTTAAAAACACTAAACAAAACTTATTTATAAGATAACTTAGGAAAAAAATAATAATATCTATAAGAATGTATCTTGTTAACTTCGCATTTAGCGATATGACTTTAGTTTCTGTCAAAAATGAACAATTTCATAATTAAAAAACAATGTCTTATACAGAATAGATCATAGTGTTTCGCAGTAAAAACTTTTTTGCAAAAAAAAACATTTAGTGCGGTTCTTGTAGGTAGAGAGAGATTAATGAAGGCTTGACGGTAGGACCAGTAAACGCACAACTGCGCGTTTACTGGTAAAGAGTACAGATAGTTTCACAACACGATTTCAAGGGAAAACACAAAACAGGTAGAAGGAGTAAACAAACAGAAACAGTGAAAAGAATAGAATATTCACAGGCGTTATGCGTGGCAAATGAAATTAGTTTAATTTATTTATTAATAATTATCAAAATTACATGACACGGTACAAAAATCACTACAGCAACATAACACAAAAAATACTACAGCGCCATCTGTGCCACAAAAGAAGAACTAAAATCAAAATTCTGAATCGCGATATTAAAATCATCTCACTGTCGGGAAGTAGCCCACTAGACACAACACCCGTCTGATCGAAGAGACCTCTCTTTTCTATGGAGGATGAAGAACTTTTCTTCATATCTCTATACTAATTGAGAAATCGATGTACCTACTTACTACTCAAGTCTAGTCTGGACGACTTTCTAACAACAGCTTTTAATTGCTTCCGTTGGTTTCAACTCAACTAGGTATTTCATGTGATTATCATGATACTGCCACACCTGTCGCCTATGTTTAGAAAGAAAACGAAAAGTACCTGAAGGATGTACGGTGAAAGCATAAGTATGTACATACCAATACAACTTAATCATTTTATTTTTATAAAGACAAGCAAGACAATCTATAGGCTACAATCTATAGTACGCTTCCCTTACAAACACAATCGTTGTTCACAACTTTTCCCGCCATTTACGGAGACTGATAATTGAATTGACATTAATGACAGCAACATTTTTTTAAAATGTTATAGCACCATGCTGAGATAGAGGCCTTTTGGCCTCGTACAGGACCAGTATACTTTAATAAGTTTAATTTTTTTTGGTTGTTTTCTTTTGAACATTTAATTTTATATTGTTGTTTTGTCCTGTGGACTCAGATAAATAGTTTTTCTTTCTTTATGACTGCTCTCTAATAGTGGCTTAAGATGACAGACGCCTTGGGGTGTTCGCAGGGGTATTCAGTCGTGACAGGGGACCGCGCGTCAACGCCTTGACCTGTCACATTGATATAACCACGCCTTAGGCACCTGTCCCACCGCCGACGACGAATTCTACTCTCAACAAAATCGAATAATCTCAACACGAATGATGTGACAGTGTGACCAAAGTTTTGTGACAACATTTTGATTTACAATAGTGTCAGTAAAGTTTCTTGCCCATTCTTCTCCATAGAAACGCTCTGAAATGGACAACTATAGTCCTTTCACAAGTTTCACAGCTATTATGCCTTGTGGCTTAATATGTTGGATTTTGACAATTTAAAAGTGCCTGTGTGTAACTGTTCTATTTAAACAAATGCTTTGAGTCTGATTTTTAAGCTAACGTACGAAAATTCACAGGTCCCGTGTCTGTAAAAGAAATACTTGTTTTAATAGTTGATCGCCAACACAAGAACTCTGTCAAACCAAACAACTCATTTTTAATTGCTAGCTCTCGCTGTCTATCCGCTTCATGCTAATCGCCGGCGGTAGGACAGAAGCCTCATCGTACACGTGCTAGGAAACGAACTAACTATTATACTTGAAATATTTGTTAAATACCTTAATCCCTCGTTAAGAATTTGTCAACTGAAGTTTAACTTTATTTTATAGAGATGACCTCTTTTTAACCGACTTCTAAAAAAGGAGGAGGTTCTCAATTCGGTTGTATGTTTTTTTTTTTTTTTTTTTTTTTGTGTTTGTTACCTCATATCTCCGTCATTTATGAACCGATTTGAAAAATTCTTCTTTTATCTGAATGGATCTACTTCCCGATTGGTCCCATAGAAATTTCATCAAAATCGGTTCAGCAGTTTGGTTTTGAAATCAAAATAGCTGGAAATTTCTGTTTGTTACCTCATATCTTCGTCAATTATGAACCGATTTGAAAAATTCTTCTTTTATCTGAATGGATCTACTTCCCGATTGGTCCCATAGAAATTTCATCGAAATCGGTTCAGTGGTTTGGTTTTGAAATCAAAATAGCTGGAAACAATATGTCATCCAAGTAAAAGAAATTGTGAAATTGATACTTGACAAGGATTTGTGTGTGATGCGATAACTAAAAAGGGTAAAATAAAAACTTTTTTGCAAAAAAAAACCGACTTCCAAAAAAAACACTAAAAAAGTGGGAAATAACTTTACTTTCGGAAGTCGGTGGCAAAAAAGTCAATGAAACAAACAATAGTCACCGACTTCCGAAAGTAAAGTTATTTCCCACTTTTTTAGTGTTTTTTTTGGAAGTCGGTTTTTTTTTGCAAAAAAGTTTTTATTAATAGTGAGTGTTGTAAATGTGTAACGACTTAGTTAAATAAAGTTAATTTTTGATATAATTTCAACTTTAAGTTGATTAAGATCGTGCCCCAAGCGCATGTAATGCTTGTTTATGATATCCAACTCACCCGATTACGGTCCATTCTCTCTCAACAAACCCATAGCCCTGAGTCCCAGCAGTGGGAACATTACAAGCCGATTATACTGTATCATATGATCAGAAATCCTCACTAGATTTGATTCAGACAAACAATATTGCGAGCCATCATCCCATAACAACATTCTAGTTTCAACAAAGAGTATGAAAATATTTGTATACCATTTTCAATTTAAGGTCTGCACACATCCGCGGTAGTGCGCCGAAAATGCACTTAACTCGCATATTTGGTTAGAATACCGACGGAACGACGACGTGGGAAAAGCTCGCGCACCCTACGTTATGCATGTAAAATAGAAACACCAAAAGTGCACTTTTGTATATGTATGACCGGCTTTACCAACCATTACTCCACCGTTTTCAATACAGTACTAAACTCCGTAAAACCTAGCATTACTTTCATTTGTCAGACGTCGTATAAGTTTAATGTTACGTATTTTGCTATAAAAGCGAAGAACCATGTGATTTTAGATCAACAAACGACAATTAAATGAGTTTTTAAACAAAAATGCGAGCGACAATAACATGAACAAAATAAAATGTACTCGTAGTTAGATTAAAGAGTTAAATTAGTTCCCAGGCGCCTAAAGTGGTCATTACGATTTTGAGGCAAAAGTTGTAGCCCGTAGCGAGTTCGTAGCGCGTAGCTCGTAGCACGACCTCGGCGTAGTGTTAAAGAAACCGTTAATATTTTCGTAGCGCAAATGGCACCAAATAGATGTGAGGACGAGTTCTTAAGGACTTAGCAAAGCTTACTTTTACTCTCTTATTAGTGTCTAATTTCGTTGTAAAACTTTTCAATTAACTTAGCCAAAGGCTTTCGTGGACATTCATCTATCTACGTAGATTGAGATGAATGATTAAATTAAAATCTCTTTCGAAATCTTTTGTTAATCTTTCTTTGTGGAGACAAGAACAATGTGAGATACGATCTTGACAACTTGGAGATAATGAGGTAAAAGAATTTTTAGATGTGCCTTTATAATTTAAAGACTCGTGGCTTTACGGGGAGCATCCTAATTAATACTGTGTTTCGTGTTTGTATGTACCTATATTACTTAGTGGTGCTCATTTGTCGAGTAAAACTATATATGTATTAATATTCGTGGTTATTAGATAATTTATATTGCGGGTCGGTGTGAGAAACACTTTATTAAATTTTCAATTACGGTGTTAAGTTACGTGGGAGAAAGAAAAGCCTTTGTTTAGATGTTCTACGTGTTGCGAATATTATATTCATGAAGGGTTTATGTTATGCGGATCCAACCGAGCTTGACCGAGCGTACGACAGATATTGAACAGAAAGTGAAGAAAGAATCTATCGAGTTTATGTAAAAAAAAATTCGAAAGTCGTTACGACATCTCTCTGAGATCTCATTAGTCTGGAACTTAGCATAATTATTTCGATTGTAATAGCATTTTCATTTAAAAGTCCTAAGCGACTAAACATACCATAATGTATTCGTAGACGGTCCTTGTTTCATTTTTTTAATGAATTAGTAGGAGCTTACGAATTGTTTGTTTATATCATTGGACTTAACCAGCTCCCTCGTTGGTCGCAAGTGTGAGTGCTGAGCACGAGGTACCGGGGTCGATTTTCAGGTTAAACAAAGTATTGTTATTGGGTTTTTCCATCAGGAATTTCTCAGTAGCAGCCACGGAGTTTGGATTTATGCCCGGTTGATGGCAATAGGCTCGCCCCATACTACATGGGACTTAAACATAAGTGGTGAAATGTGGGTGTACTCTTAGGTTCACCTCTGACTAACCCTTCGGGATTACAGCCGTGATGTTATGTTATGGACTTAAGCAGTTTTATTCTCAGCTTTGAAAGATAAAGATGTCATGTTTTAAACTTAACTACGACATCGCAACTAGTCCTCTATTTGACTACACTCGTGATCGAGCAAATAAATTGTACATGGCACAAGCGAGCGACTGCCAGTCGTCCAAGTCATTAATAAAACATGCTATCACGCCTGATTTACGCAAACGGTTGGGCAGAGTTATACTTAAAGTAAAAATAAAAGTAGTACGGTAAAAGTGTCGTAGATTGCCTTACCTTCTCTATCATGCAATTGTTTCAAGAGCTACCTCAGGTCCAAAACACAAACACACTAAACGACGTCGCTTCGTTGCACATTGCGATGTCTTGTCCTGGAAATCTACGAGGTGCAATGTAAAAATCACGACACAATGTCATATCAAATCGTGGTACGATGCACGGCAGATCGCAGAAAATACTGAGTCCATCCATTTCTTTACATCATATACGCAGTATTGTATCGACAGTTTTGATTTTTTTATGATGCACGTCACGCATTGCAATACCACGACATCGCATCATGTTACGGCACCAGGCCGACACCGGCTGAGATAGGAGCCTTTTGGCCTCGTACAGGACCAATTAAATCTTGTTTTATTGATTATTTAACCATTTTGTTTTGTCCAGTGCGAGACTAATAAATATTTTTTCTTTCTTTCATCGATAAACGACACAACGACGTAACTTTCCGCATGGCAACGTACCACGTCGTGTCTTGTGTATATGTATGTCTGTGCCCATATGTTTCTGTCTCCTTAACAACTAAGCTCAGTTATTGAAACTCAGTAGTCAAGTTCGGGTGTAGCGTTGGTAGTAATTACAGTCTATTCATCGCGGCTCAGCGGAACGACATTTCCCTCACACGGCTACGCCTATGCGTTTGTGAAAGCAAGATAACATATTATTCTTATACGTATTTCGTAGTCGAGTATACGATTAAATTAATAATGTAAGTAATGTTTTGTGTCAAATACTATGAATTTTCGAAAGTGTCCTTCTTTCACGCAGTAACCAAACGTATCGACGACGGATTATTCAGTAAAGGGCTATTTAATGATTGACATCAATAGGTTTTTTATGCCGATGAAATACATGGCTCATGTTTGAATCTCCGTGCCGGTAAAACATCAGGTTCAAGTCAAGCCATCAAGTTCAAATATATTAGGAACTTACTAGCAAAATATTGAATATTGATGGTTATGAGCTTACCAGCTCCGAACTAAGTAATGAAGGCTTCTAGGCTAACCAGATATGACAGAATATCAATATTTCACATGCAGCGTCTGGCATCCCGGCGCCCCCAACGTCCAATTACTGAGCAATATTCATATTATAGGGTCAGTTTCCAAACTTCATTTGAAAATGATCGCTCAGCCAGGCAATGACGATGGCAAACCCCTGATTAGTTTCTCGGATCAGCCGTGGCCATTATTTCAGCAAGCCCCTTCTAATTAATACTTAAGATTTACACCCAATATTCTACGCAAAATTGTTTTCAAAGAAATAAAAATATTTTTAATAAAACTATATGTATCGCACCGCAGGGCAAAGTCTTCAAATACTCTTTATGTGTGGTAAATGACCATTTAAGAGAAATAAATCAACACAATAGGGAATATTCCACCACAAACGACATATTTCATAGCTGAAATATGTCGTTTCAACAAAACAATTACTTTGAAGTGACTGGAATCGAAATATCATAAATCCGAAGATTTCAATTGTCAGCCTCCTTAAAGTCTATGGGGGTAACCCGCCATTTTTGATGGGTGTGTAACGGTTGATATAATAACAAAAAATCTAACGTTCACTTGACCTAATTTCAGTTAATATACTTTTGTTTAATATAACGATCAGTTGAGATAATGAATTGTTGATATAATTTCATTTTATCTAATTTCTTATGATATAATAAACATTTCCTATAATGCACATTTGACATAATATTCATGTAGTATATTATTCATTTACTATAATATTCATAATCTCTAATAACTATAATTTAGGAAATCTGATACGATTTTAAACGCCTGCTAGTATGGTGCTAGCAAAAATGCATCGCATAAGCATTAATTGCTACAAAAGTTTGCTTTTATGCGTGAGGTGGGTAGACTTACACGCATTTATTATTTTTCTTACTGTCATACAGTTACAGCGAAATTATTCATTGTGTGGCTATTGCAATCTCGATATTTGTTTTAGATTTAAAATGACTACTATTAATTATAGTACATTCAAAAGTTCTAAAGGTGGACTAAAACTTGACAAAACTTTTCTTCGCTTTATACCCTATACACCTACCACCCTTAACTATTGTAACCAGTAGAAATTGGATGCAATCTGGACTTTAGGGCACCCCGACTTGGACAGATTAGGTTAGAAGGGGATGGCGGGGTCGTGTGAGCGAGCGAAGCGAGCGAATAGACCCCGCCATCCCCTTCGTGGTTTTTTTTTATAAACCATCCAGAAGTAGGAGCCCCGCGAAGCGGGGCTCCGTCGACCAAGGCCACCCTCAACCATGCATTGAATATTTTAATATTTGGTTAGGTGCCATTTGAGTTAGGTTAGAACTGTGACCATTAAACATGAAAATTAGGTCAAAAGAACATTAGGTCAAATGAATGTTATATAAAAAGAATATTATACATATTGAAAATTATATAAAATGAACGTTATACTAAATGTTTTATATTAAATGAAAATTATATCATATGAAACATTAGGTCATATGAAATTAGGTTATATGATTTTATAGCATATGAAAATTATATTATATGAACGTTATTTCAAGTGAAATTAGAGCATTTGTTATTATATCATACATTACACACCCATTTTTGATACCGTATCAAAAATGGTGCAGTTATCCCCATCAATAAATAGTATAAAACAAAGTCGCTTCCCGCTGTCTGTTTGCCCCTATATATGGTTAGATCTTTAAAACTACGCAACGGATTTTAATGCGGTTTTTTTTTAATAGATAGATTCAAGAGGAAGGTTTTTAAGTATAATACATGCATATTATAGTAGAGAAAACATTAGTATCTACATTGCACCCGTGCGAAGCCGGGGCGGGTCGCTAGTAGACTATAAATAATTGTTCGAAATGTATTGTATGGCTCTCGTAGGGCTTTCGCAATGTAATACTTCTTTTTATTCGTATGTCCTATACCTACTCGTAGTGATTAGTGGACATGACTGCTAATGATGACGTTGATGATGATGAACGAACAGATTTATACTGATAAAATTAATAGGTTTGAAAAAAAAAACAGAGCCTGTTTTAATGTCTACATATTACCATACTTAGTAATCTAAGCTAAAATGCGAACGAAACCTGAATAATAACGACACTTCAGGTCTTAAGTTGACTTTCTCATAAGTTTCATGTTAAACTATGATACGAAGAGAATTAACAGGCACTTAAAGCTGTATTTAGTTTCTCACACGTTTTACCTGTTTTATTTAATTAAGTACTCCTACTTAAAATAATTCCAACACGAAGAAATTCTTTTGATGAAAGCAGAAAGAAAATAATTCATGATGTTTGCAATGACCTTTTTTAAAGACCAAGATATGAACTCGTATAACGTAGAGATGTATAAACAAAATAAAAGATACTATGTTCTTAATAGAAAAATCAACGTAGCGTATTTACACTCGTGGAGATTTCTTCGCAAAAATGAAAGAATGCGATCGTTCGCTTTATTTACACAAACGAGTACAATTTAATTTCGTGTAGTTTTACGAGAGTGAGAGTAGAAAATGAATGCTCAACGAAATTATGATGACGTTTATGACGTAATATCTTTAATATAGCCAAGATATTGTGCAGTATAGTTGAAAACTTCGGTTGGTTGGTCGCTGCGAGTAATCATGCTCCATTCACCGTGCACAGTACTCTGGGGGATTTCACTAGCGTCCTTATAACACGGTACGATCGCCAACAAAAGTGGCTTGTAAAAAATTTTACGTGTATCAACATGTTGGTAATGAAATTACACAAGTTTTTTTGCGATAGCTGAACCAACAAGTTGATGTTTGCTCAGTTTGTAAGGTCACCGTCTTGGTCTAACGAAATAAAAGTTGCATGCGAGCTTGGGAGCTTTTATTCTTGGGCAGACAATTTTCTTCGTTGAAATAGACACATTAAATCGAGAATGCAGAACGTGAGGTAAATTAGCTTCGTGTCTTTCTGTATGTGTGACAAGTTGACGTTGCGATAGTACATTTCCCCCCTTTGAATATTCTTTCCTATTTTATTGGAAAGTTCGCTGTTTAGTAATAAAAATATCTGAATTCCATTGTATTCTGCCGATGGCGCCTACGGCCAAATGATATTAATCATAGTTGACAGATTATGTAGCAAAACGACAATTTATTAACGTAAAAAACATGTAACTATTTTTTCCTCTTTGTTGTCGAAGTTCTTTCATAGAACATACTTGAATATTTATTTATACAGAACTTTTTCCCGCTTTTTCTTCTGACTGTAGCAAAATATGCATTGTTATGGAGTGGCTACGAGTAAGATGGTTTCGACGTCTATGAGACAGCGATAAAATAGAGAGAATTCGACGTCGTCATTACTTGTCGTAAAAATTCTGAATAACATAAAACATCACGCAAGCAATCCCCACAGGATTAAGCAGAGTTGTACCCAATAGTACACCCACCTTTTAACTGAGTAAATGCAGAATACAACATAAAAATAATCGTATTATTATATAACACGAAGGTTTACTTAATATAATAAACCTATTACTAAGAAAACGATGTTCAAACATTCCTAAATAACATCGGGATTCGAGATTTCTTCCAGATCAATTTGTAATTGATATGAAGTCATGAATTAATCTGTGTGATATCGAAATGGCTTCGTAATCGCATCTCTACAATAATTGAGGTATCTTGATTTCAATGTCGTAATAATCTTCACAGATTCCAATCTTATAAAATGTTGCGTCTACACTGCGAGTATTCGTTGACAAATGTTTGTAAGCAAACATTCGGGGTGGCTGTCTAACCATTTTTTTTTAAATTTCTTTTGCATACCTGCAAGGCTAGTCAAGAAATAGTACGTACTTACTTCAACGTCGCTTAAAACCTCGTACCTTCATTTCGTACAAATTCACACCTTAGCAGCATCACAAGAAATATAGGTATCTAGTTCCCATATACCACCGACCACTCCGTTAAAGGATGCTGGACTGCAACGAGCTTAACTTGCACAGAGAAGATGGTATGAGTCTTATCTCGGGATAGTGCTAACGTCATTTAAAGCTTAGAGGACAATTCCTTGAAACATCATTTCGTATGACCGTATGGTGTCTCTGTGACGTGCATCGTGCATACAATATGTGGTTAACTAGCGACCTCGACTATTGATTTTAATTTAATTTTTTTTTTTTGCCTCTTATACCGGCAGCAAGTTCGTCATGCTCCCTTAGATGTCATTGCTTGCGGTATCGTCGGGGTTTGGGTTATCTCCTTCCCTCAAATATGGCGAAGGGGGTGATGGCTGGTCTTTGCGTCATGCTCGTGAACGGCTGCTGCTTGTGGTGACTGGTCGTCTTGTTGACCGGGTTTTTGTTACTGTTATTAGTAATTCGTTTTTTTATTTTACTTTCTTTTCGTTTCTTGCACTCTGGTCCTAGTTTATCATTTGTGACTTCAAGTTACTGCTATATGTATACAGTATAAACCAACATTGCACGTATAAGCGGGCATAACCTTCGTGCCTGGTGGCTTTATTTATGCTTGAGTATATATATATTTATACATATTTATTTATGTATATTTATATATTAATGTTTCATTTTATTATTGGTGTGTGCTAGCTGACATATCACAATTATTGAATGCAAGTGATTCTTTGTTTATATATTTTACACGCTATTGTATAGAATCTGGTTCTTCTAACCTAACAGACAGATGTGTTGCTGGGGAGTTTGTTCCGCCACTTCTTCTTCCCAGCTAAAACACTAGGAAGTGGCGAAGGGCGGGCGTTTTGGGGGACTGTCTCTTGTAAACTCGACGTTCGAAAAGTGCTGATTAACAGCATAATTTGAATAAATGGCTTTTCATTTAGATTTTCATTGCACAAAGTACGAACTACGTGTACGAACTATCAGCAGCCTCTAGGCTGCTATCTATCTATCTATAGAACAATAATTATGTCATTAAGTCATTTCATGGTGAATAAAATATTATAGTTTAAAAAAATTATGCTTTTAGAGTGATGTCATTTCATTTTTCGTTTTTCTCCCTTTCAGTTGATACCCATATCACGGGAATGCATACAAAATAACTAGTCCGCCATCTTGAAGAGTCCGCCGATTTAGAATAACGTAACTAAAGCTAACCATGCTATGTCATCTAAACTAATATATGCAAAATATCAGCTCAGTCGGAAACCGGGAAGTGGGTCAAATTTAACTACTTTACGTAGTTACATTTTAAGCTAGTCAAAGCTTTTTAAAAACTGCCAATCATCGTTCATTTAATACCATGCATAAAGTCTTAAAAACCCAGTTCATCTACCAGAATAGGTCGTTTATTATGTTTGCACATACACAACATGCATACTTCCCCGAATGGTTAGGTAGAGACAGTACCTATTGTACACACGGTGACACATCAGGCTATGCATTTCCAGCATAACATGGCCTCACTTTGTATAGATTTCCTGTACAAGGAGAGATCCACATAAACTGTTTTTGTATGGCTCGATTGGTCGTCGTGCGAACACCCACATTTCACCAGGGCACAAGTCCAGACTCCCAGCTGCTACTGTTAATTTCCTGAAAGAAAACTAAGAACACTGTGAACTAATAACACCTGGAAATCGAACCAGGGCACAGTGTTCCATATCATCAAAAAAAGTTCCCTCTGCTGTTTATTGCATTTATCGATCAAGGGATGCATTTAAAATGCACGAGTAAAACACCCACGTGTCAATTCAAATACTTTTTTTTTAATGATGAACTTTGGGTGACTTTTTCATGAAAAAAATTAAAATAAATTCTGAAAACGTAACTGTCCAAGATATTTATTTAATATAAATATAGTCTGATAAAGCATCTTTGGGCGCATATTTTCCAGTTTTTATTTTTGGAAAATTATTTTCGTTTTTATTTTTTTTTCCCCCTAAAAACTCAAAAGTGCGACTTGTCACTAGCATAGAAATATTGCTCGTAATAAGGCCTATCACTCATAAAAAAACCACGTTCACCTTCACGGGACCTCTAGCTCAGTAGTAGCACTATTATTATCTATCTATTCTGCTATAAATATATTCGCCTTAACTATAGTTATTACAAACAGGGACAAGAGGGCATTTCGGCTGTCTCAAACAGACGACTGTTGTTCCACCATTCATGGCATATCATGAATTTCACGAATTTCGTGAATTTCTCTCGTTAATTAAGCTCTGACAAATAATAATACCTACATTGTACATACGTCGACTGTCGAGTTAATGCTAATAATTTCTGTGTAAAGCAAAGCCTGTATCTGATGTTAATAAAACATTCATTAATAAATAACATAACATCACGCCTGTTATCGCCGAAGGGTGAGGCAGAGGTGTACCTAATGATACTTCCACATTTCGCCAGTAATGTTTAAGTCCCACGTAATAGGGGGCGATCCTATTGCCATCAACTGAGCACAAATCCAGACTCCGTGGCTGCTATTGAGAAATTCCTGATGGAAAAAACTCAATATCAATTTGCCCGACCCGGGAATCGAACCCAGACTTCATGCTCAGCAGCCGCGCTTGCGACCACTCGACCAATGACAATGAGGCAGTCATTAATAAATACAATTTCCAATAATTATATTTTAGGTATATGATTCTAAACAGTTTTTGATGTTCAAGACTTTGTTATTTAAAGGACTATGAACGAAGTAATATGACTAAAAATATCAGTTTCATTTTTTTTTCAAGAATTAAAATATCAACTTCACATTTTAACATGAAGCGTGTATTATCCAAATCGAGGCAATTTTGATCTGTTCCACGATTAAATCGATACTCGTTTGTGAATCCATAGGGGCTCGTTAGACGTATCGATTTCAGGCCCATCCGCTAGCGCTGACGAAATCAACACGGTTCTGTGGGGCACGTTGCTATGGTGACGGTCCGTTTAATTAATTTATTAGAATATAAGATAATCAGTTGGACCCGTTGAGGTCAGGCCCGCAGGTTTATCAGTGAGGTCGAATCCACCTGGTAATGTGATCATAGAGGCTCAGGTGGAGATAGGATCCCACCACAATGTCAAAAATAAAACATTTTATACGTATTATGTACGTTAAGGAATTATTTTAACTTCGTATGGTTACGTCTTTGCCTGAAATCATAAAATAATAAATTTTGCTGTGAAATTTCGTTTTTGAGATTTCAGTGTTGGTTGAACTTTAAAAAGAATAAAAAAACCTGCATGCCATTACAAGCTTAAATTCGCAGAAAAATTCTCGCTGGGGATTTTATCCGAAAATTCATAATCCCACATTAGGGTGAAAAATCACGTGCAAGTTTCATACTGTCCAATTAGACGATTTCACATGAAAACCGTACGTCAAGAATGCTGTTCGTATTAAAGTGCATTGGGTATTGTCTTGTTTTCTATAAAATAATTTGTACTATTATTGTTTTCCATAATCGTCCCCCTCAAAATATTAACTTGCACTGTTATTATTTAAACTAATAACGCTTGTCATATGAACTTATTGGTCATAACTTTTATTTGCCATAAAATTAAATCTGACATGCATGCATGATTGCTTTGCAAAAGAGGAAATCTAGCACTCGGCAGCCGTTGCCTCGGCACACTCGCTTCGCACGCGTTGTGTGGTCACAGTTCTAACCTAACCTGAAGATTTTGGCTAACTGTTTATTGTCTACAGATTGTTTAATATTGCTGTTATAAATCATTTGATTACAGACCAAACGCCATTACGAAACGCATTACGAAAAACATTAAACGTTTCTAAATTATATTAAATGTTGCTTATGTCAAGTATCGATTATGTAATGTGTTACTTATAGAAACTAATGATTATAACACATGTTATTATGGAAACTTATTTTATGGCAAATAAAAGTTATGACTAATAAGTTGATTTGACAAGCGTTACTAAAATAAATGATAATAGTGCAAGTAAATATTATGAGGGGGACGATTATGGAAAACAATAATAGTACAAATTATTTTATAGAAAACAAAACTAGATGTTTTTATTACAGTAGAAAAAATGAGAAATAGTATGACATGAAATATACGAGTTGTTCTCCAAGGCAGATTATTTATTAGGTCAGGGATTGCCTTTTTCAGGTCAGTTGTGGATGTATTCCAACTAGCTATTAGTGATACAGTCCTATGATTCATTTCATATATCATTAAAAGACGTTATATAAGTAGGTATTATTAACCTTGATACTGGGATTAATCAAGATTTAAACTTGTCAATTAATAACATGTGTTTTCCATAAATATATCATACGTGAGTTCCTTTTACATAAGTATCGATATCCAAAATAAACGATTACATTTAAAATACTTAAATACCATAAATCATATACGAGACGCAAAACACGTCTCAATGATTTCCATAAAGAAGCTTATCATAAGCCGTCGATAGAACGCCAGCTGAAATTGCGAATTTCTAAGCCATTTTATCTTTAGATACCACGTTAGGGTTGGCAAAGAAATGTGATTGTCCGATTGAGAAAGGAAAGAGGGCAAATTGAGGTAATTAAAAGGTCCGTGAGCAGACGGTGGTTGTAAGGTAGATAATTTTATTTGGGGGCACGCTGTCATCGCCCACGTCCGCGGCTGCGAGTCACCGCTCCGATAACGTCACTCACACTTGACGCTACCTTGGATTACCACTCGTTTTTACTAAGACCGAGATTAAGTATGAAGCTCTATAACTAAGTATGGCTCTTTCGTTTTTGAGGTACGTAGATAAAGGAATTGAAGCGATCCTTCAGTGGAATTTCAGCCCGTATTTTTGCGGAGACACGTTCGCCGAGCTTACAATAACGTCAACGGTTTTATTATCTATTTAGCCGCCTCTTTAGGGCTACTTGTCATGTGCTTATGTTCGGCGTGATGAAGAAATTGTCAGGTAATCTTTTTTGTTTCAATTTTATGTTTTGATAATTATTTTGTTGATCAACATGGTGCGTTCGGTTGAAACGTTTGGTCCACTTAAGTATGCGTCGAATCATAAAGCAAATGACAAATTAAATGCAATTAGTCTGGTCAAGTTTCTAATAAAACATTTTTTTTTTTTATAAATCATCTGATTTTCTATTCTGTTGTCTGAATTAATTATGTTGGAAATACCCATACACAAGTACACTTAAGTCGCCATCTTACCATTACAACTACATAACATAATGCGTAATCCGTAAGCATAAAGTTATCCTTAAAAAGCTATTTACATATTTACCACGGTAAGGAATATTGAGTTACGATTATCACATCTCAATTTCATACGTCAGTAATTCTTGGATCGCTAAATCCGAAATATGCAAACGACGTGCGAGCTACGCCGTCGCCGGACGAGACAACATGCGTTCTGGAATGAATAATGGCACGTTGAATTGGACACATAATTAATTAACCACAACATGTTTACCATACTCCTTGTCAAAGAGGCTGAATGGAACGTGCATTGTTGGATTACCTTTGCCAAGCTTTTTTTTTCTTTGAGTTTGGTTTTCGTTCTTCGGTTTATTTCAAAATTCGAATGCGAAACCGTAAACAACAGACCCAACCCTATTTTAACGTTACAACATTATACATAGAGAAGCCATTAGTAGTTTTTATTGCATCATCAGTGTTTTCATAATGGATAACTTTAAAACTATGCGTAGAGGAAATACGAAAGAAAAAGATAGAACAAAACACTTTTTATCTCGACCACAGAGGCACCTCTGGAATATAAAATGAAATATTACTTTTCTTTGTTACTCAATCACGAATAACTGGGTCAATGACTTTGTCAAAATATAGAAAGTCGTAACTGACGCAGCAAAACAAAAAAGATCTAAAAATAAACAGGAAAGAAAAAGGTAGTAGGTAGGTATTTTTATCTAATTCTAAGCAACTCTTTGCTTAGGTCATAATTAAGTATTAAATAACTTAAAAAAAACGCACGTAGACTCTTTTGTCTTTGGCCTAAATAAATACTGTACAGCGATTCATACTATGTCGTCATGATTACTGTAATTATTCACCGTTGGATTTATAATGACACAGTTGTGCGCTGGTCGTTTAATTAAAACTGAGCTTTTAGCAGTCTTTGAACCTGCGATTTTAATATTGAAAATTTAATAGTGAAAATACTTGAAATCGTATGTATATAGGGTGACTGGTATCGATGGTGGGTGGTGGTGATCGATGGTGGTGGTGTCGATTCACTTTTTCACAATAATATAACAGCGGTAAGAAATTCGCGCGCGCGCCTGTGACCTATCAGCCGTTCGCTCTCATTACTATCGTACCGTGCAACAGAGGGTAGGCAGAGCACCCGCGCGGCTCGCAATCCCGCTCCGTAAGCGGCGCCCGCGACACAGGCCGGCCAACTTGTAGGTAGGTACCTAAGTGAATGACCATAAAAAAAATGTTTCTTTGACAAAGTTGTTTGCTATCATGAGTACAATCACGTGTTTAAGTATCGGTCATTAATTATCAGTTACCTTATACATATACTATATTATTATTTTAATGATTACTAGCTGTTGTGAAGAAGACTTTGTTGGCATATAATCTCTAAACGTTAAGTTATCATCTCACGGAAACGTTTTAAATATAGCCTATGACACTCGGGAATAATCTAGCTCTCCATTAGTGAAAGAATTTTCGGAATCGGATCAGTATTTCCGGAGATTACTCTTTACATCCAAACTTACGAACTTACAAATTTTACCTCTTTATAATATTAATATAGATTCTCCCACCTTTCACCTTGGAACATTAATTCAAGTCATTATCTTTAGCGCCTGTACAATGTTTGTCAGCCAGTCTAGTCACGGAACTATTCCATTTAAGTAGGTACCTACATACCAAGAACAAGTAAAGCGCCTCACAACGATGAAGACAAACTAAAACTTCTGAACAACCGTCTCGGTTTAGTTCATTTGCTATCAAACATCAAGTGGTTATAAAAAGAGTGTTCTATCGACTAACCGCTTGGCCACGAGCTACACGTTCAAGCGACACGTATTGTGAGAAAACAAATGAAAGAAATTCCCGAGAACATGCTACTTCTTCTTCTTCTTTATCGTGTGGTTAGTGCCTAACCTGTTGTCTGAGTTTATATGCCGCCCATGGGCGTCTGATTTGACTTAAATATGTTACGAGCCAGCACGACGCGACTTACAACGTGAAGGTACTCACGCGAAGGTAACAAGACGTGAAGCCTGCGCGTGTCGCGTCGACCTCAAGGTCGTGGACGGGGCGTAACGCTCGGGGATCGTCGGCGCCACCGTTGGGGTTGGCTGTCATTCTTCTCTCATTAGCGCCGAGCTCAGTCGGGTCGCGTACACCATTACCAACGCGACATGGCGACGCCAGCCGAGATGTAGCATCCTACGGGTTAAACTCTAAACGATTTGCGAGAAAAATTATTCATACAAAATATGTCGACACGATGCACGTCATATAAAAAGCTAATAGCCTCACAACTACTGTAATTAAGGTTGTATAACTACCTACATTTCATAAAAGCTGACTCATATTTGAAATAGATACGAAAGTTTACAAATTATTTCGCGTTCATCATTAAAGTTGTAATAATGTTTTCCCGAGAATTCCAGCTTTGTAGAACTTGGGGAAGCAAATGAATGTAAAAAGAATTGTAGCAAAATGGTGCGTAGACTGAATTGAATTTCCTTTATATATTTTTTTGCGTTTATGAATAACTTGAAATTCAACGAATTTATATTGTGTCGTAAAAGGGTAAGCGATGTACTACATCCATGAAATGCCAATTTGATCTGTTTATTTGTTCATTGTTGTCGGTGAAATGCATAATTCAAGTTTTTTTTTCAAAAAAAAAACTTAAAAAACTTAAAAACTTTAAACTTTCTTCTATTATTTTTTCAAAATTTATTTTATTATGTTTAAGGGGCTTACAGCTAACAATACAAAAAATATATTGAGGCAATCAACGAAAAACCATTTACAAGCCTCCGCAGTTAGCAATAAACTATTGTTGCACAAACTAATAACTAAGCAAAATATCAAAAACTAAGCATAACGTAATAACAAAGAATAGGACTAAATTTAGTATTAAAATTATAAAATATTAAAACAAAGTCATGCAGGTGAAACCACTATTGAAATTCATCTTATACAACACAGCTTTTAGACAAGGTAGTACTATTATCTCTAAAATATCGAATTTTCAGACTACGATTTCTTTTATCGTTGGTAAGTGATGTTTTTTCACGGCTAACTGGGCATTAAGAAAATCACATTTATAAGTAAAGTGACTAAAAATTCATTCAAATGTCAGGAAATCGTCTATGTAAAAGTTAAAGGTGGCCATTTTTCTCCAAATTATTCTACGACGGTCAACGTAAAAATTATCTTTAAAAAGTCCTTATTGTATTAGCTATTCACTGAAAACAAAAACTAAAAAAATATTCCGAGGTACCCGATAAATGTTGATTATTGCTGACGAAGGTGGAATAGGACCGCTTGTAAATCTACAAAAATAATCGTGATTATGACGTAACCATTACTGATAATTTCTATCTAGGATTAGTTGCAAGCTTGGGTCTCTGCGTCCCATTTGATACCAAAAAGTCACGAGCGGCGAAATTTTTTTTTTACTTTCTTCTCCACACCTCTAGGAACTCAACAAGAAAAGTCTCATGAAAATCCGACCACTATAAACTTCATTGCACCTCTTGAGAATTTTTTGTCTAATTGCACTCGACTATTACAATGTAGTAAATATCATTAGGATGTCATTTATACAGTCTACGCAGCTATTTATAATTTACACGATGTTTTTACGAGTTAGTTCTGATTAGTAAATAATCGTATTTGTTGCCAAGTAAATAGGAGCGGCTTCTATTAACTTTCTTAACCTACGAAGCACGATTTTGCATATTTCCTCACACTCAAATGTGTAAATGTCAAGTACTAAGCTACTAAACTTGTGTGAACTATGTACTATTTAGGTATATAGCCTTAAGCGGTGTCTACGAGCGCGTTAGAGCTTGTCAAGCTGCAAGGTTCATGAATAAAACAATAACGTGTCGCGAAAACCTGCTCTCAGCACCCTTTCAAGTAATCAATCCGAAGTTTCCGTCTAGCCAGTAATTTATACATGACAACTATGGTAGGCGAAAGGCGGTTGCTTTATTATAGGAGGGCGCTTTTGTCCACAAGTTAAGTTATTCGGTTCATGCAAGTTCAACTCCGCGCATAGCAGCCGATATGGCCCAATATTGGATCTTTATTGTTATATCATCTCGTAGTTTACATGGAAGTAGCGAATTCTGTTGGAATGAAGTTCGATGTTTTACAATTCAAAAACTGAAATAAATATGATGACTATTTTAAGAGATTGCAAAGCCGATGGAAACTTGTGATACAGCTTGTTGCTATGTGTTTGATTTTCGCATTTCCTAAGTCCTCAATTCCAGTCAGTTGTGAGCCTTAAAAGGTATCCCGAATTAACGTTCCATGGATAAACACGCCACCACAGTTCACATTGAAATAAGTAATGCGTTAGGGAAGAAATATAGAGGCGAAGATTTCGGCAATTTCTGCTCACTTAACATTCGACGAGCCTCCCTACAATTCGGACCATAGTGATTTCCCTTGTAAGTGATTATTACTGAGCTCCTTTTGTTACAATGTGAACAATAGAAAAGTTCTACATTAGCTATGTTTGTTTTGATCCCCTTTTATACCATAAAAATACACGACACTTACTCATAAAAATGAACGACAATGTCTTCTGAGACCTTGACTTCTTATAAAAACAGCTCTACAAACATTTTAGAGTATGTCATTTCTGCCCACAAAATATTGACGCAATTAAACTTTTAATAGATTTCTCATTTTGATTCGGTCGTTTTGCATATATGTAAATATATTCAAAAGCGTGCTTATCCTCAGTTAGTCCCGTGGAAGGTTCTGTACGTTGTCAGCACATTTTAATGGAGCTCGCGGCACTTGGGGCACGCGGGGCATGGCGGGTCACACTCACAATCGTGTGGCCCGCCTTCGCAACCCGTGCTGTGCGGACGACGCCTTTCTACTTTACGCTTTGACTCTGTAGTTTGGAAGAAATCTTTCTTATGTACCGTCCTGCTTTGAATTGTAAAGTAATCGTGAATGGAGACGCTGAAAGATATTATTATAAATTCAGATCATGTTTCCGAGTGGCGATGTTATGGCTCACGGGATTTGCGGTCAGGGACCCCTATTTCCTTTACATTATGCTGTTTACGAAAATAGCTGAAGCTTTTGGGCTATTGTTGGTTACGGACTTAACCGTATTTATCGGTAATTCTCGTTCCATCTGTTTTAGGAGCAATTGTCTTTTCTGGATCACTGTTATGGCGACCTTACGAACTAGCAGCGTTTACCTCTTTTTATTTCTAAAAAACTCTAGAGAGTTATATTATAATAGAAAAAAAATTAAATCAATACTTAAATAAATTTTTCTTTACCCTTGAACCTATTTTATGACAAACTTTGAATTGTCCTACTAGTGTTTTATGTAACAAGACGTAAAGGTAGTTAATATTCATTACATTATATTTAAGGCCCCATGCGTTACACAAAATTACCATGGAAAATTCTATTTCCCGAGTTCCACTAACGCCATAATAGTGTTTCCTAAAGGCATTTGTCCATTTAAATGCTGCAGTTAAGAGAATGACATTCGCAGATGTTTTTATAACAAACAGTTTTTGAGCTCCACAGTTTTTCACGTAGCGGGTGTTTTTGGCACTCCATTGAATTGGAGAGATACCGCTATATGTATATTTTTAACACAAAGAAATCGTTGTAGGTTTGGTATCTGTTCTGTGGTTTGTGGGTAATGACTATGATCATCTAATTATGACGCCCTTATAAGTCTAAATCAGCTGTGTTATTGCTGCGTATTGGGCAGTGTCCTACATTTTTTTTTAAATTTATGTTTACGATTAGTATCGACAATTTAAGTCTATTTTTATTTGAATTTACAACAGGTTTTTACAACCCAGCTTAAAAAGGGTTGAATTGTTATTAATTTGAGTTCATTTGATTTGATCCTTTTTTCTTATAAATACTTAGTCATTATTGTCCATTTGGAAGGGTTTAATTAATTTTTTGCTTCGCTGATGATTCCGTTCAGGCCCATCTTCCCTTTGAATGGATAACAGATCAGAATTCCGGAAATCCCAAATTATTTCGTTAAAAAAGAATTGAAAGAGTAAAATCGATTGAACTTCAAAATAAAAATTCACAGTTTCCGCAATCACCAATAACAGTCAAAGAATATTTATTTTTTTGCGATGTGATTGAAATCGTACACCACAACGTTTAAAAATTTATGCTATGCGGCCTTAAGTGAACATTGATCTAATGAAATACCTTCCTATTGTTAGCGTAGCTTCAGTACGGGCGATCTGTTTTATTGCACCGTGCACTAGTTTGTTTGAAAACCCTCTGCTATGCTAAATGTTGCAATGTTCTGTTTTGATGTGTATTACGGCTCTTCGAAGTTATTCTTTCCCACTACCTATCTCTTTTCGCTATGTTAAGCAAGGGTTTTGTTTAATATAATTTTTATTTAGGCGTGCTACGCACATGTCCGAGCCGGCCTGATTCGGTACAATACAGCAAAACCGGACGGCAAAATGTACAATCGATTTTGCCGCCCGGCTTGTGCCGACATACTCGTAGTTCGTTTAAACCTGAACGTTTTAAGTTCAAAGGAAACGTTATGCATAGCAAAACTGAGAAGTTTTACTTTTAGCTGCCAGTATATGAAAACGTTTACGTAATAAACATACGAGTAATCTTTAGGGATGACCTCATTTCAAGGCACCTACGTCATTACATCTTTGGTGAACGAAACGAAATTAAACATAGCGCGGCGTTTAAACTGTCAAATAAAGACTAAAGTCCATTATTCAGCCAATGTTAAAGGAAAAGGATGACATCGTCCCACCATAGTTTACAACCTGTCAGTCGAGAGACGAGTAATCAAATAAAGCTAGTAATCGATAGACCGACGGCCTGTATCTTTGTATGTTTTTTTATTAGTACTACCACATAATTGTACCTGGGTAATGGTACAATTCCATTTTATAATTTGTGTTCACTTCAAATTAGATAGAGACATTGCTTCTTTCTGATTGGCTGAAACGACGCGTCTTCCGATTCTCTACGAGCAGCAAACGTCATCAAAATGTCAAAACCGCCAAAAATGTACTTACGTTGTGTTAGAACTTAAACGACGAATGGTTATTTAAAATAAGACATCGCATAAAGTACTCTCGTGGACTTTCCTTTTATTATGCATACCGGGCCTCTTTGTAATCGGACAAAGATTTTTCAGTCATGAGCGACTCCTAAGAATCCCTTTGGACTCTTTGATGAACATACTTTAAATAAGACTTCGAATGTAAATACAGCTTGTTTAGTCGGATTCGCGGTTTGTTGTGAAACTGCTGAATGGAGATAAAACTCTTGCAACCTAAGATTTGAAGCGAGTGGACTGGTTGAACCAAATTCAGTTGATTAAAAATTAATGGAGTGAAAAGAAAGTAGAAAAGAAATGTAAGTTGTGGTCACCCATTTTTTTATAGCTAGAGGCTTGAGTGAGTTTTGATTGTGTGTACGGAGATCAAATTCACAAATCAATTACGTGAATATAATTAAACCGTTGGGTATTGGCTTGTTTGTTTGTTTGATCTATTCATTTCTTTCTTGCGTAATGGTTCCTATTTTTTTATTCTGAAAAATCTCAACACAATATTTTTTCTCAAATTTCAAATTGTCCTTTTCATACCTAGTAATTACGTACCTACCCTTCTGATGACATGCCGGGACACAGAGAAGTATATAATAAGAGCAGGAAATGATGACGTACCTACATTTTAACAGGGTCCGATATTTTGGCCAAGTTAATCACAAATCCTTATATTTACCCTTTAAAAGGGTAAATTGTGGTGTTAATCCCCTTACAGAATATTTATATTGTTTCAAGTTTCAACCCAAACGGATTAAATATACGTAATTGTTTACCGGATGAATAAAATATTTTGCCGATTCTCCATGTTGAATTCTCGAACAATGAGTTGATTAAAAAAGGTACTTTGAAATATGAATGTAACGTTATAAAGTATCCATACTTTATAACGTTGGATATCGGAACATCGGTCTTTTACATTTCTTTTGTATGTATTTCACTTGTAGTTTTTGAAATACATGCTATGTACAATTATTTACAAGTAAACACTGACACCCGTATCTATAGTCAAGTTAAAGTTATAATTACTTGAGCTTAAGTAATTACTCTGCAATATTTTTTTATGCAATAGACTAGAATTTAAACGAAGTAAGAACCGTCAAAGAAAGCAAAGCTAAAATTCTAACTTTTTACAGTTCTAATTTTAGGAAATAACTAAACTACATAATAAAAATCTTATCTTTAAAAATGACATTTACTCAAGTAAAGACTTTGACTTGTTTGTACATACGGGTGTGAGACACTGTTAATTTGCAAATACATATGTATATCAGGTTTTCTCGCGTAAGGCATAGTAGGCCTAGCTATAACTGCAGTGCTCATCTATACTAGTATTTTATAAAGAAATAAAGTTTGTAAGTTAGCATGTAGGAGAAAATCTTCGGAACTACTGATTTAATTTAAGAGGACAGTACCCCAACCATTTATGTTGTATACCAGTGTTCATTTGTAAAGTGCAACTGTTTTTATTGTACTTACTGCACACATTTTATGAAATAAAAAAAAATATATCAAAAAAATTACTAAAGTTCTTCCACTAATGGAAAGTTAAATTATCCCCGACTATCATATGGCGTATTTAATGTGTACTTAAAAGGTCCCAGGGTATAATTTCCGACCATAACGCGAATGATACCGCGGGAAAAAGCTTGTAAAAATATAAGAGAAAATTCTAGCTCAATCATACTTATGAAGGCTTAAACTACCCATTGTTGTAAGTAAAATTGTGTTATATACATACTCTAGTTTACCTACGAACCAACTGCTGAACGTATTTAGATGTAACGACTTTTGGCAGAATGCGAAAGAAAACGCTAACGACAGATAATCTATACAAATAAATAAAATTGGAGTCTGTTTGTAATTTCAAAATAACAACTTTTTACTCAATGCGGTATATACGGTATTTACTTTTAACAAACAAATTTCTTTTTTGGCACTGTCTGTTTGTTCCGGCTAATCTCCGAAACGGCTGGACCTATTTTGACGGGACTTTCACTGTCAGCTGCTGATAGCTGATGTATAAGGAGTAACATCGGCTACTTTCATTTTTAAAAAAAAGATTAGGGTTCCGTGCAAAAAAAAATTAAACCCTTGTAATTGTTAACAAAATCCGATTCAAAAAGGGAAGTATTATTTTTATATATCGGGCAACAGCTAGTATTTTATAGCAAAAAACTTCAAATAAGTAAGAAGGTGGACTAAATTAAGAACTTAGCAACGTGGAACTAGCAAGCTTTCCCAACCACAGTAACAAGATATAGGAATCTATATCAGTGATGGTCCGCCCATACATGGCACCTTCATGTCTATAAATCTTAATTTGCCGCCAACAAGCCCCGTGAGCCAGTAAGGTCAAATGAAACTAAATGAGCTCTTTTAGCACCTCCAAAGTGACCGGTTTATGTTAAAAGAAAGCGACATTTATCCTAATCGAACTTACAGGACAAAGTTGCGGACTGACCTAACAGGTTGGGTTCTGCTCTTTTTAAATGAAACGAAAAAGGGTGTCGCTTTTTTATCAGACTGTTCATGTACCTTTAGTATATATATTTATATATTTTACTCGCCGAGTTTTCGATAGGCTTTCAGTAATATGTAGTCGGTTTAAACGTTGGGACAAGAAGTCGTTTAAAATATGAATTGGCCACACCATTCAACTCTTCCATGAAACTCATCGGGCTGATCTATAAAATGAAAGACTTCTTACCCAAAGAACTCATTTTTTTAATACACACTCCTGTAAGTTTGCCAAACCCAGAGTGTAGGTTTAATGAGATTATCTCGTGTTCGACTCCATACAACCGTAGTCTTTGCATCTCGACTCGCAGGCGAGCACCAAACAAAATGGAATTTCCATTATTTTCTTTTGATCTTAACCCTTTATGACACTGGTATTTAATGTACATAGTTTTGGGAGTAAGTTGTTTGAGTTTCTGCTTTAGGCTTTTCCTCAAAATTGTTAAATTAGATGGATAGCCGTGCTCCGTTTTAACTCATTGAAAAAATACAGTCCATTTCATGTTATTATCTATGTATGTATACATATAAATACACAAAACGCAAAAATTGTATCTACTTATGTCCGATATAGCTTTGAAACCATCCAACCGATGAGTGCGAAGATGGTTTTATAACAATGCATTAGGCACTATAGCGTAGTAGCACACGCCGGATATCCGCTAGTTTCCAATATTTTTCTTCAAAGTCTGTTGAAAGCAATAATTGATTGATTGAGACAACTTTAGGTCCATATATTTCTATTTCGGGAAAAGAGGTGTGACTTTCTGTTTTGTTCTAAACAAAACTTCGAGTTTACTGTCAATGTTTGGTTATATCGTATAAGTACCAACATGTAAGTTTTTCTTACCCTTTTTATGTTCCTAAGGAACCCTTAAAAGCTTTTTAAGGTCCCTCTGACCAGACAGAGTTGATGTTGACGTAATTTATTTTATTAGTTTCTGTAGAAGTTCGTCGTAAAGAAAGTTTAGTGTTGCGCGGATTTAAGTTGCTTTTTGTGTTTATTAATTGGATAGCCGATATAAAATACTTAGCGATTACGTAAATACTTACTTTGTTTATTTGTTATACTCGTATTAAAAGTTATAAAAAGATTTGTCACCTGTTTCTGGAAGAAAACATACCTATTAAAAACAGTTTTTCATTAGTCCACTTTAATCATAATGAAAGACCAAATCAAGAAACAATGTTTTGCTTAATAAATCTTAATAAATTTGGATATCCAGCAATGTAAACCTAATATCTGTAATATCCTGAGTACAAGGGCAAGCTGAAAGAAATAGCCGACTGTTTGTTTTAGGATCTAATCATGAAGCACAAACAACGCCCTTTATTAACAGCTCATACATTCAATCTCATTCGTTCCCATTCAATAGTCAAGCATGAACCGAGAAGTTACCTATTGGATTACTCTATGTGCACAGATTAAATATGGTTCTCCGATTCGCTAGGAATCAATCACTGATATAAAGCGGGATCTATCGATTGAGTAAATATTCGACTTGTAAACTAATAGCTTTGTAAAAGCTTTTTCCGTGAATACGAACTATGTAAATAAATGGGCCCGTCTTTTGACCTTTGAATATACTTGTCAATTAGGCTAGTTTTATTTACCGAAAAAAATCAATAGTTTTCGTTTTTTTTAAGACTTCTTCCACGCGACTAATGTCGCTTCAAACCTCATAAAATAGATATGACAAAAACGAACAGAAATCTATTAGATTCATTGCTGAATGATGCTTATGTAGGTAGGCATTATTAAATGGATAGGTAGAGTTTAAGTTTTTCATCTCATGAAATAAATAACTATAAAAAGCATTAACTTAAATAAATTGGTGGATGCCTACGTGTACTAAGGTAGGTACTATTTATCTACACTTCTACATCTACACTAATATTATAAAGAGGAAAGATTTTTTTGTTTGTTTGTACCGAATAGGCTCCGAAACTACTGGACCGATTATAACCATTTTTTCACCAATAGAAAACTAAATTATCAGAAAGTAACATAGGCTACAATTAATTTAAAAAAAAATAGAGATTATTAAGAAAATTGCAATAATGTAACCCAAAATAGCAAAATGTTGTCTATAAAATTTTCTATTTGGCGTGCGCTGAGAAAACTATTTATGATATACTTGTATAAACATTATGTACTACATGATTAAAGTACTTATTATTACCTATAAAAAATCCAAGGCTGTATATGCCTAACTATTATGGTTAAGTCACAATGACCGCTATTTGTTAAAATTATTTAATCTAAACACGGGTGGGATCGAATAGCGGTGAAATTGGTATCATAACATTAATCCTTATCCATTTAAATGGTTTGATAATTAATGTTGATTATGTACATGTAAACTACACTTTAAATTATTTGAATCGGACCTTTCGTCTAAAATTTACGACGGGTAAAGCAGTGCTAAAAGTATATATTTTGAGACAGTAGATCACAACTTTCTCAACATATGTCCAAGGCGAGCCGAAATAAGTCGTATTGGGGAGATACAAGTAGAAAATTACGATTGCCTATTAATAAGTCCCAGGGACAAACATTTCCACTGGTTGGCAACGAAATAATAATTAATTAAATTTTATAATATTAGCTGTGAAAGATTTTATAACTGTGCCTCCATTAATTAAATCCTACTCGAATTGTTGCTTAGTATGTTTAAAATATTTCAAATATACTTACATAATTGTATGTATAGATACTTATGTGTTCAAGTTTATGTACCTTGTCACAATTGTTTTTAAAATTTGCATGCTATTATTGCGGAGGAATGTGTCCTGCTCTAAAACATTTAATAACATCCTGTATTTACCGCAAAATTTATGTAAATAAATATAATTACTTACTTGTGAAAGTTTGTGGTAGTACGTATGTACATAATATGTGTATGTTTGTTACTTCTTCACGCAAAAACTAATGAACCGATTGCGATGACACTTGATGGGTACATAGCTGTTACCTTAATAGCTGTTACTTTTAATCCCGATATTCCCACGGAATGGAACCTTACGCGGGTGAAACCGCGGGGCACAGCCAGTAAGATATATACTAAATGTGCCCCGCGACCTTCGTCCTCGCGAAGTTGTTATAAAATATTACTTCCCTATTTGAATCGGATTTTGTTAACAATTTCAACTTTTTTGCACGGAACCTTTTTTTATAATAAAAGTAGCCTAAGTTAGTCCTTATAACATCAGCTATCTGCCAGCAAAAGTCCCGTCAAAGCCGGAACAAACAGACAGACAGACAAAAATTAAAAAAACATGTTTTTTTTTTTGTTATAAGTACTGTACCTATATACATACTTTCATATATGCATTCAATAAAAAGCTGTTATTTTGAAATTAAAAACAGACGCTTTAATTTTATTCATTTGTATAGATAAATGTGTAAGTACTGTGGTAACTTTTTTTAAAGACAAGTTATTCATTCGTTTCTCCCTTGCGTTGTTCATCTTACAAGGGCGACATAATATTAATGCATTATAGTTTATTGCATATGGCGCTAAACGGATTCCCTCGGGCACTTAAAATGCACTCCACATGATACTCAAGTAATCGAATGATAAAACTTTCCCATCCATTTTGTAAACCACTTTGTGTATTGCAGCATATTTTATAGTTTTATCTTGTTAGACAGAATATCCACGCGAAACTAAAGTTTTTCAGTACATTTAGATAATTACTGACTGTGACTGTGTTGTGTGTGTGTCTGTTGACTGTGTGCCTATTTTTTAAGCATGGCGTAGATAACCAGCCATCTTTGTTTGCATAGAGCAATAGTCTGTCTAATTGACGGTCTTAATTCAATCTTAGCACGGCCTTGAAAACATTGCATTCGTTAATTAATCCTAGAATTATGTGATATTTGACCACACTATATCAGTGACTTTTTTATGCTTACCGTCTAGTTTGGCCAAGTTTTCTCGACTTCCATATTGTCGACTATTTCTTGCTTAAACTCTATCTAAGAAACACACCAAAATTGTTTCGCTACACGACTACTGAATTCTTTATCATTTCCTGAGGTGCAAAGTTTGGCACTGTGTTGAGTTTTCCTCCTACAAGTGCAGAAAAAGTTTTACAAATGTGGTGGAGCCGCGTGCCCTTCACGACGACGCTTCCAATGTTTAAGCAATGCTGCCACTGACCGGAAAAATGCGCGTTAAATATGTACAGTTTTTTTTTAGACACTTCGAGGGTTAAATCTATCCGGGTTAAATATGGGGTAGGTTAACTTCAGAAATTTGTTAGTAGAACTATCTAAGTGTAATGGAAAATTCATATCTTGCTTTAACATGTTTTAATCCCTGAATATGCGTATTCTAAGAAATCAACCGGTACTTCAAGATCATAATTATGAGAGCAATGGAACGTCGTTAGCATATATATACAGTCTCTGTACTATGTAGATTTACTTCGTTTGGAGTTGTGACCCAATCTCTCCGTTTTTTTTTTCGGAATAATTAACTTAATTATTTTAATGGGATCGGTCCTTTGTTACCCGGCTAAGAATAGATCCCGACAAAGAGATTATATCAGACAGCAGCATTCAGCTTCTCATTTTATTATCAGTACACAAACCGAAGCATAAACGTTATTAAAAACGACGCACTTAACGTTGTTTTTCCCAGAACCGTTGGATTAGTAAATATCTTAAATTTTAACGTGAATCAGTGAAAATAGTTGGAAGTTAAAAAAATTATATACCTACGTCGTAAAATAAATAAAGAACTTCTTCTTCTTAAATAATTTATATTCCTTCCTTATTAATTGCTCTAGAACTCTCCCTTATACATTTTATATTTCAGCACAAAATCCATATTAATTAACTCATTTAGAAACACTTTACTAAAAAGAAAACGACATTTTAAATAGGATTTATCTTATTACAATTTTTAATTACTAGAATAGTGTCGTCCATTTTTAATGTTCCCATATAATTAGTTGGTCAGAGGGTTTTTATTTTCCCGGCAAGCAGGTGTATATTTTCAGAGGTTGCAATTTACATAATTGAGCCCGCCGTTAACTTGCCAAAAGTCTGTTTTTGTATCAGATAATATTAGATTTCTGCCTTAGGGTATTAATCGAAGTATTGGCGCATTATAATAGGCAATTTAAAAGGTTTTTCGTATCCCTGGATGTACTCGGATTATTAAGAACGTTGTAAGGTAAGTATGTAACATTTTCAAACTACTTATTAACGTATTATGTATGTTTATCTTTGTTCACATATGTATGTATGTAGTTATTTATTTTGACTTGCCACGTGCTTATGCTTGGCGTTTCTTGAGTCGGGTACATATTTGTATCATTCCGGTGTATCAAAACTTCCGTCGCCTTGTCACCATTTCAACGTATCATGATAGGTAGTTTGAGTGCGAAATATTCGTATGATTCCGTCATGGGGTGTCCGAATGCGAATCGCTTTTTCATAGATATTGGTCGAAGTGGATTCGCATGACCAGTGTGACCAAGTTTTTGGAATTACCCGTGTTTGTTCTTTGGCTTAAGAGTTCGCAAAGCGGCTAGTCTTTTGGATATGACAACTAATTAGAAGAAAGTTTTGGTGAGTCCTTCGGACAATACGGTAGTTTTCTTTGGTAGTGCCAATAACGTGCGAGGTGAAAGGCAGATTTATGCATCGCAGTCTCGCACTTATGCAAGCGGTGTAAATGGATAGAATCATATCTGCGAGACATGCAATATCTAACAAGTAGCCTGGCCATCTACCCAAGAACAACGAAGCCAAACGAAATCATCCAAGCTGATTTCGAATCTTAATTAAAATCTCCATGTGGATTTTCAATGAATTATTTAAAATGTATATAAATTCGATAGGTACGTGATGTCTAGGTACATGTTGAATAATAATTCATTAAAAATCGCATTGCATAGCATTGTTCTAAAACAATGCTTGTAATAAACAGCGGCCATTAAATTTGAATACCTACGCAACTAAATGATTCTGTCCAGATTTCCGCCACATTCTATTATTATAATATAACGTAAGCAATGTGGGCTTTTATTTATACAAACTTTTAAACAGCCGTTTTGAACTAATCTAAGGCGTTCATAAATATAATGCCTCTGTGTAGGATCGTGGCTATATTTAGATAATTGGTACTTGCTGCGCCTCATTTGTGATCCCGATTTACTTGCTGAAGTGGATTCCGAATATTTACAGGTGCGAAAGGGAGATACATTATTCATGTCCAAGAACCCCAATAAGTGTCACTGAGTCAACAACTGCTGTTGAAAAACTCAAAGGCTTCGAGAATCAAACTTTGACTTAGTTAAACAAACTTTTTACTTATCATCAATATAAAACATTAACGGCAAACCTCGTGAAACATTTAAGAATGCAATCTCGGTAACAAATAACTGAATAGTTAAGTATTTTGAAGTGTCAGGTCATTTTTTCGTGAATAATAATTATAATACGAAACATGTCCGTTAATTTAGCGGTAAATACGGTACATCTACACGTCAAAGGTTCGGAGTGAAGCATCCGTATCTTATCTAAGGGATGTCCAATAGAGTGGCGTCATCATTGTGTCGGAGGCATTGTATGTCAGTTACTAGACCAAGAGCTAGTGAACCCTCCGAGTAACGGTGTGTCTGTAAGGCTAGAAATTCTTATGGTGATGAGTCATAGTTTGCTAAGTACAATGACCATCGCCTGGCACGCCTCAGCCCTGCACGTCATCAACCCCTATATTTTTGAAAGTGTAGGAAACATTTGAAAAAAAAACTTGTTCCTGTAAGCTTGAATTTTTTTTACCATTTTGTTTATTCGTTATTAAGTTCAAAAAAAAATTGACAGGCGTTTTTGATGAGCACAAGTACCTGACAGGTGAGCCTGAAGGTGTATTATGCGTAGGTAAATTAAAATAAACTTTATTCTGTAAAGTTGAAATTTATAGACATGTTTCTTTAAGCGATTTAAAGTAAGTTGGTAAAATGACAGGCGGTTCTGGCTAGCATAAGTCCTTGACAGGCGAGGGGAAAGATGCTATGGGAGTGCGAGTGAGAGGCGTAGCATGAAAACTCATATCATTGATGCAAATTACATTAAGGAAAAATAGAAATTATGGGTAAAATGTATTTTATTAGTTGTAACATAATGTACATAAGACTTTTAAATTAATCATCATCATCATCTGATATGTCATCATCAATTTCTTCGTTATCATATGATTCTTCATTGTCGATTTCATCATCTAAAAAGAAACAAAGTTTGAATACATTAATAATAACATTAAATCTCGGATCTTGCGCTCAATTATGTAGAATTCCATATATTTTTAGAAAATTAAGAATTTGTTTATTACCTTCAATGTGTTCTTCAGCTTCACTTGACTCATTCTCAGCAGTATCAGTAGGCTGTTGTAATAATATTACTTCGTAGATAGAAGAAGGAACTGTATTTCCCACAAACCAATTAAATTTCGATTCCATCTTACTCACTATTTACTTAAATATGAATATAAAGTGACAATACACAAAGATAACTGCACAATCACTGTAATGTTTAGTTAAGATTAATATATAATTGAAATTCTTTGTGAAATAGTTGAACACGCCTTCACGTAGGTAAATCGTTGTTAAAACTGACGAAATATTTTGTTTCAAATCTTTCTACAAAAGCAGGTACCCCCCAATTTACCGTTAAATAAACTGTCTCATTCGCATCACTGAGTTTACGTTATGCCTCTCACTCGCAATCCCATAGCATCTTTCCCCTCGCCTGTCAAGGACTTATGCTAGCCAGAACCGCCTGTCATTTTACCAACTTACTTTAAATCGCTTAAAGAAACATGTCTATAAATTTCAACTTTACAGAAAAAAGTTTATTTTAATTTACCTACACATAATACACCTTCAGGCTCACCTGTCAGGTACTTGTGCTCATCAAAAACGCCTGTCAATTTTTTTTTTGAACTTAATAACGAATAAACAAAATGGTAAAAAAATTTCAAGCTTACAGGAACAAGTTTTTTTTTCAAATGTTTCCTACACTTTCAAAAATATAGGGGTTGATAACGTGCAGGGCTGAGGCGTGCCAGGCAATGGTCATTGTACTTAGCAAACTATGACTCATCACCATAAGAATTTCTAGCCTTACAGACACACCGTTACTCGGAGGGTTCACTAGCTCTCCTACTATACGTTTCAATCGCGAACTGAGACTACGGGGGACAGCGAAAACTTGCGACTTGATCATTTTTTTCATTATTTTAATATGGATTTCTTAAGTAGGTATTGTAATTACTTCACATTTGATTGTGGAGCATACTGTTACCATTGTTACTCGGAGAACTGTAACTTTGTTTTTTTTTTTAAATTTAATTAATACCCGATGACGAAACGATACAAAGAGAGAGTCATCTTAGAACTGTGCATTAATTCTTTATGAGTAGTTTTCGTTAAGTAGATTTAGCCAAAAAGGTAGAATGTGGTAGCCACAGTAGTTAGGAACAGTATTCATAAAGATGCGGCTCGTGCGACGTGTATAGTATTCCACAGCTATTGAATAGTGTCGATGTAGCGGCCTCGCGACAACTTCTCTACTATCTGTTTCGTTTCCCGCCTGCGAGACAATTTAACTTGACAACGTGGACTCTACAACAAAGGCTGCTCGCTCTATTTAGCGCTCAGCCTCTGCCAATGGGAGAGTCATTGATATTAAACGCTTTTCTCGCGCTAAAGTTACCATAGTTTTGGTTAAAACTAAATCAAAGTAATATTTGGCTTGGGGGTTGATTGAATTTAGAATTTGGAAAACAAATCATAAGGTTTCGATTCATAAAATTTATCTACAAAAACTTCAAAAGTTTCTTCTTAACCTAAGCAAACTTTTGGATAAACGAATCTACATTTAATCCTAAACTAGTCGTCTGCTCTCAACAAGATTTGCCAGTTCAACACCCGAATAAATATTTAGTCGGAGTTTAACGTTAAAAAGGAAGTCCAAACACCCTTAATCGTGCAAATACTGAATGTACGACATTCGAGTGAGACGTTACGTCGACGTTACCGTGTGATGTGGAGGAATATTTGTAAGCGTTCTTTGTATGATCGGGAACGAGTGTAAACACGGGTGCGCGGCGCGCGGCGTCGGGCGGGGAGGGTCCGCGGCACTCGGGCGGCCGCCGCCGCGCGCTCCGCCCGCACCATGTCGGTGCGCGTAGACCATCGCGACCGAGACAGGTTCTCGAGGCATTCTTCCCGCGCTTCGGTAGATCTTGCTTTTCCAAGTAGCTCAACACGAGACCACTCGTTCCGCTCGGTGCATTCGGGCCGCGTGCCGCGAGCAGCGAGCGATGATTTGATGGTGCCTGTGCGCACGCTGCGATCGGCGTCGTGTCGCGTGGCTCCCGGTGCGCCGCACCGCCTCCGCCGCCACCACTCATCGGCAGCAGAATGCGAGCGCGCGCGCCGATCCACACGCCGGCACACGTTGGAGCTGCCCAACAGCCGCGGGCCCAGCGTCCGCAGCCGCTCGCCCGAGCCACCACCGCCGCCACCGGAGCCCGAGATCCCGCCAGAGGACGCCGGGAAGGAGGCTCGACGGCGGCGCGTCGTGGCAGCCGTCGCCGCGTCGTTCTTCGCGCTGGCGCTGGCGTCGGTGCTGGTGGTGGTGGTGACGCTGACTCACAGCTCTGTGCTCCGTGCACACAACCAAACGGCCAAGTACTACACGTTCTCCGTGCCGCCGCACCATCCTCTCAGTGAGCCCCGTTCATGTTGCCCCACCGTCGCCCCTCCCGCTTCGCATGCGACTGTCTCCGACCCTGAGTGCCAGGGGCTGCGAACGTCGCCGAGGCGGCTCGACTGCACATCACCGCCACCATTTGCGGTATATAATATTGTCAATACACACATGAAAAATCTGTCTGGGGTCCTTGACGACAGAATGCCAGAGTGATCTCGTTCATCTCCATCGCTTCCTCGCGAACGTCTCATGTAGAAGACTCGAAAGCTGATGGGACGATGAATGAGCACAGAAGTTAATAAAGGCAGGCAACTCTGTCATTATTACCTTCTGTATTAATATCTTAATCATCGTATGCATTGTTGATGTTGAACGGAATCGCCTGGTTTCTGTCAAATCGGCCTCAGTCCATCCAGGCCACACAAGCTACGCACGTTCGCAACCCCCTTTCTGCATGATTAGTTACTGTATAATATAGATGTCACGTGTTTGTGATGGTAAATGTTACTGTTATATTACTTTTAATTACAGCTGTCTTGTATCAAGTTCATAAATTATGACTTGCTACAATTATGATTATAAACTGTCGAAAACATACGGTTCACTATGATATAGTGTTGAAATAATTATAGCATCTATTTGCTACGTCTTTATGACCATACATACGTTAATTCCAACGGCTATAAATTATACCTCTTACTATACTTACTTGTGATACGTTTTGAAATAGCGTTTGTAATTACTTAGTTTATTGCTCTTCATAAACTTATTTAATGGATATCTAGCGTTCCAAAAACCTTACTATACTTGACCATAGTGTCTTAGTCGAATAATCAGGTAAGGCTGGCCCTCAGTACTTCTATCTAGAAGTCCCCAAAAAGGATGGTATCAACAGTAGATAAGCTCAAATTAAGGGTTGTGAATTCAGCACACCTAATTCATCGTTTTTGTTCCTTTTATCCTGAATATCTATTGAACAACTCTTGTGTAGGTTTTAAACGTCTTGATGTCTTTTGCTCTAAACTTATCTTTACGTTCCTGAAATGTATCAGACTGTCAATCTTCTTTAAAAACGAAATCAAAACCAATTGATCGTTTTGACTTACGTAAAACAATCTGTCAGAATACAATTTAAATTCAATCTCTCTTTCAAAGTTAGAAACAACAAAAAATAAACACAAAATAAACAAGAGCAAAGCCTAAAATAAAATGTTTTCCAAATTCACATACCACACGTGACTCGTCGATTGTTACACGAAACACGATGTACAAAGAATTTATACCATGCACATAAAAAAACGAAAAAAAATTACAAACCAACGAATAATCTGTAAGAGGTCCTTTTAAAACATCAACGGTAATAATAATGTCATCTTAAAAGCTTACTTCCGTTTCTCGTCATAACGTTTAGATTTCCTTTCGCAAAAAGAATAAAACGAGCTATTAAACAAAGCGGGAGTCATAGAATATTGTGTCTTTTAATGACAGTTTTAATGAGGGTGAAAAAATATTGGTTTTTTAAAGAATTAGTGTGCAAAATCGTCTTCTTTTTAACATTTACAAGTCACTTGTAAATAAAGTTTTGTTTAAACTTAGGTGCTGAAAGTCTTAACTGCATCAAGAAATTAACTTTGTTTTTCGGGAAATCATTTCATATTGTGACAAAAAGGTTCAGTGCGTCCCTGTACCTTTTACAACCTTGTACAAAACAAGCACCCTCATTTACAAATGTCAAAAAGGAAAACGAGTTTGAAAAGACAGTAATAGTGTGGTTTGTACATACCCAAATGGCAAAGTCCTTGATATTATGTGTAAGTAATGTGTCCCAAACTTCATTGGAAAAACTTCCACCCACGAGACCTAATAATATAATCTTTGGAATAACGTTAGGTATAATGTTTGGGCCGTGTCTACATTATGTATGAACTCGATCATGATTCTTCTTCGACCGCTAAACTTTTCGGGGAACACATCACTCATGTCAAAACTTATTAGGTAAATAGGTCATCAATGGAGACGCCTGACTTTCGAATTTTCTTCGTGTTTTATGAATCAGATTCAATACTTTCATATTTCAGGAGATTTTTTCAAATTTCCACTGTAAATAGATCTATATTAACTGTAAAATCCTATGAACACTATCCTCAATCTTTGATCGTAATTCTTAGATCCCTTTCAATTACGTAGATCGAAGAAATGGTTCCCGTTTCATGCCATCGCAGATGTATCCCACGTTAAAATATCTGTTTATATTAAAAACATGTGATGCATTAACATTGTCTTGTTCGCGGAAACTGCGGTCATTTTTATTGCTCGTTGCTAGAACATTGTTTAACACGACAATACCGTTTAACACGATATTTTTGGCACGATGTAGTAACACGGTTTTTCAACAATAGATTGAGTCCATAATATTCAATAGCATCGCTATCATCGATACGTTTGCCAAGCGGGGTGATTATGGCAGTTTCCCTCTAGACAATTCATTAAAACGATCTATTAGACTCGGGAGGCACATGTTCGGCAGTAGCCGTTTATATAGGCCGCTGTTGATTATGGTAATATCCAAAAGCAATTTATGTTTAGCATAAAAATGGTGGTGAAATGTTTGTCTGTGTGTGACGTCAGTTTTGTAAACGTTCGCCAGAATTCCTAGTATGGGGCAACGATTTTAAAACAACAAATATGTAAAGGTACAATTAGATACTAATTCTGGGGCCACGTTTAAACTGCATTTGATTTCCACCGTTTCCCGTGAACAGTAATAATTCGGAGATGTCGCCAAGCCCATAAATCAGTTATTGACGTGTAAAAGAGCGCTTGAACATTTATTTGCTGAATGAATGGTTTGATTTATGAAAATGTGATTTTATAGACGGTTTCCTTCCGTAACAGTTTGAGAGGAAATGGCTATTCATACATTGATGGTTGCAAATGTCAGGCAGTTGATTATGCTTTATTTTTTCCATTTCCGATTTATTGAGATTTGATGAGGGATAACCTGAAGACGTTTTGTTTTATTTCGCGCTCATTAGAATACACTTCTGTGACCGGTTTTTATCAACTCTGTACAAAAATAAAGCGCTTTTCCCGAAAATTTTGTTATGTTAGAATACTGTACATACAATTCTGAGGAACATAAAACATCCAAAACAACTGAAATAATAGACATCCCAGTTGCAGTCAAAACTTCAAAGCCGCTTAAAAGTTTCCATATTTCGAATTCTAGTGCACCGTAATATAAGAAAATGCCTGAATCAGCTAAACCAAAATAAGACCGCGTTATTGTATGACGTCCAGACTACGGGTATTGAGAGTTTCCAATAATAACTGAAGTATTCAGTGTGGTTTGTGGACTCTGCTATGCAACTGTGGTAGTGCGGCGCAAGCTAAATATTCACGGCATTATTGCTAAGAGCATCGTTACGAACCTTTCACACAAACATCTGTGATTGACGATTCGTTATTAAATATAATTTCATTTATTTCAGACATAAGTAGCCCATACATTACATAAAGTTTGAATCACTAAGTCACACATTTTCATCAAAATTAACACTCAACAATCAATTCAATAAATTATTAAAATCATACTTCAAAACCAAAAAACAGAAATTCATATTTTAATAACGAAGTCTGTGATTTTTCACTGACGAACTGCTGGAGTCTTTAGAGTCAAAAACGCAGGTAAAACTTTCGTCAAAACACGAATGCTACTTCATACGGCAACTGGAAAAGTCATCCTGAAAAATACGTAATTTTCGTACGTATTTGTGTTTTTTTATAATTTCTGAGAGTTTATGAACCACGTTAAAATGTATAAAGAAAAAAAAATGTTGCAGGGACATGACGTGCATACAAAATGACTAAAATATAAACTCGAAACATACAAAGCACAATAAACATTTATAGATACAAAAAGAAGGAACAAAAAACACCACTCAGCATGATGCTGTGCTATGTGGTGCCCACAGCACAGCGCTGGTTTTCAGTGGTCATCCATGAATAAATGTATGAAAGCCAAGACTGCATAGATTTTGATGTAAAGGTTATGTTAAATATTTATATCAATCGTCGATGTGTAAATGGGCCGTTACAATTGTGGTGCACAATATTATTCTATCTATCTACTTCGAGTATCTGTCTTCGAAGTTTAAACATTGAACTCAATCGGGTTCAGTTGTATGCAGTGTTGTTTACACGTTGTGCTGACTGCTGATTTACATATTGTATAGACTTGCAAGTGCTATTGGTGTCAAATGTTGGGTTAATTTCAGTATAGCAAATGTACTAAAGATGGTGTCAAACCAAGCGGACCGGACAGTGAACTGGCTGCTGACAACGGTCTTTGGCAGATATTTCAGTACAATGTCCTTACAAAATCCGGTGTCCGCAGTTCGGTTCGGAGTCCAGTCCGCTCGATTTGACCACCCCTCTATGTCCAGCGAACTTCATTGAATACAAAAAATGCCAGTTAAAATAACGTAACCGGATATTAATTACTTAATATGTTTTTATCGTGTAGATAAGAACATATTGATGACTTATAGCATCGTATTGGACTAGTCTGTAATCTTGCTATAATTGGTGATAAATAAATAAATGTTTAATTTACAATTAACAAACCAATGTTTGCCAGTACAAGCTGTTGGCCTTTAGGTACGTTTATTTTACATTACAAAATCTCAAATTCTTACCGAGTTGTCGGAATGTTTCAGGAGAGTTCGACATTTTTGCTCTGCGTAAAGAAAATTCTTCTTTCGTTGTTTAAAACCATTAGAACAGAGCAAATTAAAATAAAGAAGAGCTAAATTTCTTATTACGTTTCTTATTATGAATCTAAATTAATTATATTAATTATACAAATGAAAGTAATTATATACTTTCATTTGTATACAGAGTGTAAGGAAAATCGACCCACAAACGTTACCACTTGTACAGTCCGTCATACCGAACCGAATAATTTAAAAAAAAAACAGCTTCCACCCTAGTTAATTTATTCTCTGTTATGTAGGTAAACCTTAAAGATTGCATACGATGAATGGCTGATAGAGCTTATAATTTCCTTTATTTGCACATAATCATTTTCCGTTAAGTGGTGATCTGGCATAAACAAAAATCTTTCTGGTGGACACATCACATACTTTAATAATTTTCAGACGACAAAATGGTTTCAAACCATTGGTTTGCTGACCATAATAAAAGAGTTACGTTGTCCATAAATTTATTAACAATAGAATATAAATGCAATTAATTAGTAGAAAAAAAATCCACGTCACATTCAAATCAAATGAAAACAATCCAAATAAGATATTTTAATACTAATAGTCGATGGATAAAGACAAAGCGAACATTATTCGTTCAAAACAAAAGGGAAGCAAAACATACATTGACGTGACGTTACGACTGCATTCATTAGCTGACTATGTACGATGTTAATTGAAAGAAATTAGCTGATCACGTAGATAAATGTTCTACAGACCAAGTAAATTGAATTACAGCTTTACAGAGTGAATCTTATAGAGCCCTGGAGCCCTGGGGCTTAATTTGAAAATAAGAACAGTAAATCAAAATGGTCTCAGGGGTTCTTGAAGAACTTCATTTTGGGACAATATTAAGTCAATTGAATCGAAAAATTTGAATCTAGAATTGCTCCCAATCTTATATGGCGTTGAAAACTACCCAGTATTACGTATTCCACTTGGCGATAGGTCGCTGTAAAGAGTTTGTCCGGCCCCGATCTTAAGTACGCGTTATGAAGGTAAGCATTGTATAAAAATGCATATCATCGACGAATAACAATTTGTATACAGCTCAAAATCGAGAAGTCACACCCGAAAGGTAGCGGTACAAAACCCTCAAAATGTAACAAAAGAAAAGGTTTGAATGAATATCATCTCAAAATTTTCTTTACCGCGCATAATAACTTCAGAAGAGGTGGTTTCCTTTTTTATAAATCATAAAGGAAAGGACTTACAGAAAATTTAGGTTTAAAACATCCATCCTGCATGGCCGCGATGCCCGGAGCCATCTAACATTAATTATAACTTATTTCAAGTTGTTTGTGAATGTTTAATTGGGTTGTATTTAGCATAGTATCTAACTGTAGCAATGAAAAGTTTCAGCGCTAAATCAACGTATGTATGATATGATATGGGCTTTATTTTAAGAGAACCCTAAGCGAAAATAAAACCAAAAATTACGCGATCGAAATTTATATGAAAAACTATAGTTTTATCTGTGTTAATCTACTGACTTTTTAGCCACCGATAAAACTAAGTATCCTTTACTTAGCTGATTTATAACACTCTCCTTTTCCTTCCCCAATCACGAAATAGTTAAACCTTTAAGGAAAAACTTTGAGATCGTAGATTCGTATAAAACATCTTCCTCAAATAAAGTAAAGATTTTCGGACTTAAATATCCACTTCATCTCATTCCGAGTCGAATTTTATTCCCATAAAACATGATAATTATGAAAAAACGTTTATAATTTAATCATGTCTGCTACTCTAGTTTAGTAGAGCGAGCTGATGGCCCGTCTCCCGGATTCATTCGAAACTTTTTACTGAAAAGCACTAACAAGCAAGCAGTGAGGCGAGGAAAGTCGACACTAGTGAGCCACGGCACTCATAGATTCATAGGTGGCTGCCTATGTGCCTATACACATAGAGAATATGGAACTTTTTTAATTTCACGCTTGATTCGAAAACTTCCACGCGACTGCGGAGTAGCGGATGCCAAGAACTCGACGTTGTGTCATTCAACGTACACGTTTCTGAACCAATGATTTGCGTTGCGTCATTTGGTATACATTAATTTTATTTAAGTTGCTTCGCTTTGTTTCAAATGCAAAATTGAATTTTAATGTGCGGAAAAAGGGTTCAACTCTGCCCACTAAGCTGGAATAAATAGGTTTACCAATTAACTGGGTCAAAAGTTTTTACAGTGCTTGCGTGAACTGCCTAATAATACTATAACATAAAATTAAGTTTACACAATTTATATTTCGTGAACGATTGTCTGTGTAATTGATAAGTTTATTTCTCCGTCAACTCTCTGCTAAAGTGGTTAGATCAACTTTTGATAACAGTCTCTCTTTTATGAAATAACTCAGCCATCTTGGTAATTATATTCGGTATAAACCAAAATGGCAAAGGCCAACCATCAGAATGATATAAAACAATATCTTTAAAAAATATAAATATAAAAACAAAAACATATTCAAAGACAATGAATAAAGAGCCAATTAAGTCACTTATCTTAATTTTTATTTTATTTTATTATGTTTAGGGGGCTTACAGCTAACAATACAAAAAATATATATATTGAGGCAATCAACGAAAAACCATTTACAAGCCTCCGCAGTTAGCAATAAACTATTGTTGCACAAACTAATAACTAAGCAAAATATCAAAAACTAAGCATAATGTAATAACAAAGAATAGGACTAGGATAGTATTAAAATTATAAAATATTTATTAATGTTATGAATGTTCGCGAACTAATTGATAATGTAACCTAATTAGAACTAGGCTACGTTTGCGGCACAAGCACTTTGTAAATGCACAGTAGGTTTGTTCAAAGAACGCCGCTTTTAGTTAACGTAAAGGGCTACGAATCCGTTGTTCCATTTCATATTCGATTCGATTAGGCCCGCAGCCCACTTGCATGACTCGTTGCGTTCTAAACGCCCGCGAGCGAAAATTTAGTGTGACGCGTTTCAACATTACAACGTTACATTTTAATGTGGTAATTCCACACATTTTAGCTAAGACAGAACATAATTTAATATTATGTACCTAATCTCACATTTAGGAGGGTTGTCCCGAATGAAGATTGATAAGGTATGTCATATTTTTCGTATCGAATAGTACCTATCAAGTCCGAGTGTACTATTTAATTTTAGTAGTCTGGTTAAAATGTCAAGATCAATTTTTAAATCTCATATCCGATCTAGCTTGTGTTGTGCGAATTGCGAAATGCTTCGAAAATTTACGTCGGTAGAGTAAAGTCGAACGTGCAACCAATTGCTAAAGGCACACGTACAAAAGAAACGATTAATGAATAAATAATCGGATAATTAAGCTTCCCATGTTTCGCCGGAACGCTTTTCACTGTAGACCAAGTTGTATAGACAATCGCCGCGAGCGACGCGCGACATACTTCCCGCGTCTGATCAGGCCGTGTTTCATAAGCTCTTAGCACTAACGGAGGGTACACACAAAGGCAAGGCTGGCAACACCGTGTAAGCAAAGTCAATTATAGGTGTGTTCGCCTTACAGTTTATTCCATACATGTGATCGGCGCGCTGCTCATCTATCAGTGTCGTGTCGTGCACGTCAACCATGTGGAAATAAAGTCCCTGTCGCACGAAGAATAATCGATGTAGCGCAGTCGATATTTTTCAAAATCTTTTATAAACATGTTTGTATACGGCTAGCCTCGGCTATATAATCGCCCTATTTTACTTGGTTCTACCTGGTAATATAAACTTACTTGTTTGAGAATAGCTAAAGAAAATTCCCGCTTGAATAGATCGACAGGTATAGTCAATACATAGCCATAATAGCTTGTTTATGTTGACAACATAAAAACTTGGCTAACACAAGATACGTTTGAAATATTTCACAAAAAAGTAGGATTTCGCTGAAAATAACACCAACGTTTATCAAAAGCAAGACTAATTTCGTTGTTTTCTGGCATAGAAACTGTTTACCCAACTCGAAGGTGTCACTACAATTCACAATAATATTTATTCCCGACTCCACCCTCCTACAATCTAAATGAGAGCAAGCATTCAAATTCTCCCCGTTCTTACTAATAATACAAGAACAGCGAACTTTCAGGAAGTTAATCATATCAGCGAGAAGTCAAAAGTTCGGTGAATCAATTTTGTTGAAGTTAACAATAGCCGGCGCACGGAACAAATTTTATGGGGCACTTGTTGATACGACACTTAAGCTGGCTTTGGGCCCACGAATATTGTGTCTCTGCCCTAATACATGCTAATACAGGCTTTAGTTACGAGCCGTCTTTTGTAAACTCCGCTTAAATTGAACCTTGTACAGATAATGGGCACAAAGACAGAAAATATAATGTGGAAAATAAAGCCATGTTGATATTACTCGAGCCGAAATTGATGAAGAAGATATGACTCAATGTTGAGCAGCGCCGAGTAAATTTTATTTAACCATATGGCAACGTTGCGCACTTTGTGCAATAATACTGAGTGCGTTGCGCATCATTTTACCCAACTACGGCGAAGGCAAAGGGAGGGTTATGATTTCAGCCATATGTATATATGTTTAACTATCTCGCAAATCTAGTTTAGAAACTTATCTATAACTTATCATAATTTGTCAAATTTCCAATGACCATGATCAATATGTCTACGTATTCAATTAAAATGTATACGTAAGATCATGTCTCCTTATTAAATGATAAATATTAAGAAAAAACGTACTTTTCAAAAAGCGATTTAGACGTATCCGGGTATAATGTCCACACACAGTGAATACACAGCTTTAACTCAGACTAGATACGTCTATTTTTATGTGTTCGTGGAACGAGTCATGTTATGACTTTGTGTCACTTGTCTTCAGACTTTGTGTATTGTTATGTTGTTTCTACTTGTAGGTCAGGGACTGTCTGTCACTTCTTGTCTGACAGATTATGTGTGTTTGTTACTGTATTACCTTCCTTTGAAAACAATCACGATGTTTTCAAAGGAATTATTGAGGGCATGGTTTTTATGACATGACGTTGACTGACATTAAACTTCAACCAAGTTATATGTGCAGGCGGGAAAACACAGAACTAAAATGAATGTACCAAGTTTGACGTAACGATGCAAATTTTCTTGACAAGTAACGCCACCTTGAACTGCACAATTAAAGTGGTCATACTATAAAGGCATTGTTTTATGACATGACGTTGACTGACTTTAAACTTCAACCAAGTTATATGTGCAGGCGGGAAAACACAGAACTAAAATGAATGTACCAAGTTTGACGTAACGATGCAAATTTTCTTGACAAGCAACGCCACCTTGAACTGCACAATTAAAGTGGTCATACTATAAACCGAGACTAATAAATGTCCTCTCTTGAGTAAAGACTATAACTGTCTACCATATCCTTATTCATAGATAAAAAGCACCATTTCGATTTCAAATGGCCCGCCATTCATTTGTTTCTTAGTATATTCTAGATACCAAATGCTACACTTTTTGGTCGAGCTATGTTTTATATCTAACCATCAAACTGGCAGCTACCCACGTAACAATGATTTACAAGTTTTTCAAATTATACAAATATCCTTTTATTCCACACTTATTTATCAATCTTTAAATGTTACATAACATCACGCCTGTAATCCCCGAAGGGTTAGGCAGGGGTGTACCTAATAGTACACCCACATTTCGCCAGTTATGTTTTAAGTCCCATGCGAATGGGGGCGAGCCTATTGCCATCAACCGGGCACAAATCCAGATTACTTGACTGCTACTGAGAAATTACTGATGGAAAAACCCAATAATAATTTGCACGATCCGGGAATCGAGCCCAGAACCTCAAGCTCAGCAGCGGCGCTTTCAATCTTCAGAATTTAGCGATTTTCAAGGGTTTCAAAGTAATATGATATACGACTTGATCATTGTGCTTTGAAGGGCTTCCATTTGATCCTCCCACGATGACTTTTCTTTCGAATCTGCGCAAATTGTTAAGTCTTATCCACTTGAAATAAACCCCAGAATCGAAATATGTAGTTACTATTTTTAGACTTCTATAAATAACTCAACAAGTTTTCACCCCTCACCCGTTCTCAAATTCCGAAATGGTACTGTGAAAATACCTATTAAATACCGAAAAACACATAGATTTCCCACTAAAATTGCACAAAATTAAATTTAGCACTAAAATTGTTGTTTTAATTTTTTTTACTGGATCTGTGTGGGCAAAGGTCTCTCCTGTAGCCTTCCACTTCTTCCTGTGTGTGGAATCTCAATATATGCAAAATTGTGAAGCTACAAATAATTATGAGCATGTCCTTGTTATTTTTCTCAAACAAGATATTAGATCCAAAATGTAAGAGATTGATACAAGGGGAGCGAGCAATATTGGAAAATATATAAAAGCTTATTATCTGCGATGACGATGCTATAAAGTTGTATTGTATCAAGATAATTCATGTCTCGAGAGCTGATAAAGCAAAAAATAAATACACAGGAAATCTATAAAAATAAAACATAAATAAAGATTACAGATTAAGCACAGAAATAAATAACGCTTACGAAAACGAAAAAGTTAAGCGCTACGAGTATACAGATAAGCTGCTATTCAGCGAAAAATCTAATAGCACTCATTAGGTACCTCTTAAGAGCACTTAGGGTTTCGTTAAAAGCAAATCTGGTGAAGAATTTAGTGTGGGCAGAGTGACCCTCGTGTTAGACTAAATTCAATCTAATTATCACGGTGGTGTGGCGTCCACAACACATACGTTTACGTGCCCGCGTGTACACACGACAAAGGCGACTTCAAAGGGAACGCTCGTACGGAATCGTAGGTGTGGCCAGTTGGCCACTTATTATGTATTTACTGGAGTGGAGCGCAATGCCAAACACTCGATGCACTTACAGTGTTTTACTTTCAAACCTCGCATCTATTCTAGGAAATAGATCGTCGCAATTATAGACACAGTTCGTACTACGATCGGCAACAAGTGGCTTTCCGATCCAATTCTCATTCAATTCGACTTTGATTAATATCGAGCGATTATTTCGGTATTTAAAACTTTAAAGAGTGTTCTATTCTGGAACATGCTGAAAACCGCAGGAATTTCCCTCCGTGCAACAGCAACTAGTTTGTTATCGTAATTATTCACTATATATTTTTACTACTAGTAATTCACTCGCAGCTAATCAGAGTGAAGCGTGCTATTTCTTTCGTCGACAGTGTAATGAACATTTGTTAGATTAATTTTTATGTAAAACATTACGCTTTCTACCTACGCGTTCTAGTCTTTATTCAATACACTCGTGTATACTACGATATAAACAAAGTCGACCTACTCCCATTGATTCAGATAGAATAATACTTGTACAAAACTTCGCGGTTCGATACTACAATGTTTGCACGTTGTAAATAAAAAGAGAAAAGAAGATTTACATTACTTGATTAAAACTTGCGACGTACATAATAAAGTATAGTTACAAGAATAGATATAATAGGTATATATAATAGGTATTTTAATCATCTTGATTACTTGACTATACAATACCAAACCAATAGATAATCTGTCCAGTTACGAATCTGTCCTGTTGATCCGGACGGGATATACCTTCATCCTTTGTTAGAAACGTTAATGTTATGCATGGTCATACAGTTTAAGACGTCACGACGAATTTGCATATATTTCGTACACAAGTTCCTGAAATTCAGAATTAAACTTATCTTCCGTGAGAATGTGGAACACCTAGGCGCCTAGTTTTGTCTCCTTGTTGGCGCCTGTACATCAAACAACTTCCTTAGTTGAAGAGTTGAAGTACTTAGCAAGTTTGGTCCGTTAAGTAAAGTCACACGGTCGGATCATGGGCGTCTAACACCCGTATCTATAGTCATGTTAAAGTAATTACTGCAATTTTTTTTATTCAATAGACAAGAATTTAAACGAAGTAAGAACCATCAAAGAAAGTAAAGCTAAGAATTGTAACTTTAAGCAATTACTAAACTACATAATGTTTGTAAGACGAAGGAGACTAGTCTCCACGACAGGGAATCCTAGTGTGGAGGCTAGTGATATTCAGCTTGTGTAATGCTCTCTTGTACAATAAAACTTTTTTTTTTATAATAAAATTGCATCTTAAAAATGACATTTACTCAAGTTAACACTTTGACTTGTTTATAGATACGCGTGTTACTACAGGTAGTTTGGGAGTATAGTAAACCGTGGTTTTACACGACATACTTAATTAATCTGCCTTTCAACGGTTAGTGGGAGAACATTCCCGAGCGAGTATATCTCAGGGCTTTTACTTGGCCTACAATGAAAGCTAAGACAATGCAATTCTTTGGGTTAAGGTCGCCATTTTCCGGATTTTATGTAGATACCGCTAGAATATCGGACCTTGTCGTTGTGGATTGCGTAACACATTTAATATTAATATTTTTGCCGAGACGGATTCTATCTTTTTCCCTTCCGATCTTAATATATTTGCTACAAATTCCGCTAGTGATCCGTAGCAGAATGTTGTAATAATATTTTACAACAAAAACGGCACCCTTAACTTAATGCCTCCGTTGGTTTTACCTCCAACTTTGCCGACCTCTCGTTACAACTAAAGGTTGCTCGTATTAAATTTCAATTAAGTTCGAACAAACTAGGAGGGTAATTATGCAACCCGTTTCGTGCAAAATGTAGAGAGGGGTTTTGAAATGTTTTTTATCAATCAGTAACAAAAGAAGAATATTTCAAAATACAGCAGTGTCTGGCAAAATTAATGGTGCGCAATCTGTGGTTTTACAGTGTCGTATGTTAGAATTAGTGATGACGCTTGAACCGGACGGTAACGGGTGAAATAACACCAGCCACCGAGCTAAATGAAGCTGGAATATATCTGGATTAAGACGTTGCTAGATAAATTTAAAAGCAGAGCTACAGGATACAGCAATAGATTTTAAACATAAGACATCAGCCAGTATTGTACAGATAATAAATTTTAATATTCTAGTCCAATAATAAAACTAGTACTAACGCGAGAAATAATTTATACTTGCACTTGCGTATACATGACACGGCACTAAAGTAGTATGAGTATCGACATATTATGTTTATCGCTGAAGCCCGCTATAAATTTGTAAAATAAAGTTTTATGAATGTCCGGAAAACGAGAGAAGGATACTCGATCACATCTAGGTATGTGAGATGGGTTTACATCATACTTTAGCTATCGTGACATGTAATATCATAGTAACTTCAATCTTTTAGGATAAGTGATTTTATTAGTTTTCATACTATCAAAAGTGACGTCTCAATTTTTATCTAAGTTTCGTTTATGAGTAATAATTTCCAGTATACTTGTTTTTATTAACCCATAGCATATTTATTAAATCGAGACAAAAATATGCGAAACAGCGTGTAATATCACTGTTTCTCTTCGTAACGAAATGACATAAAAGCTTTCTAAAAGCTGTAACAACCTCGAACGGCTTTCAAGTCGGTAAATGTGTGGTTGTACTGCGGAATATTACTGTATATATACTTGTATATTATATGTATTCAGATATTAATAACAGTACCGTATTAATTAGGTACGAGTAGACTACGGTATCGATTGTTTAATCGTTTTCCTTTTGCAGTATAATCTCGCTCTCTCGCTTTATTATCTTTGAGAATAAAATGAAAAGATCTTTTTCAGTAGATAACCTGTTTTATATACGGCAATCCCAATTTTATTGGAGATCAAAATTGATTAAGCGATTGTGTTTCACCAGTTTTAGTATCAAATATATTTTTAACTTCAATGTTTTCTGAAGCAGTCCAAAAATAACTAAATTACATTCATGTTTTTTCTTTTAAAATGTCTAGATTCGGCGATGTGTAAAGATATGGAGATTGCGGTGTACTAGTCTGTAAACTTCTTCTGCTGAAAATTCATCCACTTCCATTACCTTCTATCTATTACCTACCATTGTAGATACGAAAGGAATAAGAACAACGGCAAAATAGACAATTGAGTGGATTATTAAACGTGCTTGTAACTCTTGTATTTAACGACAAACGATTTATATGTGTTTTGTCTTTAATGCCACAGACTCTGAGTCGAAATTGCAGCATGAAGACATAGAAAATGAATTCTATAATAGCTTGGCAAGGTTCAAAAGCTGTCAGTATCATAATTGCTGTAAAATGTAGAAAGTTACAATGTTAACGCTTTCTAAATGTGCTGTTCCCGTTTAATTTTATTAGTGAAATCCACCCCCATCCACACAGGTGTAACCACAGGTTCACCAGTCGAAATTATAATTAATTAATTCATAAGTGATACTATTTGGAACGCAATAAGGGTTACTGATTCTGACACGTTATAGCCATAATTTCCAATTAAATTAATTAAGTGTTCTGATTTGTCATTCGGTGCGCTCAATCAAATAAATTGTAGTTTGATATGCCAGCTTCACGATTTGCAATTTACTTTTAACAATGTAACAAAGTATAGAACTCCTTCAACTTATTTCATGTCAAAACTTTACCGAAAAAAAAAAATTTAGTGGTTTTGCAATTGTTTTTATTCACAAGCTGTGTCATGGCAATAAGACTACAAATAAGAAACTAGGAACCTTTTTGATAGCTTCGTTTTCCATATTTTATTCGGTATTAATGGATGCATCTGCATTTTTGTAACCATCCATGTAAAACTTCACAGAATCCGTAATCTGTGGGCTTACGCATAATACCTGAAACGATATTCACTATCCTTCATGGAAAATACACGTAGCCGTATCCCACAGACGACGTGTATTTTCAAACAAATATTTTCAAGAATTTGAAATTCAGTGTGTGTTCGCAAAGCTCGTTTCGCATTTTGAATACAATTTAGAAACATAATGTTTTCATAAAATTCATGTTTCAAGTTTCTGATTGCACGCTTGTCCAATGTTATAGGTATTAAACCTTTTCATACGTCAAAATTGTATAAAGGTACACGACAAAATATTTTCGGGAAGGCGATGGACGTTTAAAAAAATATTGGCTGTGCAGTATTTTAAACGGGGATAATCAAACGAAATTACTTAAAATTAATTTGAAAACACCTTAGACCTTACTCGTAAAACAGACGAGACAGTTTTGAAAAACAAGCACGGAATAAACGTCTACAAAATGCATGCAGGATATTAAGTTTGCAAAAAAATGTTGCAAAACATCAGACCAGCCATTACTGCGAGGCATCGTGGGCGTATATTGCTATAATCGCTGCTCTAGTCAGGGTATAAAACAGACTAAAAGCCGTGGTCCATCTGAGTGGAGCCTAATAGTTTAGCAAACGCAGTTAATTCCGCTTTACTGGCACTTGGGCAACCGCACGTGACCGCATAAGTACATATACGTATAAAGGTAGAGGTTGATATATGCTGGCTTCCAATATCCCCCAGAACGAACGGATTTTGTAGACCAATCGTAGTTTTTTTCAGACTAATGTAATATACTACTTATGCCTCGTTGTTAAAAAGTTTGTATGCTTGGCTGTAAGTGGTAATCTTCGAAACTACTTTTACTGGTGAAAAGCTTCACTATTTATACAATACCAATAAATAAAATTGAAGTATCTGTTGGTAATTTCAAAATAAACAGTTTTTTTGCTGAATGCACATAAAAGAAAATTTTTGTCTCTCCGTCTGTTGCTAATCTCCGAAACGGCTGGACCGATTTTGACGGGACCTTTACTGGCAGATAGCTTATGTTATAAGGAGTAATTTATTTTAGATAAAGGATTAGGGTTCCGTGAAAATAAATGAAAACCCTTGAAATTGTTAACAAAATCCGATTCAAATATTATATTATATTGTTAATTTTCACCGATGGAGTCGTTGGCAGTAAGTATCAAACAAAACTGGTCCATAAAATATGATCCACCCATTATACGAACATTTTCTATAAGCGTACCGTTAACGCGACTTGCTATTAATTTTATGTCGGTTTATTGAGCTCTCAAGGTTTAATACTATAGCTTTATGGGAAAATCACTTTACACTGTACACTTACAATCCATTTAGCACTTAGTGGAGTCAGATAGTAGCTGTATTGTAAATATAATAATGTAGTTTTGATAACCGGCTCGCTGAGAACGTAATTGCCTTATACTCTATGAAACGAAGGAAAATGTATCAGGAAAACCCCTTTAAGATATTACTTTCGTAGATCTGTTCGTGGAATCGGATATTTTAGTTCCCTAATAAATTAAAATTATCAAATAAAAAAAATAAAATAAGTACCTAAGTATTTCACAGTTTTAGAAGATTTGGATAAATTTTCCAGCAATTGACATCTGATCTGCTTAAAAGTTAAACTTTCCTTCTAAAAACTTCGCAGTAAACAGATACAAAGATTCATCTATGAATGGATAATGATCAGTAATACTGTAGCAGCGGCCTCTAAGGGACTAACAAATCTGCCGCTCCCACAAAGCAATGAACATTATTTATTACTCTCACTAAATTTTCCTTACTTCATTATTTAACCTGAACTCTTCACAAAACTCATTGCTCCGGAAGCCCTAGCACGAGCGCGCGGTGTGAAAGTAACGTAAATACGTCGATTTCATCATCTGCTTAATCTTTTCCCAAGTTTGTTGGGTTCGGCTGCCAGTCTTACTGGATGCAGCTGAATACTAGTATTTTTGATGGAGCGACTGGCTATCTGACCTCCACATCCCAGTTAGTACTGTGTAATACGATACCCCTTGGTAAGACTGCTTGTCAGACTTTCGGGCCACTGACTACTTGTAACGACTACCAAAGATCTACAATTAATGACAGTCGGGACCAACGGCTTAACGTGTTTTCCGAGGCACGTAGAAAACTCGATATGTTACGGGTGGTCACCCATCCACGGATCAACCTAGGCAAGCGCAGCTGAACCTGAAGATTGACCCGAACGGCTGTTATTATTTAGTCAAGAGCTCCTCTAAATTCGTCGATTTATGAATCGAAAATACAATTTTACTATCCTACTATAGCCTTTTAGTTACAATGTTTGGTACTGAATAAATTCTTAAAATAATGAAAATATTATAAAAGGTGGAATGGACACCGACGCGAAAACGGAAACCACATACTCAGTAGGTACATCATTCTGAACGGCCACATAGAAATTTTTAGTTGGTTATAAAAAAAAAAAACAGCTTTTCTATACATTTTGACCGTGTAGGTGTTGCACTTTTGTAGGTGACAGCAGATTTTTTTTTTAATAACCGACGAAAATTTTCTATGTGGGGGGGTTTCCGTTTTCCAGCCCCCATATGTGAAACGAGTATTTTTAATTTAAATCGACGTATTTTCGTTACGTTTACACCGCGCGCTCGTATTGGGCCTCAGGCCTCGTCAGATTCCGCTTTTTGTAAAAACAAAACTGTAGCTAAAGACTAACTGAAAGCCTTTCATTTTAGCCTTTTTGTGAATGTTATGAACTATTAAAGGATCTCCGAGGGACTTGATAAATGGGATTGAACTAACTTCAATTAACTTCACTCTTGGTATCTTTATTTACTAGAAGTTTCGTATAGCTTGTTATTGTTTTGCTTCTCGGATAAAATTAAAAGATTTATTTGTGAGTTCAAATCCGGGCAAGTAGCAATATGACTTTTTCAATTTACTTATGTGTATTTTCTAAGTTTATCTTGGAAATCACAGACATCGGTGAAGGAAAACATCGTGAGGAAACCTGGACTTATAATTAATATATGTCTGAAATCACCAACCCGTCGTGAGCAAGCGCGGTCATCAATGCTCGTGCCTTCTCTGTTTGAGGAGAGGCCTTTGCCCCGCAGTGGGACAGTATAGGCTGGTATTATTATTTATTTAGTTTACTTTGGTTTTATTTTGGTATCGATTAAATTGCAATCGCAGGATGGGTATAATATAAACCCATCCTGCGTGTGCAATTTAATTTTCAGAAATTTAAACAAATGTGCTTTTGGAAATACTTACTTACAAAGTTTGCGTTTCAACTACAACCATTTTATGACCTTTTCAGTAGGATTTTCATTCTGAAATCAACTTGATTTATATTAACATAAAATTGAAATTTGCTAAAGTGAAATCGACATCAATAGGAAATGATTGTGTTAATGGATTGTTCTTGTACCTACCACATGCTGTCATTTCTTATTGTATAAATGTCTAAGTCACTGGTTAGCTTGCGTTTAAGTAATACATTCAAAATTGCCGTGCCGGAGCGTTACCCCTGACGAGAATATTTTTAGTATAGTTGTCCTTTTTTCTTGTCATTAAAATTTTTATATGGTAGTGTGCATAGATCTTAATTAAAAAATAATAAGTCATTTGTCCAGTGGTCACTTATGGTACAGATGAGCATGGGGTCTTCGGTTTGATTTACGGGTCTGGTAAAGCGTTATGTTGTTGGGTTTTAACATTAGGAATTTCTCAGTAGCAGCCCGAAGTCCAGTTTTGTGCCAATAGGTTCGCGCCATATAACATCGGACTTCCAAATAACTAACAAAATATGGGCGTATTAAGTACAACTCGAACTAACCCGTCAGGCACACCAGGCGTAATATTATGTAGGTAATGGAACTACTTGAAAATGCGCTCTCAAGGTGCTACTGGTATGAAAGTATTCTTAAGTACCAAGTAGGTTGTAGAAACACTAGGAACAGTTAAACCGAGTGGTTTCCATCTAAGAATAGACCACACTACTCGTATGTCATCGCGTGAGTGCTGTGCCACTGGATGGCAAGCTTTAGTTGGCTCTATAACATTCTAAGTCGCACCTGTATATCCCTAAAAAGTTAGGCAGAGGTGCAGTTTTGTTGTACAGCCCCATTTAATCAGCACGATGGGGCTAGCCTTTTGCCATCAACTTGACATGAATTCAGACCCCAATCCTCTACTAAGAAATATCTGGTGGAAAATCACAGAAACACTTTTCCCGATCTGGTAATCGAACCCAGGACTTCATGCCCAACAGTAGCGCTTACTGTCACAAAACCAAATTTTCTATCAAATCCTCAACACGGATAGTACATTTAAGCCCATAAACATATCAGTTAATGAACATTGACATCACTAATTAACTTATCAGACTACTGCCAAATACGTATAGTGCGTTTATACTGTCGTGGCGGTACGAGCTGTACGAATAGTTCATGTCAGGGTAAAGGGATTAGCTTGTCAGTGCTGTGTTGTTGTAGTGGGGCCGACTGTTCAGGGTCCGATCGACGTGCGTATTGTAACTCGTAAATTCTCATATTGCAGTTTGTTTCAAACCAAACTATATTGTGTTTGGGCTTAATATTTAAGTGTGCGTGATACTATTTACGTTATTACATTTAACATACCATTTTTAAATATTTTTATAAAAACCATTAAAATAAAACAAAAATGATAGCACACCGGTATTGGGAACAGGGTCTATTATTTATTTAATTCAAATGGCGATTTCTTCTGAAAACTGCAATGATATCGTGGTGTTGCGTCACCTATTTATAGGAAGATACACTATTTCAGATCAGATAATAATCAGCTGATGATTTAATTAATCAATGGAGTAATTATAAAAGTGCGTTCGAAACACGGTCCACGGTAACAAAGCCCGCCTCTTGTTTCATGTAATTGAAGGGGACACGTCCGTAACAGTCACTTGTTTACGAACTTTTGTTCAATATTGTTGGAAACTGACTCCGCAGACCGGCCAACAGTCTTTAAACAAATTATCTATATAAGTGCCAAGTTACCTCTAGTTTGAAAACCATTTAACAACCTATGCCTATAAATATTGAAACAGCGATGAAAAACTATCGGCATATTTTCTAAAGTTCAGACTTTTGTTGATTTAAACACAACTCTCCACTCAAAATGTTTTACAATCTATTTTATTTCTTTTTTTATTATCAGTGGTAACACTTAAGTCTTGCCAGTATAAATCATTATGTAATTTATAGCGTCTATTCTTGATTAATGATGCCATTACACTAGGTCTACTCGAAATAATGTGCTGACGTCGCGATTGATCTTTTTTCTTTTAACCTCGATATTAAATGGCCGAATTGAGAGCGGCTCTGATTTCCTGAGGTCAGTTGTTACACGGGGACTGGCGGGTAGCAAACTACCAACATACTGCTACTACAGCTAATTGTCTTAAACTAGAACACATTTCGGTATATGACCTAAATCTGAATAATTCTGAATATTTCATGTTCGTTTTAAAAGACAGAAAATTCTACATTTAAACTTTGTTCACAGTTTAACGTTATAAAACACGAACTTTCCATAACTTCATCGATACGTACTTTAATGCTTTTAATGTAATTAAAAAGAAAGTTAAAAACAATCTCACGTTTCAGAAGATGTAAGGTTGTTTTTGAAGAAATTCATAAATCTATACTTATAAGAGGTTATTTATTTTTAAATCTACTACCTTAATAATTGACGGGAAATGCGACTTACCTACTTGACTACTTGACTACTTACACTTACCTTACTTTTACTTGACTTGACTGATTGAAACTTGACTGATGTCCGATTTATGAGAATACAGAATGTAATCAATCACCCAATAATACCATAGCTCTCTATTTAAGTGAAGATCCTCCTTATATGAGAGTTTCGAAACACAATCGGCTGAATATCGAACTATCGAAAAATTAAATATAAAATAATATATATTTGAATACTTAAGAAACTGGCATGAGCTCCAAACGTAATCTTCTTCTTAGCGTGTCGATGGCAATCTATATTGTGTCTGCCCAGAACTGAGCCACGAGTTTGGCACCTTCAGTTGCGTCCATCAGTTCCTGTAATGAAGAAACAACAGGGCACGATATTAAGTGCCCCATCGTTTGTGGCACAGCACCACATTTACACTCCAGGGCAGAGTTATTAATGAATCTCCACCTGAGCAGCTTCTCCTTGCTGCGACCAACCTGGGTCTGGAGTCTATTTAAAGACTTCAAACGAGTCTATTTAGAGACAAATTATTACAAGGTAGATCATAGTCTAATCCATCATCATCATCTAACTGCCAAGATTTTCTTCATCTTATATTAGGGTGGGCTTCCAGTCTAACTGGGTACAGTTACTGGCAAGCACGTTACGTTGGAAAGACTAGTAGTAGTAGTATTGGTGGTTGTGATTCAGATACCATCCAAACTTTTTTAATCTAACCTTTTTGTTACTTGGCGGGCGAAGGGGTCTGTCAGTCTCTTATTGACTCAAAACCACACGATGCTTCTTCTCGTCACTTCTACCAATCACCCTAGCAGAGGTTAATCTTACATAACCTAACTTAGAAGAAGTACCTATCTACCTATTCTTAATTAAGATTAGCAACGTCAGCGCACTTCAAAGCCTTGTGATGCTCGTGTCGATATTTAATATATTCGCTTTGTATCGAGCCTCACAGCTATGCGCTGACATTTGATGCATTCATGGCACTTCGTGTGAATTAATTAGGAACAAGCGGGTTTTAATGAGGAGATTTATTTTTAACGTTAAACTGTTTTATCTTTACTTTTGATTTTAGGTATTTCTATAAGTAAATCTGTGGGTATTTCTTTTGTGATGTTTCCAATAATACACATAGTAACATAATATAATATGTACAGTTACGAGCAAGATCATGTATACACGTAGCAATTTTTAAAAGAGGCTTTCGCCGTCTGTTTTGATTTTAATTTTATAATACTTCGGACTTAGTATTTTGGAACCCATGTATGTATGTATACTATTACAGAATAGGTCATAGCTCCAAATCACAATCGATTTTCTACGATAAAGTGGCTTTTGAGTTTTGCTAAGTGTATGTAACATATTACTACTAGTGTGTGTATGTATGTGCATATATTCTGCTTAAAGCTTCTTTATTCTGGGATTTTGATCGCCCTACATTAATTTGATAAACCTTGAATCCACCGCAAATACATAGAATTTTCTCAATACCATCCCTTTGTTTGTATTGAAAAGCTTTCAATTTTGTTTATACAGGGACGTAATGATTTATGTTTTTACTTGGCCCTTTATCTTAGAGACTATAACGTTATTCACTTAAAATTATTACTGTTTAAAAGTTCCTCAACTTGGTTATAAAAGCCGTCCATGAAAAGTTCAGATAAAATTATTTATCCGCTTGGAAATTAAAATTTGTCGGGGAACGCTCCTCCGAACATTATTTATGGTTTGATTATTTATAAAAAGAACTAAAGACCTACTTTGTACCTTCTCCTAAATATATACATAAAAATAGTAAGTACCTATCCATGTATCGTGTTTGGTGAAAGGGTGGCAGGGTGAGCAAACGAGAGTCAGATGAGCTTTCTGTATTTTACAAGCGCAATTTCGATCGTCTCGTGATTGTACAATAATAGGTAGTTTTTGTAATATACATAGCGTTACATATTCGTCAAGTTCTTATTATAGAGTAATATGATGCCTACATAGTTTTGTTCAGGGAAAAAAAACAAAGGCACAGCCGTACTATCCTTTTTTCGAAGCTTTTCAGGGCATTTCTGACCCCCTGTAACTTCGTTGTGGATAAAACTAGAAGCCTAAATTTTTGTTGACTCAGATGGCATAAGTAGATATATACCTTAATTATGAACTGTTGTAAGTCAATAAAGCAAACTACAACAAAAACAACCATTAACAAAACTCTCGGTAGCGTTCCATTTGTTGATCGCAACCATACTCGTAGGTTGACCACAGTTCAAATTGTTATTAAATAGTAAAAGCATGTCCAAGAGTGCCAACGTAACGGAAACAAAGCGCGACAAAGTTTGCGCGGCACGGTGCCTTTTGTAACCCACTTTACGTTACATTCTACGTAAAGCGAGTTCCAAACGAAGTGAACTCGGTTCTTCTGTTATTTACTTGGACATGTTAATGAACTCAATTAAGTGTTTTGTTAAAATGACCGGTTTATAAACTGAAAATGAATACACTGAAGTAATTATAGCAGTATTGGACGATTTGACGGATATTTTAGTGTTGTGCTCATCATCGAAAGAATAATTTTTTAAGCATTTCAATTTCACACGTCCTATTAACGTACTATGTGTTTGGAGGATTCTGACAAAACGAGCATGACTGTATTATACATACTATGTTAGTGTTTTACTCCCCATGGACAAGCTCTGTCGCAAGTATTTTTACTAGAAAGTAATAAAATTACAAGATTTTTGCAAGCTCTACTATACTCAAACTTATTTTTACTAAATCTGAAGTAACTAAGAATCTATGTATTATTAATAACCCTTTTATGGACTGCATAATAACCCCATATTGCAAGCGGATGAAAGCCTTCCAGAGAACTACAGTATTTTTATTTTGTTCAAAGTGCAATTTCCTCCAATGCTTTCGGAACTTGTACAGTGTAAAAACAAAAGAAGCAACAGGGATCAACGTGCTTCAACATTTGCATGAGAAATATGTATCTAATGAAGAATGCTTTGGAAACGTTTGAATGCTGAGTCAAAGAGGTTTTATTCATCATATGTATAGAGATGAATTGAATAGTCAAGACTGTAGTGATGGAGCTTGGGTGTAATTAAAAGTGTCACCTCTCTTTTACGTCGAAATTCTCAAAGTTGTCAAAAAAACGTACTGCACAAACTATCATTACAATAGTCTTCAAATAACGAAAAGTATACAAGCTGGACACCGGCGTTAAAACGTTTACCGCGTACTCAGAACGTATCATCATTCTGAAGCCCCCCACATATAAATTTTTCATCAGTAATTAAAAAAAAAAATCTGTTGTTCTATACGTTTTGATTGCAGTATTGTAGGAAACAGCTATTTTTGTTAATAACTGACAAACATTTCTATGTTCAGCATGATTTACTGAATACGTCGTAACCGATTTCGCGTCAGTGTACCTTCCACCTTGTGTGTGTACGGACTTGTTGAACTTTATGTGGCCATACCGTATTACTACAGAGTGAAGTCTACTTGCTCTCTTTCCCTTTCTCCTCTCACAGTTAAGTTTCGAAGAACTAGAATGCCAACTACATTCTTGTCGTTTATTCTTGGAAACTTAACTTATCGAAAAAACGTATCCCGCAAGTCCTGCGCCATTAATACAAAGTGTAAAGTGAACGTTATATGGAAGCCCACAATAAAATGTCACCGTATAAAGTGCACCCTTGAAAATTTTCTTTGTACCTTGGGAAAGTGGAGCTAATTTTCGCTTAATTATACGCTAAGGCATTACCCAAACCCACAAGCGAGATTGGAAATTCATAGAGCAAACCGTTTTTGTCTTAATTAGTTGTGGAGTAGTTCGGTCTTATGAAATATTCGAGTCGATTCAATATTTTGTGTTAAGAGCTTAATTGAATAAATACCAATATTGTTATCTATATTGTTGAGTATATTGTGTGGGTATTTTGGTTAATTTGTAATATGAATCGCTGAACATCCAATGTATGAGGAAAACTTTAAATTATGTTCTTTAAACTATCAAAGTTAAATCTATATTTTCATTTGAATTTTCTCGATGAAAGCCTATTCGGTATTTCACACTACAAGGTTCTAAAGTTTTATACAGCCAAAGAAACACAAGAGACAGTAGTAGAGAAGTAGTTTATAAAATACCTTAAAAGCCTTGCCCTTTGAAGCACAAGAACAAGGCGAATTCGGTTTGTAACCAAACACTTGCGTCCCGAGCGCTCGGAGCTCAGTCCGTGATTTGCAGAACATCTACAATGGCTCATTAGCTCCTAACAAGGTCTAGTTTACGTCGGCAGCTTTAACCAACCGTTTGATAACTCTCTGAAACCAAATCCAAAGATTACAAAGTTTAATTATTCTTTGGAATTAGTTTTTGAAGTCATCAGATTGATTTCGAGGTAAGCCGATTCTTAATCACCGAAAATATTTGTCTGGTTTTAAGTTACTGCTCTCATCGTTTCTTGGGCGAAGAAATAATGGCGGTTGATAATCTTAACTTTATCTCTTATAACGAGTCTGACGGCGTCCCGTCGGTAACCCGCGGCTAAACGTCGACGATCAAACCTAATTGATTTCTTTTAGCGAGTTGACTCAACCTTATTTATTACCACCGCGTTTACTTATTTTCCGTGACCGAAGTTTATTGAAACGAATGCCATTATTTTTCTATTGGCTTATGGTCTAATCTTGCCGAGCCACAACTCACCACGACTCGGCTATAGCCATCCCTCACCGCCTACACGAACAATCCACCAAGAGGTTTATCAGACTATCGCTAAAACCTCCGTACGGAACCTTATACCGTTTTTTATAAAATTCCTAGAAAACATTCGGACTATCAAAAAGAACAGTAATTTGTAACTCAGAGTGTAGTACTCGTACATGTGGGAGGTCCTTCCCCCGCGGTTGAACCACTTTACGCTTTCAAGAATAACAAAGAAGATTGTGAAACATAAATTATGACAATTCGTGTTTTTAAACAGACACATGTAATATTTCAGCTAATGTTTGTTTATCCGAGGTATTCCTCGTAGCGCTCCCGTTTTGAAACGCTCCCATCTAAGCGCTCCCGTTTTGTTCCTCCAAGCGCTCCCAAAAGGAGCGCTTCGAGGAACGATTAAAAATATTAAAATTTATTTCCTCGAAGCGCTCCCACGTTTAAAAATAGGGAAAAGCATGAAGTAATGAATTATATCGATAATTTTTAAAAACTTATGTGTGCATCATCGACATCTAAGTTGCTTAACCAAATTACGAAATTGAGAGAATAATATCTTTTTGCTTTCGGCACTCTTATGTTTATACAAGGACCACTGTTATTGTGTAGGTATTCAAAGAGGATGTTATAAATAAAACGCATAGATATACTTAATATAAATTATATACGTATAATAATCACGTTGCAGTAGACCTACATAATAATTACATTAGTACTTTGTGTGTACCACTGGCGACGGGGTGTGGACGAACAGGAATAACCCCTGGCGACTAGCTCCACGCCACGGTACTGTGACTGTGACACCTCATTGCCTTATTTCTACGAAAAACTTCCGAAAAAAAACATTGAGGTGTGCGGGGAAGGGGGTAGTAATGGGAAACATAATGGAGAGAAATCATAAGCTTTCTATACAATAAAAAAATATGAATAGGTACATATGTCGGTAGATTATATTCATCTATTTGGTGGACTAAAGGATTTACAATAAAACAAAAAAAAAATTAATTACCAAACCCGTGCGAAGCCGGGACGGGCCGCTAGTTGTATATTATAACAATGTGTTATCGATAATTTCAGTTAGTATAGTCCCATCTCTATCCGAAAGTTAATCATGGGAGCGCTTCGAGGAAATAAATTTTAATATTTTTAATCGTTCTTCGAAGCGCTCTTTTTGGGAGCGCTTGGAGGAACAAAACGGGAGCGCTTAGATGGGAGCGTTTCAAAACGGGAGCGCTACGAGGAATACCTCGTTTATCCAACATGCGTTCAGTAAATGGCGGAGCTAACATAATGACTTGTACCTATAAGTTTTGGGAAACAACCTATTAGCGGAATCAATATTTGAATTTGAGGTTGAGATTATAAATACGTAACTGTGTTTGCCTAATCACTTGATAACGGTTTGATGGATTTGGCTGAAAGGTAAAAGCAAATAGGTATTCGAAAAAATATTTTCATCTCGAAAGTAATAAGTTTTCACATTAACAATGATGTGGGTAGTTAGATAAAATTAAAAGGACAAAAAGTCGAAAAGTCTACAACGTTGCACTGAATACTCGTATTATTTAGTAATAGGTGTACAAAAGTGTTATTTGTTTTACATTTATTTAATTCTTAATCAATACGAGTATTTTAGTGCACTACAATATTTGAAAATGCTTTCAATAATATTGACTAACTAGCTGTTGCCCGCGATCGTTGTCGGCGTGAAATTATTATAAAAATATTACTTACTCCCCTATTTGAATCGGATTTTGTTAACAATTTCAAGGGTTTTTTTTTGCAGGGAAGTCTAGTCCTGTTTCTAAAATAAAAGTAACCTAGATTACCTAGATAAGTTAAGTTAGGTTAAGTTAAGTTTATCTTCATAACATCAGCTATCTGCCACTAAAAGTGCCGTCAAAATCAGTCGGAGATTAGCCAGAATAAACAGACAGACAGACAAACAGACGAACAGACGTTTAGAGATTTTTTTTTTGTTATATGTACCGTAGATACTTTCATATGCATTCAGTAAAAACCTCTTATTTTGTAATTTACAAACAGACACTTCAATTTTATTTATTTGTATAGACTTGTTAGAACTGCAAAATAAATATTTTTATTCTTGCGACATAGCCAACGTTCAGGGCTCACTCGCCCTCTTTAAAGATTTTATAATTACGTGAAATATTTCCTTACATCTCGTTAGCTTTAGCTTATTTTCTTTGCTATTTCCGGAACGTACTAATTGAGAGAATGATAATACTCTCATTTTCTGAACCGATTAATAGATGGCCTTGGTTATGGAACACGATGTGGGTGCAGATAATATTCGGACGTCATAATGATGTAGTAGTACCAATACCTATGTTGTTGGTAAATCTGCGGGCTAGCTATCTAATCTCAGATTGGGATGAATATTAGTTTAAATTATTGTTTTGTGAATTTGATCCACGATATCAATTGCAGACGGGTGATTATTTATGAACTTGTTGTTTACCGCGTTTTGCATTGAGAAGGTCGTCGGTGTATGAATTGTTTGTCAAGCTATTGTTTTGGAATTGTATATCAACAACTTTGTTTTCGCAAATTAATGTTAATCAATACTAAGACTTGACTATAATTTTTCAAATGAATAGGTATAAAAAAAAAACAAATATAAACTGCTAGTTGGATAAGTAAAAATTATCCAACTAGCAGTTTCTATTTGTTTTGAATATATTTTTTAAATATTTTGTTTTTACTCAAAACAATGCATTGTAGTACAAATTAAAAATATAGCTTTCCAAATAAATACAATTTCTACTAACGTGTGAGCGAGCACTGCTCTCCTAGCTAGGTTATGAAAACCTGTGGAAAAACGATCCATGATTTTCCATTTGATATCATGTAGATTTGAAGGTATGTAGGTACTAGATATCTATTAGCTACCTTCAAATGTACATGACATGATATCATGCCGTCTGTTAATTAGTAATTTTAGAGGTTCGAAGGCTTATGTAACATAATTATTCAGTTTCATATGGCCTATACGTGGCTTCAGAGTTCATGTAACATTGTTTACTTGGCATGTGTATGCCTTTCCGATTCCTTTCAAATAATGATTATTAAATATTGACTCGTCATGTCACACTTAACATTCAGTTTCCCTTGTAGTAGGGGTCGAGCCATCAATCGGGTACAAATCGTGACTCCGAGCCGCTATTGTCAAATAACGTAATGGGAAAACCCAAGATTATTTTGCCCAACCTGGGAATCCAAGATCTCATGCATAACATCGAGCCATCAATCGGGTACAAATCGTAACTCCGAGCCGCTACTGTCAAATAACGTAATGGGAAAACCCAAGATTATTTTGCCCAACCTGGGAATCCTCCTGGGATCTCATGCATAACAGTTACGCTTTCGACCACGAAACCAACGAGGCAATAACTTTACCTTATAGGTAACCTATTAGGTTCCATTGCTACGTAGTTATAGTTAATCTATACTAATATTATTTATAAAGCTGAAGAGTTTGTTTGGTTGAACGCGCTAATCTCAGGAACTACTGGTTCGAATTGAAAAATTCATTTAGTGTTGGATAGTTCATTTATTGAGGAAGGCTATAGGCTATATAATATCACGCTGCGACCAATAGGAGCAGAGCATCAATCAAAAATGTTACGCAGGCGAAGTTGCGCGGGTCGCTAGTACCGAATAAATGTATCTTGTAAAAGTATCGTCACACTTTTGTATTTTCACTCTATTTTAATTCTGTCATTTGCCGATTTTTGGAGCTCCTTCTCTTAACCTCACAATTCCACATACCCTCTGATTTAGGTGAAGTGGCTCTGACACAGTTATCCTCCCATTTTCTACTTCAGATTATTTGTTTGTGATATTATGAAGCTTTATACGCCCCAGGATTTGGACGGATCGATATCATTGACTTGAAACTTTTAACAAGAACGAACTCTGTAATTTTTTCGGATATATTTTTTATTGTTATTTCTTTACTCGTGCGTCCCACATATTTTTGAAATCACATGTGTGATGTCTATGTATACATGTAGATTTACTGTCCCTTGGGCCAGACATTTTTATTTCGTGTTTACCAGACCAGCGAAAGACAATGTTGACGGAGCCGTGACCTCACTCTGCAATACGTTTATTTAAATGTACTAGCAACACGGGACGGTCGAACAAAATAAAAATGCAAATTAGATAAATTCAATTTCATGTTGATACTTATACTTAAACTAATCCCTCTATATAAAACGGCCTTTAGTAGGATTATGAGAGTGTAGTGACATTTTTTGAGGTCAGTTACAGTTTTAATTGAATTGTCAGGTCTTTGCATAACCCGATAGTTTCTGCCAGAGAGCCTGGCATGGCGCCAGGACAGTCACGTTTTCTGTGATTGTGTTCACTTTCCACTCTCAGCAGCCTCGGCTAATTTTCAACTTTGGAATAAGGTAGTGTTACCTACGGGGTTCACCAACGTTTGGCAACATTTTCTTTGGGGTGCCAAAAAGTCTTCCGAAATAAAATTACGCTAGGGCTACTGGTTACTTTTAAACTCTTTTGGGAAAATTGTTTTGAATTTAGAAATCTTTTGCTTTCTGTTTTTTTTTTCTGTCGTAATTTTTCTCATCAAATGATATCGTTGGTGAACTACTTGTTGCGATAACAAATAATTATGTAATTGACTCTAGGATAGGCAGTAAATACAAATCTTCCATTATTTGGAAAAATATTACTCCTTAGCTTCCTTACCCATTATCCCAATGTCTATAATAACAACTACAAAACTGAAATTCTGCTTATTGCCTGGATAGAGAAAGTATTCAAATAAAAATGCTATGACAGATTCCGTAATATATTATTTCACACAGATAATTTCATCATTTCCGGGTCACGAATACTTATTGCACGGGTCGCGCCTTGCGTGCCGAACATCCAATAGGCATGAAAATAATGTTAAAGATCGTAAACATTTATTGGATGGGCTATCACCTCATTTTTTAACCAATTGGATGTCGTTTATCCTTATGGGGTTTAGGTGTCGTCAGTGGTTCGATTTAAAAGGTTCATAGGGTTAAATGTTAAACTCCAAATGTTTTTAGATTTTTTATTGATAAAGTAATGAATTGATTTGTAGGAAAAGCATGAGACAGACCGGTCGTCGTGTTTTGTTTTTCGGTATTTCTATTCCAGCACCGTTATTTAATACAATAAGGACCTGCTGTCTTGAGTGGTATTTGGTTGATGAAGATTGAACGCAGCAACGAACAGTTTCCAACAATTCGTTCTAGAACCGTTTTCTAAATATTGTTATGTTATACTTTTGTGAACGCAACTGCTGACTATTCATTCAGGCGCTGGTGTGTAGGGCATCAAACCCGTTTTCGGTCGCATAGTATACCCGTGCTAAATCGTTTTTTCACTACGGGACCCACTACTGGTGTGGCAGTATGATGAGGCATAAAACTCACTGTAAACAAATTTAATATTACTCCGCTCAACCTTTTTAAGTTGACCAAAAAGAGAATAATAATTTTGAAACAAAGAAATGTTACTCTATTCATAAAGTTTAAGTATTTCTGCTTTGTACTTAATTCTGTCGAATTCGATCGGAATTTTGCTCTACAAAACATACTTTAGATTAATACCTTCGGAACAAAAAAAAATGCAAGATAAAAGAAACTAATAAATGTAAAACTGGAATGAAACACGAGTTATTTAAATATGAATCGGTAGTGTAGTGAAGAAGCTGGTCATAATTCTCAGGTAGACACGATAGGTAATACATTTTCAATCCGTATTCATAAATCTGTGTCGGGTAGCTTGTGAGACATAATAACGTTCGACGCATGCGGCGGATACCAGGCGAAAGAGTTTGGAGGCTCGCCAGTGCATTCAGGTGGAAACTGAACCCCACACGCTGGCCCAATAATACATGGATCTGTATACTTCGATACACTTACGTGGTTTTAGTACAATCAGATTTACGTGCTGTTCTTGCCACATGTTTAGGTTTATTAATCTTGTGAATGTCGATACTGTACTGAACGTCTTCATTTGTCTTCCCACGCACATATTCTGTTGTACGAGTCTTGATTCTGTTTGAATCTTCAGTCTTTGGGCATTGAGAAAATATCTTAAGGGCAGAGATCTTCACTTTACCTGACATTGCACAAGGTCCAGGTCCAAGGAAATTACTCCTTGCATTATGTAGTCATGGCATATTGCTGATGAATTTGGTCAGAATTTTGCATTCACTAAAATATATCCATCTTCGTAAGTACGTGTAGAGTTTTACTTTAAAAGAAAAAAGCGTTCAGACTGTTAACTAACTTTTTGTAATTTCCCTTTGCCCGCATTTCTATAAACATTCTTAGTAAAGTTTATTGATACAACGAAGTAATAACCCAGCGGCAAAGTTGTAGAGGGCGTGTACCAATAATGTTTCAAACACAATTCAAATTTATTACCAGCTTCTAACGGCCAACGAAAACATTGTGAGGAAGTTTGCAGCAGTAAAGGCTTTGCGCAAATACTGTCTTTAATTTAATGGCAAATAGATCATGACTTGTAAGAGGGCGGAGTGCCGTCGACCGACCAATGAAACTTTTGTTTTGATACAACTGTCACACTCATCATCTGCCTAGCCTTTTCACAACTATGTTGGGGTCGGCTTCCAGTCTAACCGGATGCAGTGGAATACCAGTATTTTTATAGAATGATTTTACTGCCTATCTGGCCTCCACAGCCCAGTTAGTACTGGGTAATACGGTACCCCTTGGTAAGACTGGTTGTCGGACTTTCACTGACTACCGTAACGATTATCAAAGATCTACAAATGAGAGCCGGGACTAACTGCTTAATGTGCTTTCCGAGACACGGAGGAAAATCGGTATGTAATGGGTGGTCACCCATCCACAGACCAACCTAGGCAAACCTGAAGATTGATCCGAGCGGCTGTTATTATTTAGCCACGAGCTCCTCATATACAACTGTCACAATAATACTTGGTTATGGAACGCTGGTACGTGATTTCTGATCGCTAAATCTGTCGTGATTGGTTGAGCAAAATGACATCAACCAATCATGACACTTGACACGGACTTTGACAACAGCCAAAATGGATCAATCTTTCAAAAGCCGGAGGAAACCCCGTCAATTTGACGGATTTAGTCCTAGAGCTTAATCAAACACAGAAAGATATACTACAATCATTTACGTTTGTAAGATCACAAGGGGACATTAAGTAATTAAGCCTCGTTGATCCATTAGAACAAGTATCAATCTACGTCATGAAAGACATAATAATAGAAGGTTGGAGATTCGCCAGTGCGTTCAGACGGAAATATTCCAAATTGTTTACATGCCTAATTATATAAATGGGGGTACTTATTGTATCTTGTGCGGAGCTGGTTTGCTTCATAGTACGTTTTGCAATGTGGGTCAACCCTAGCAGGTAAAATAGTCGTTCTAGTGATTATTATTATGTAGAGTTTTTGTGGTAAATCTGGTCTTCGTGGCATTGTCCTTATAAACATTACGTTATTTTCACGTTATTTAGAATTGATAATAATGGGATACCTTGATTGTCCAGTGTCATAAATTCCTATCTATACTGCACAGTAATTTTAACTATTGAGTCTGCTCCGTATGCAGTTCTTTAACGTGTTAATCAAAGTTTACTGTCTTCAGAACATACTAGCAGCTGAATACAATACCACCTTCATGACAATTTAGCTTCCCATCGTCACCTCCCGTTGACATTTACTACGATGGAAATGGCCACATTCACTGTAGCTTTCCAGCAAAACACTATTTCACTTTTCGTGTCTGTCCAAAGTGTTCAAACATTTTCCGAAGCGTTTTCCCGAGCGGTGCGCTCCATTTCCCGTGGGTGCTGTAAGCGTCTGGTAAGGGATTAAATCAGGCATCTAAGTGATGTTATGACAACATTTTCTCACTAAAACATGTTCTGCTCATCTCCATGTAGCAGAAAAAGGAAAAAATCTACAAAAACTACCAGTGGATAAGCTTTCGACGCTGAGCCATAATCCCGGAAAAATCATCGGATTCGACTGGGGTGCGCAAATGGATTAAAAAAACTGATGTAATAAAGAACCGTATAACTGTACAGTTCTCCATAAACAAATATAACAAATGATTGTTCGAGAACAATTCAGTTCTTCTATAGCAAAAATAATAACCTCAAATGTTGGACAGAATTTATGTCTTTGTTTGTCTGCACTTTATCTGTTAATGCCGTGAGTTCTTTGTCAGATTTTCTGTTTGTTTTTACTCCTTTATCATTATTTTTCGTATGACGCACTAGCACTAGTTAGGTACCATGCTATAATAGCCTTGCCTAAAATACACATAATATGTGATTAAAAACATTAATAGAGAAGTATGGACGAAGAACACCATGCTGCGCCGACCCCAAATAAATTGGGATAAGGGCAGGAGAATGATGATGATGAAGATGTTATTAAAAACATTAATTCTATCCTTGTTTATGGAGAATTTTGCTTGCGTGATGTAGGAATTGGAAGTTAGTACTTAATTTTTGTCATAGATGGCGCTGTAGTACTTTTTGTTCCATGTTCCTGTAGTAATGTACAGGTAACTTACCAATTTCCATATCAATATTCTGCATCAAATATTCAAATAGTTACTGACTCTGAGCAACTATAGGGAGGAGCAAACCCTCTGTCGAATTATTTTTATTTAAAAGAACTAGTTCGCTTCGGAACTTTTTCGATTGTAAAATTTTCAGCTTGCTGTGAAGGCAAGTACAGTTTTGTTTTTCTTTGCCTTTTACCGTGCATAATTCGCATTTTAAACGAACATTGACGAACGTTTTCGCTATCGATAGATCGTTTCAACATTAGGTAAAGTACTTATAGATTCTTATATAATATATACCTACGAGCAAGTGAACAAATTGAAATTGAAACGAAGAAAAACAATCTAAACAGAAAAAGCGTAAGCTTCGAAAAAGTATTACACAGACTGGGAGAACTTTCTTAAATGTAAGATTTGTCATTTCCATGAGTAAAACTTTTGTATTTCATAACAAGACGGGCAACATCGTAGGTACATACCTACTTATATTCGCAACTACGAACCTATTACAAATATAAAAGTTATTTTTAATTGGAACAAAACTTCAGCTAATTGAAAGATTTTGTACGTTAAACTTTTTTTAACAGCCTCCTTTTAATGAATCTCGAATATTCTCCGAATCCTTTATTAATGTAGAGTGGAATATTCCTTTGAGTGAAAATAAAAATGTAATAAAGTTTATTAAATATGAATGTCTAATACTTTAAGCGTTCTCGAAGCGGGAGTTTTAACAGTGTTATCCCTCGTCAAAATTAGCTGCCGTCGCGCGTCGCCGTGTTGGGGCGACACTCGTTCCTTATTTGTTTAGGACGATGATTTAACTAGTTGCCAACTTTGTGTACAGCTTCGGAATGGAATCATTGAGTGTTAAACTGCTAATGCGTGTTAAACAACGTGATACTATTTGGGGAGTTGAATTATTTGAGGAGAACTTTACGGTGCAGTGGGATTTTGAGATTCTGTGATGGAGTTAATTCGTTTTACCAACGAAATATAAAACCTCAGAAAAGGTAGTTTTTTCAGGCCAATGAACTCAAACGTATAATTATGTTAATTTATGGACATGCCTGCGAGATCCCGGGATCCTTAATTTATCGAGAACTTTAATAAAGTTGGTACTCACCCAACCTGATTCGCGTAAGTTTCCGAATAATCTATTTGTAGGTAGGTGAACCTAGTTTTATCCAAGTTCAGATCCAAGAAGCTTAAGTTAAGATCACTACCGGACCGAGTCCCGGGATGCGAGGCATGTCCATGACAACTCATCGCTAGTACACAAAATAACTCCACCTATTCCGATCACTAATTACAACGCATAAAGTTAAAGATATGTTAAGGGCTCTGAAATTCAAGCTGTGTTTATATTTCAACAATATAGTTAACCCAAACCGATCATACATATTAGGTGACTTATCTACTAGCCATACAAATGTAAAATGAATACTGATATTATCAAGGTGGGTAGCTATTAGGTATCTACTAATAACTAATATTGTACGTGACGATATTAACGGTTGAAATACAATATGCAGTTTCAGGTATATATGTACATACATAGGTTGATGGATGCTAATGAACTCTATAGTGGCAATTTGTTTTCGCAGGCAACCTGTATACTTAAATATAATGTTAACTAATGCGTCTTCGTGTACATAATTATGTGTCAGTTTTCAAGCAACATTACTTAGATTATTTAAATAAAATTGCTATTTAATTTTAATGTGTCTGACTAATACATTGTGTTTACGTAACTAAACTATTTGCCCCAACTAACAATCTATTAACTTTCTACGCCAGCCTGTGTCACTCACAAATCTAATATTGCGTTCTAATCAGTAACATGAGACGCCATAGTTGTAAACATGTCACCCCTAGAGCATTGAACCTCAAACAACCAGTAAATTAAAATCACAACTCCACCGAATGTGTACTTTCCTTATTAGATCGAGTAATTCCTATGTGACTTGACTGGTAGCCCTGGTAGGTCAACCACCGCATTGACCTTTGGTGACACGCTCCCGATACCACCTGAGTATGTACCTACCCCCCAACGTAGCTCTTAGCGGATGGTACCGACTGTGTAGGGATGTGACCCTTGCAACTTCCGTCCCTGATTGACATGTATAGTGACCATGATTAAGCCGTGCCCGTGCTTGTCCACAGTTCGCCAGGAGAACGAGCGCATGATGCACGACGTCCTCCAGGCGGGAGTCTTAAATCGCACCCAGTCGTCGGCGTTGCGCTGACGCCGCGCTACTCGCCGCGGCCGCGCCTCGACAATGTGCGGCCGGCCGCCGCCCCGCCGGAGGAGCCCGCCGAGCCCGACCCGGAGCCCTCGAGCACCGAGCCACCCGACCCGCCCGAGCCGGCCGCGCTCCGCCAGCCGGTGAGCGCCGCCCCGGTCGGCCCCACGTGAGCCATCCTCCACGGCCTGCTCCGGTACGCACGCACTGACTGCCGCTAGGCACACCTCGGCTGTGACGCACCGGTATGTGAACTGAGAGAATAGACATAGATATGTTACTCGTTCGCGAAGAGAATTTGAGAGTGACGAAATGGACGTGTAGGTAGCCAATGTGAAATTGTGAACAAATAGTAAAGAATGAAAATGTTATTGTTGAAACGTATCGGATAGGGTGTAAAAGACAGGAAGTCAATAATCCACGATAGTTATTAAATATGCAATTGTCTATGTTAAGACTACATTATGTGGAACTAAAGGAAGAAATATAATTTGCAATTCAACTTCTATTGTATTCCGCAAACCATTAAAATATGAATGGATAAATGATAAATCCAAGATTCTCAATGAATTTGTGTCTCTGAGCTGTGAAAGAGACTGCGGTTAGAAGGTTGGATGTTTGTAGATTTGATAGCATAACTGTGTAATGCTACACATAACATAATGATAAAAGTACCAACTTCAAACGGGAACAATCATCAATACAATAAGGACAAGTTAGATTTCTTTCTTTATGAATAAAATTATAAATTAATGTTAATGTTTTGGTGGTGTGGAAATAGTGCCATTATATGCACAATGAAGTAATTTAAAACCCGCATGTATTAGAAATCTCCTCTAGCTATCAACCTGACCATGAATTTAGTAGTCACCTTCATGATGTATGGATAACTAAAAAATAAAGCCTATAATTTAATCAATGAGCACAATATAGTATTATTTTATTAATCACAGTACAACATACTAATGTATCTAATATTCTTACTGTTTACCATACAAGTTTGTATTTCACTAAGTGAGTCTTAACTGAGCTTGAGCTCAATAATTTTGAGTTACTACTGTTAATATTGAACTCCTTGTTCAACTCTAATCAAGAGCTTTCGAAACTGCGCTTAAATAATAAAAAAAAACTGTTAAAAATAAGAGCTTTTTGTATAGTAGTTGTTGTAGTATTACTCTTACGAGAAGAATATTCTTGTGTATAATATAGAGCTGCAAAAATCTGTATTGTTCGCTCCGATGGATCTGGCGTATGTAAGTATTGACTTCAATGCAGTGACGCAAGCGGTTAGGTAGAATATAAATATATAATTGAAATATTATATGTTAGCGGTCTTTGGCGCGGCCATGTTTGCCTGAACACAGCGAACACAGCTTTACGCTTCAGCCTGTATTTCAGCGATTAACGGCACTAGAAACGAGCGTGAGCAGCCTGTATATACGTTATGTATATACACGTGAAGCTCACAACATACAATGTCACACCATCGCCTTTATTACATTTGGATGGCTGTCTCCCCGAGTAATGACGTACGACGTAAATGTAATTTAATTAATCTACGGAAAGCAATTCAATTAAATTTTCCGTGATAATACTGATTGTAAATAACTCGGTTTATTATTTGTGAGGTTATATGTTTACGTTTATATTATGACGTGAAAATACGGACAAGTATCCATGGTTTCTTCTAGTTACAAGGTCGTGATTTATCGCTTTTCTTATCTGTGTTTTACAGGTTGAGGTATGAAGCTAGCTGTCGCCGGCTACTTAGTGTTTTCCTTCTACCAACAGAAAGGTTTAAATTAGAATATTTACCCAACTAAAAATATCTTGGCATAAAATAATCTCTAGGCTAAAAGGCTCTTATATACCTATGTATATTTCTATGAACTATTAAGATCCACAAGGGATTTTGTAAATACTAACTAGTTTGGAACAGTTTTCTGTTCGCATGATGTAAATTAACAATAAATATAGGTATCTCACTCACGGCTCCTGTCTTCCAGCTTCGCATATCTAAACTTTATTTGAATAACATATAGGTTTATTATCAGTTTCTCAATTTTATATTGATTACACAGCCCTATGGATCAATGTAAAAGTCCCACTGAGATCCGTCCAGTAGTTTTTCTGCGCCTGCACAATAACTAGTCTGAATTTGTATAAAAATAACAATTCTTACTAGCCCAGAACTAACTATTTTTCGGCGCGACTACTTTATCTCCCTTACCTTTATTTTTTGTATAACCTGACATAAAGTTAAAATTACCTTTAACTGGCTGTAGCTTTTGAAAAAGTTAAACACTATAATAACAAATGCCGATATCCATTTCACCTTGCAGCTGCAACATTTTAGATGCGTGATTAATAAAATGAATAAAGTTATTAGGTCAGGATACGGATTACCGTCATTATATTACTATCCTCCATGCGAAGTCGGAGCGGGACGCTAGCGAACATAATCCGGATTTATCCAACAACTATCTGCGATATTGAACATGATTTTAATCTTAAACTATTCGACCCGGGTCGAATCTAATTTATTATCCAGTAATATTTAAACTTCACTCTGTATATCTAAATTATACGAACTTTACATAACAATTTATTTTGTGAAAATGAGTCTTGGTCGAAATGTGGACGTTAGATAACAAACCACAATGCTGGTAGCAAGAAAACACTGAGTGAACATTGCTGTTCCATGTTACGAATATAATGTTTAATGTGAGCTAAGCGTGGGTGTGTTGCCCCACATAGGGCTCATTTTCAGCCTGCCGGTAATCGTTCGGTTTTCGTCGTAGATATACATTTGACTAATTTAGATCACAGCTTCACATATTTGACCACTTTGGTCAGTAGTCAACAGACTAGAGAGTCTGCGCATACCACCAGTGCATCAACAAAGAGAACCCCGAGATTGCGACAGGCTGCAAATCCACCCCGTGTCGGAGCCACGCTAACGCTGTGCAAACTAGTTACGAATATGTGTATCGACAATTAAATGTATGTACTAGTTTAATTGCGATCCGCATCTCCTCCCATCCTCGTGTGATACGATATGCTACGTGTTCAAATGTTATCGTTTGATTATCTGTAAGGAGTCGCCACTGAGCGAGAACTGTCAATGCACTCATTCGGCTAAACTAGAGATCAATTCCAAATATTAAACAGGACCTATTAACGTAACTAGTGTTAGAGGGAGATACAAAGAATTTTATAGTTGTTTGTTGTAAATGTCAGTTTTAATTAATCTATTTTACAGAACAAAATGTTTAATAAAATATCTTTATAAAATAAGCGGTTGTATCATTTGCTTGGACGGTGTTTATTATATTTATGGAGCGTTGGGTCTACTGCGAGGCGTCGAAGGGTTAATATGTTAAGTTGGTGTGTGCACAAAAGCGTGCAATGTACGTGCAAGTTGTGTAGAGAAAAGGTAGGGTTTGGTTAGGAGGGGCAGAGAGAGAGTGACATTCCTCCCGGGGCGCCCTCCGAACTATGCGGCCGCTCGTGTTGCCACCATGCAGCCTCCCAAACAATTTGTACTCCAAACTTGCTACACTCGGCTTAAAATTAAACTGTTCGCACGCAAGTTTGACAGCACAGAACATTTGTTAATACTCCCACACCTCATATTTAAATGATATTTTAATAAGTCGCTGACAGTTCAGGCTTAGCTGTCGTTTATTGAGAGAAAACTTAAACAGTGTTCCATAGCTGACGCTGAAATAAAAATTGTAGGAAGTCGGTAAGTAAACGAAGTTAACAAGCTTTTATCTTTGTCGGCAGTCGCAAAGCTTGTTGAATTTACAAGATTAGTTCATAGTAACTGTAGTTAAAACGATAAAGAGAAAGATGAGATAAGGTTAAGCGAAGAAATACATTTTTTTCGTTAAAGCGATCAGCTGCCATTGGGTTTTTCTGGGTTCATGAGACCCTATTAATATTGTAATAATGAATAATGATACTGGAATTAATTTAGAAGTAAAACGACGATTAAGAACAATAATCCTATGCAGATAAAGGACCCTAAACCTTTACAAAGTCTCAGTTTAACGTTGAAAGGATTACAGCTACAACCTTTACGACGAGTAAGTCAACAGGAACATTTATTTTATGTAATAAAGTACAGACATTCTTCACGAAATAATTCATGTAGCACGGTAGGGTTATGATTATACCGCGAGTAAGCCTGTGGAGCAAGGATATGTATCTGTACGTACTTACATTTATGGCGGTTTTTTTGTTGGTATATTCGTGCTACAGCCGCTTAAAACTAATGTATCTTTATAGAAAACCTACATGAAATTTTTATCAAATAAATCATGGGAAAAACATAGCAGGTTGAGCATCAGATGCATTTAGAAGTACGTAAGTGGCGCACGAAAAGAGTATTTGGTAATACACTCCAGATAGCATATGTGTGGGAGGCCTGTGCCCAACAGTGGGACATGAATGGCTAATAAAAAAGTGACTGTTTTTTTCTTTGAAATCAAGATGATACAGGCTGTGGAAAAGCGGTCGGCAAAGGATTCATTACTCTACAAAATCAGAGAATTCTCCAATATTAAAAAAAAAAATATCTACATGCCATAAAACTTTTAATCCACTCACTGTAAGAGATCACATGCAAAATGTACTGCCTCCGGAATTGTAACTCATTACCAGGCGAACAAAATTTAATCCGAAAACATTAAGCATCTGCACTAATGAAAGTTAATTCATCTAGAACTTTAATTCCATGAACTAACATTCATCATTTAGTTCAATTATCAATTTGAACTCTATAAACTTAAATGTGAAACACATGTCAAACAAAGTCTGACAGTGTCAAAACTAAAATTTCATAGAGCACAAAGTGGATTGGACGTGAAATAAACGTCAGTTACACCTCATTGTTTTTAGAACTATTTTACTGCGAAGCTTAGAGTTTCGTATGTACTTCTGTATTTACATTCACATTCGCGAAAGAAAATAACACGTTGGCTGTAAAGTTTTTCTATTAAAGTAATATGGGCTTAATGTACATGCTTTCAGGTTAATGATTCTTCGCTTTTATGGTTTGTTAGAATTTATTTGTTGTGCAATTAGCCTATGGGTTATTAAATTAGCTGATTGTGTTCGTTTAAAGCAGCATTTTCGCGTAGCAAAGCTTTTATTTGAGTTATTGCTTCTATAGACATTATTAGTTTATTATTAGTTCTTTTATGAAACCTAGTGACATCATCGGCACACCTACTCTATGTCTGTAGGTACACCATAACTAATTACAGTCAGGAATATTGGCTTTATGGACATACTTTTAACCAGTCATCGGACATTCGATGACTTTCTGAAAATGAAGAAATTATATTTTTTGTCAGGAGATTGGGATTTTGTTTTTCCCTGATTCCAAAAGGAGGACAATGTCTCATTACTGTACGATTTACCTTTACTACGTTTGATTCGATAGATTCGATTAGTTGGTCGAGTGGTCGCAAACGCGACCGGCCAAGGCGTTTTTTTGTCATCAGGAACTTCTCAGTAACAGCCAAGAAGTCTGGATTATGCCCGGTTGATGGCAATAGGCTCGAGTTGATGGCAATATCCCCTATGACTGAAAACATAATTGGCGAAAAGTGGTTGTAACTACTATTGGGTACACCTCTGCCTAATCCTTAGGGAATTACAGGCGTGATGTTATGTTACTTGTGTAAGTACAGTCAATCAAGTTTCCTCTTTAAGTTCAATTAGAGCTAAAAGTAACGTACTTACAGTATAGCTTTTCTGAAGGCTTACACATTGTCAGTAAGTTGTTGAAAATTCCGAAGTTATCGCCACCCCAGTGCGAATATGTTCTTAAGTTAGAAAACTTTCAATCCGTATAGACGCTCTCACACCTCGTAGACACTTAGGAAGCGCTCGCCTACTTAGCAGTTCTACCTGAAATGGCGGGATGTCGGCGTTGTACTATAATATGTATTAGTAATGCATAGAGTTTTGCGGTGCTAGAAGAAATTACTCGTAAATCAAGCATGCATGAAACGAGTTATTTGACAAAATTTGCGTCTCCAACGAAAATGAGCGCTAATAAAAAAGCATTGTTGATTAGGGTTGACATATATTATTAAGTCTCGATGTGAGACAGAGTGTATAGAGGCGCGAGAGCCGCTTATCCCGCTCGAAATCACTTCATTTTTATACTATAGGATAACAGGACTTCAGGAAGGGGAGAGTGAATATCAAGATTCAGTAATTCTTAATAAAGCCTGTTTATTAAAGTTTTCCACGTGGATCATATATTACGAGTACCTACATTGTTACGCATTATAATCTAAAAGAGAAGTGATAAAATGCTCACCGTTTCCACCGTCGAGAGCTCAACGTTTTTGTTTTCGCGACGAAATGTTTGTCCTATTTTAAAATGCATGACATGACAAGTTAAATACTTTAAATACAAACGGCTCGTCACATCCGAATTAAAATACCACAAGGCTGTATTAATATGGATGTTACACTCTGCGGTAATAAATACGACGCAGCGCTGCAAGCTTTGATATTCAACCAGCAAATAAGTACGTCACGAAGTACTCAATTACGTTAATGGATATCTAAATATAAGTGCTCTCTCATAGAATCATAAATCTGAATATGTTCTTGAATATATCTTCAAATTATTTCATTTTATTGCTAAGTACTTGCTACCGCACATCTTATTATAGGATAGATATTTTCTGGATGAATCTTTTTGTTCTTTGGGTACCTACTTATAATGTTTATAGGCAAGTGGGTGTATTTGTGCCGGAGACAGGCGACTACAATAAGCGGCCGATTAGAAAGGAGCCCAATTACCACAACCCCTTTACGGATATTGAAATAAGCCTCGGGCACATTTAGTGGGTTCCTTACGTTAAGCCGAATATTCGGCGAAGTAATCAAGTAAGCAAGGATGTGTACAGAAAAGTTTTGAATGTAGAAATGAGCTGTGTGAACAATTGAATGCTCTCATGATATCAGTTTTCTCAGTACACTCACGAGTGTCCATAGACCTCTCTCAGACACAGTTACATTGTGCGGTCTCAAGAGACCATTGTTATGATTTCCACGCTTTGCAAACGGATTTATACCGCACACATAATCTGTTCGCAGCATTTTCTTAACCCACGGAAAAAAGATTTCTTCGAAGAGAATGTATTCTCTTCTAAATTCTGTTCTTGTAATTTGTTGTTGTACGGGATCTTTATCAATCTCCAATCAATTCTGTTAGTAAAAGATATCAATTATGATACGTTGCTATACGTGTCACACAAGTATGCTTACTTTTAGCGACTGTATTAAAATTAAGAGTAAGTCATGTGTAATTTATCTATCTATCGGTGTGTACCAAATTAGTCTACAGACTTATGCCGATCCCGGCTTCAAAAATGATATCTATCGTACACGTTCGAAAACCGATAACACCCAATCAGTCTGATTCTCTGCAAAATAATCCAAATACATAAGTACTATCATTGCCGACGTAAGTTTGATTTTCGAAATGCAAACAATGGAGCAACAATCAGGCCTTACGTAGGTTCGTATCGAGGTTGATACGAGGGTAGTTCACACTCGACTGCTACATAAGTTCCGCTCCACCGACCATCCATTGTACGTCGTTAATGAGTCTAGTCGGGGACCATAAGCCACTTTATTATATCATTAATCATCAGCCCAAAATTGTTTAATTAGTCCGTAGTGGTTAACGGTACATGAATTATTTTTTGAAGTCGCGGAAAACTAAACTATAGTTTTTGTAGTTTAGCTTCGCGAAAAGGGCCAATTGATCAAATACATTTTCCGTTGCCTGTGATCATCTCTAATCCGTCAAGGGGTTGTCCATGCTGAGGCACTCAGTTAAAATGCTTTGAGTGCACTTGACTTCTCTGGGGCCCATACCATTCAAACCAATTACGCAGGAATAGGTACAAAACAATTACGTGTTGTAACAGTACCACTTCTCATAAATACTCTTTCTCTTTCACGAGGAGATCAAAAACAACTAAGATAGAACGATTACTAGACACTACTCATTATTTTATTTATTTTTATTTAATACTTTAAGCACAAAAAATGTACAGAGGCGGGCTTAACGCCATTGGCATTCTCTACCAGTCAACCTTTGCGTGATGCAGAGACAAATTGGTAAGTGCACGTGCGAAAATTGTGGATTTAATAACAAATACCAATTACAAACTATATATATAATATGTGTATACCTAACAATATATATACTTATAAACAATTTATGCAATTACTGGCTGACTCCACTATGTTTAGGCCAGATATTGTCCCACTGGTTCTGTGTTAGTCTCTTCACAACGTCATTAGGGTCACCTTCCAGTCTAATTAGGTACACTGCCAGCAAGAGATGCGACAGCTATAAATAAATGTCCCACAAATTAATTACTGGGGTATCGACATTCTTAGGTTGAGCGGGCTGACTACGGGCTGCTAACGACTGCTATTAGGTATGTTAAGTAAGTACAAAATACTGGAATGAATCAACTAAAGTCTATGATCGAACATAAGAACTGAAGGTCAATGATTTTTTTTTTCTGTCTGATGATAGGAAAGTCTTGAAATTGCAATTGTACTATACACATGGTCATAACAGAACATCGCACCTGTAATTCCAGAAGGGTTAGGCAGAGGTGTACGTAATAGTACACCTACATTTCGCCAGTTATGTTTAAGTACCATGTAATAGGGGGCGAGCCTATTGACATCAACCTTCACAAATCCAGACTCCGAAGCTGCTACTGAGAAACACAAAACACGGTCATAAAGAAGAAAAGACGATATGATAGCAGAATGTGACTTCGCTTCAACAGCTTGAACTGGAATGATTCTTTCACAAACCCTAGACAACTGCTGCCTTCTTCATCATGGTGAAAAGAGAAAAAGGTAGGTCCGTAAGTATGGCAGGTTTAATATTTAATAGGGAGGCGCTAGGGTAGCAAGCGTAATTCAAATTTTATTTTTTTAACTTTTTCATGAAATATGATTTCAATGATTATAATTCTGTAAATACAGTATTACGGCCGCGAATCTTATTTTGTTCAACATAACGTCTGACATAGACTTGCAAATTGCAAAAAACGTAACAAAATTTGAATTTCGCGGGCTACCCTGGCACTTCCACATTCAGTACAAGCAACACAGCCGATCTTGATGAAAGCCCTTGCTCGTGTATAAATATTACTAATAAGAGCACTCAATAAAGTCTATGAACTTATGGCATCAACTAGAAATCATATAAAAAGAAACATCACTACATCCAAAGCTTCTACTCCTTTACGATTAGATAGGTACATTTGGTCGTAAGCTGAGATTATCCACGTAGGATCGTATCTCCAGGGAATTTTCCGAAATGATGAATCAGGACAAACTATCGATATTGGTCGGAGCAGTCACGTAGTCTTTCAGACTAATTATATGAGCGTACGTGATGATAGTTCAGCTGTTTGTTTACCTATGACAAACGTACGGAGGGAATGAACGATGATAATGTTATTTGCATTCTATTTATAAGATTTATTTACTTTGGCAATAGGTTCGGCGTGACTAGGGGACTTGAAACATTACTGTCGCAACTCGCAATGTTAGTGAGTATTGTACCTAACATTCCACTGCCTATTTCTACATGGAGTACAAAATGACACTCCGCTGATTTTGGAAAAGTAAAATATACAGGGTGACAGCGACACCGACGCACAAAAGATTACCACGTTTATAGTACATCACTCTGAACGCGATACAAACAAATGGAACAGGTATTTAATTACCGATGAAAAACGTGCGCCAGTGTCCCGTCCACCTTGTATATTATATTGACATAATTTCTCAATCTGCAAAAAGTTGTTCAGTTTCATGGTCCACACATAACACCTCACTACACACTACACCACACCACACCATACACTATACACACCACACCACGACATAAATAGTATAATATTTTATTTTTTGTTAGTTAATTACAAATATAAAAGTGTACCCATATTGTGTTATAATAAGTTTACTCGAAATGTCACAGTTCACTACTTTTTGTTACTCAGTTTTAGTATAAGAGGAAATGGAAGCGCGGAGTCTCCTAATACAGGCACTGTTTTGCCCTAAAGGAGGCCCCACACTCGTTTTAATATAATAATAATGCTAATTGTGTAAGTAAACTATTTTGTATTTTGTGTGGTCGGAGACACCACTCGAGAGGTCTTGCGTTTATTATGTTACAGCCTGTATATATTTTTTAAACTTTCATTTGTATTTTCTACACACACACAGTCGTATTACCCATCGTGGTATAACCACATCAAAGCACCTCAACTGGTGCAGTAAGGAAACCACATACGTACCTGATTAATAATAACCAATTATCCTTAATTCTTGGAAGGGATAACTAGTGGTCCAAAATGACCACACACACTGGTGCCTTGATACAGCAAAGCGGCGACGAGTTGACGGTGAAAGCAGTGATGGCTGTGGCGGGAGGAACCTTGCAGATTTTATTTGGATTGGACATGCATTATTATCAGCATATAATGTTCAAACTGCTGGGCAGTCCCAGTGCTGGCGTCCTCTCTTTGAGAGATGAGGTGGGCTCTAATCCACCTCCCAGGCTCAGTGCGGGTTAGTACAAATTAAAGCCACAGTGGCCACATGCCCGAAGTCATATTCAAACATAAATGGCATAAATTGTCAATCAAATAAAGCTAATGTCATGGATATGAATCACATTTTTCTGTGCTTTCTTTCAATTTTCAGTTAAAATAAAATAAACACCCATTATAAAAAAATAAACCCAGCCATTCTCACAACTATCGTAAAGGCGACTAAAGGATGTTATTAGGAAGGAAGATGCCTATCTGCAACAAAAAGGTAGCATCGTGATACGGAAACCTGATTTCCGCTTTCCAATTCCTTCCGGAACGCTTACCGTGTGAAAGATAAGACGGTACACGCTTTTCCGATTGCTTTTTACAAGCACCACGTATAAAAAAACTACTAGTTAATAAAATGGATTACGAATAGTTAATGCATACTTGGTTACGGGCATTTTCTGAGAGGTAAGTAGATGTAGTTTTTCGATTTTCGGGTGGTTGTCACGGATACAGACGAATGAGCAAAATATCGTCAGGAAAATTTAGAGTATGAAAAAATGAGATGCCGCAAAAGTAGAAGAATATCAAAGAAACAGTTTATGGTTAGCCTAATAAATTTGGAAAAGGGTAGTGGAATGACTATTGCGTGTGAAACATAAAAACATTAGGGTATTATTCTGTCAAGCAATATGCGAGATTTTCTATAACAATGCAACTCGTGAACCAACATTACACGTTGACTGGAAATGCCCTGAGTAATATAACTCTATGACAAACCAGAGATTGCTACAACTGTAAAATCCCTCGACACAAAAGCGTTATGCATAAAAATTGAATTTTATATCCTCGTTCTACTTTGTTGTAGAATATCTGAACTTGTAGAGTAATCCTAGTTTAATAAAGGGAGCTCTGTTTACTGTGGCGGGTCCACAAAGGGATATATGCGGAGACGACGTAAAGCGGCGACCGATCATCATTGTCGGATGTACTCGAGTGCCTACCGTGTGGAGGACCCTTGCTAATCGTTGAGACAACTTCAAGCCAGCGATATATAAAGCTGTTGGTGTAACTGAGCTTTGATGTTTAGAAATATGAAAAAAAAATATCTGAAATATATAGAAACATAATATAATAAATTGAGCGCTATTTACTATTCAATTTCTCAAAAGTGAGATCCTGGGTTCGATTCCCGGGTCGGGCAAAGTGTTATTGGGTTACCATCAGGGATTTCTCAGTAGCATCCACGGAGTCTGAATTTGAGCCCGGTCGATGGCAATGGGCTCGCCCCTATTACATAGGACTTAAACATTACTGGCGAAATGTTGGTGTACCATTAGGTACACCTCTACCTAATCCTTCAGGGATAACTGGCGTGAAGTTATGTTTTATGTTATTTCTCAAAAGTTGCAGTGCCCAAAAGATCTGAAAGAGAGAAAGTCCGTAAGTCCTACAACATTTTCAACTGTAACTATCATGAAACACGCGTAGGTTCTTGAAAAACACAGTTATAAAACGAGACTTTATTTCAGCAAACTGTCATTACATCGGAAGCAGCATAAATAAAATACAAGATACTCAATTTCACTGAAAGTGAAAAGGAAAAAATATTTTTTAGTAATAATTTATTTTTAGATTGAAATTGGACTCTTGTCTTTCGTTCAGACGCTGAGCTTCGAATTTAGAATTTTGTGTTCGAACTTTAAATTTAGTAAAAGGTGTATCCAATAAAGGTTTATATTTAGATAAACAAGATGGAACATAAACCGTATTGTCATGCAAAACCTAATGGTGGATTCACACAGCGAACGGCAACGGCACTGCCGGCGGCTTTGCTTGGGGTCAAGCCGCCGGCAGTGCCGCCGGGCTGTGTGAATCCACCATTAAGTAAAGCCAAGTCATTAATGCCCTAAGGCAGTAATATTGTACTGAATTTCATAACTGCCCGCTGGGATTGCCCAGCATTGTTTAATTCTTATTATTTCATATAATATTACTATTAAGTTGCGTAATATAATTATTTTCTTCATCGGCGGCAACTAAAACCTGCGCAGCGAAAACTCTTTGGTAAAAGTTTTCATGCAATTTGTTATTTCCTTAAATAAACAAATTCAAATCACATTATTGAATGTGATTTGAATTTGAAGTTGCCGCCGATGCAGAAAATAATTATATTACGCAACTTAATAGTAATATTATATGAAATAATAACAATTAAACAAAAATAGTTACAACATTAAAAACAATTGTTTTTGCACATGGTCAAGTTTAAAATGATTAAATAATTGACTGGCCCTGATTTTTTTAAAATCTGTAGTGTTAATGGCGGCAAGTCATCACAACAGCTGATCGAAGGCTGTGGTGCGCATCCCAGGGTTGCTAGATTCAGGTTTTGAATTTTCTGCATATTCAATCTATGCAACTTTTTTCCCCATTTTATTTTTCAAACATTAAATTAAACAGACAGATATAAAACTATTTTCATTCACAAAAAGTACCACTTAGTATCGAATTTTGTTTCTGTGTATGTATTGCCTGATCCCGTTCAGGCACGACACCCTTTTTTTTTCGGATGGGAAATCATCAACTGACTTCTCCCGCTCTGGGCTGAGCGGGAGGGAGTGTCAGACTTTTACTGACTAAAACCCACCCATGTTCCTTCATCGCCCTTTGTGTTCCGGGGCCGCGGTATCTCTTTCGAACAACCCGCAGCACCCGGCAGGTATCGGTCCTTGCGGGCCCCTTCCCTATGCTGACATCTCTTTGAGGCGCGCGTGGAACACGAACGCGCCGTCGACACGGCCTGTCGTCCTAAGACGGAGGGACGGCGAGCTAGCCCATAGCTCACCGTCCACAGGCCCGCGAGGCACGACACCCTGCAATCGGCTTATTAAACGCAAGATATTGTTACAAAAATCTAATTCGGCTGTAAAATGTCTCTTGATTTCTTAAATTTTACCTTATTTTGTAGTGTTTTAACTTTCTCCAGGGATTTAATTTTTCCAAATTTTCCTCTAGAACGATTTGATCCCTAAAAAAGGGAAATACATATATCCTTAATCTCCCAACACTGGTGCACCCCCGCGGCAGAATATTGGTGCGCAACGCCATATTTCGAAAATCGAAAGGTTTTTGTTTCCTCGCAGTAGGTGTGAAAAGTAGAGTATGCTCCTTGGTGGTGAAAAGGTGTCTTCGTCTTGGGCTAGCTGAAATCTCTCAGGATTCGAGTCTTAACTCCTGAGCGAAGCGAAGCTAAGAATCCCTCGTTGCATTCGGGATTAAAAATAGTGCCCGTGACGTAAGACACTGTATTATCCCCTTGGTGCATAATCTACTATTTTCACATCACTTGCTCGTAAATGTCAAATTATATGTCATGCAAACTTATAGCAGCAAAAATGGGTGAAAGCAGTGGGAAAGTGACAGCGCTAGACAGCTGTCTAGCGCCATCCCTTACCCTGTCTCAGAATAGTACTAAAACATTCCTGCACTAACAGATCATGGTAACCCCCCGATTGACACAGTGACAAAGCACTGTCTTTCTGCGCTTAGGGTCGAGGGTTCGATCTCCGCGCAAAACTAATATTTGTTCGTCCTTCAGATATTTGTTCTGGGTCTGGATGTTTGCACCAGTGTTTAAGATTGACGTGGTAAGTATAAGACCACCACTGGAGAAAATGTAAGCAATAATCATCACTTTGCTCAAATAACTAAATAAAATTAAAAATAGCCTTTATTTCCCTATTAACCTACATAACCAAAGGCTACATAAATAAGGAAGGAAATAACACGAAGATAATAAAAAAAGTTACGGAAAAAGATCAGTGAGGTGATTATTATTATTAATTTACTTATTGTAAATAATAACATATTTAGTTAATTATTAAAAATGAGTCCATACCATTGTTTTTTTTTAAATCGATCCACGGATATGAATCTCCGTACTTTTTAACCGACTTCAAAAAAAGGAGGAGGTTCTCAATTCGGTTGTATTTTTTTTTTGTGTTTGTTACCTCATATCTCCGTCATTTATGAACCGATTTGAAAAATTCTTCTTTTATCTGAATGGATCTACTTCCCGATTGGTCCCATAGAAATTTCATCAAAATGGGTACAGCAGTTTGGTTTTGAAATCAAAATAGCTGGAAAAAATGTCATCCAAGTAAAAGAAATTGCGAAATTGATACTTGACAAGGATTTGTGTGTGATACGATAACTAAAAAGGGTAAAATAAAAACTTTTTTGCAAAAAAAAAACCGACTTCCAAAAAATAACACTAAAAAAGTGGAAAATAACTTTACTTTCGGAAGTCGGTGGCAAAAAAGTCAATGAAACAAACAATAGTCACCGACTTCCGAAAGTAAAGCTATTTTCCACTTTTTTTGTGTTATTTTTTGGAAGTCGGTTTTTTTTTTTGCAAAAAAGTTTTTATTTTACCCTTTTTAGTTATCGTATCACACACAAATCCTTGTTTGGTTTTTTTTTTGCAAAAAAGTTTTTGTTATAATATTTTATCTCTAAAAATGATTTTCTACCTCACCTGGCATAGTTAATTGGCCACGATCACTGATCAAGTCACGTCAGAAAATAAATTAAATTTATTATCACGAGCTCTTCGCGCAGATTCTGCGCAATTTCAAACTCGTTTAATACCTGATCATACAATAAGAATTAACATAATCCCTAAAGCCTTCAATGAATATTAACCGTAACTTTGTAATATTTTCTTCATACATACCAGCTATACGGGGTATCGTATTACCGGTAACTGGGTTATGGAGGTCAAATATGCAGTTGCTCCATGTAAAATAGTTGTATTTAGCAGTACCCGGTTAGACTGGAAGTCTACCCGAACATAGTTTCGAAAAGGCTAAGCAGATGATGATGACATACCCGTGCCCATTATTTACCTGCTCATAAAAATGTAAGAATAAAATACGCAAAATTTTCCAATTCTTTAAATGTGAAGCTCAACATTTCTGACGACGGTTTGACGACTGACGAATGGCAGGATAACTATCCAACTTGTCACACTGAATACTTCGAGCCGTAAGACTGTCACACATTTGCGGACACTAACAAATGCTGTAACTAAAAAAACTATGGAGTAGGTACGTAAAACCATCGTGTGTTTATACATTCATTTGTTGAAATTACGAGTATGCCTGCAATGGTGATTAAATTACCTGTAACACTTCAAACGAAAATGCATAAATATGTAAGCTCACGCCTTTCCGCAGAAACTACAAGACACCACCAGCTAGGATTCTTTAGGTCCACGTTCATAACATCTTGCCATACACTGGTTGCGAGTACTTCGCACCTGACCTTTCTGAACAAAAAATCAAAGTTACGTGTAATTTTCAGAGGAAAGAAAATTTCACACCTAATTTACTTTACTTCCTGAAATTTCCGTAGGTGTGTCTCAACTCGAATGGTTAACAAAAACTGACAATGGGGTTTGCGGTGTTCCCGCGAATTCTACGAATTGACCTAACTCTAACGTAGTGCGACAGGGTCCAGAGGTGACAAAGCCGTTTGCCAAGCGTCTAGAGATGATGACAAATTGCGAGAAACCTGTATATCCGACTAATAATATTCATAGATAGACATGTTAAAGAATTAATACTTTATTGTACACAAAAACTGATACACTGCAATTTTACAATATTGCAAATTCTATAAGTACAACGGCGGTCTTATCGCTGATAGCGATATCTTCTAGAGAACCTTTCATACAACTACAATTTTCTTATTTTAACAAATCTATGAAGTGCTTTGAAGTCGTTTCAAGTCTCTCTTGCAATGTAAAACAATGTCTAAAAAAATACACGAGCTTTGTTCCGTAGATTGAAAATCAAATTAAGCTTTTGTATTAGTATTTTTGTATTAGTATTTCCAAAATGAAACACGACCGTTCTCCTAATGATCAGCTTCTGCAAATCATATTACAAAGTCTTTTGCAGCGAGACTAGCTAGCTATCTAGCTATTATTACCATCTGTTCTCAGTAGTTAGTTCCAATTCTCGTTTAATCTTTCTGTCTTCCGTTTGCAAGAAGGTTGGAAATTGCTTTTTCTACGACTGCCATTTTTTACCACGATTGAGTTCGTTGCAACCAAGTATGAATATTCTGAGAATGAGAATTATGTCTTTATTATCTTGTCTTATATTTTAGTTTTGGGCACTTGACCTCTATTATACAAGGCGGAAGGGACACCGACGCTAAAACGGCTACCTACCACATATTCAGTACGTCATTCTGAACCGCCACATAGAAAGTTTTTATGGGTAATTAAAAAAAAAAACAACTTCTCCATACATTTTGACCGTGTAGGTATTGCAGTTTTGTTGGAAACAGCTGTTTTTTTTAATAACCGACGAAAAATTTATATTCTGAATGATGTACTGAATATCAACGTGGTAACCGTGGTATGTCTCTTGCACCCTGTACAATAAGGCTTAAACATAACTGATGAAATGAGTCGAAAACTTAAACATAACTAGTGAAATTAGTAGAAAGCTTAAACATAACTAGTGAAATGAGTAGAAAGCTTAAACATAACTAGCGAAATGAGTAGAAAGCTTAAACATAACTAGTGAAATGAGTAGAAAGCTTAAACATAACTGGTGAAATGAGTAGAAAGCTTAAACATAACTAGTGAAATGAGTAGAAAGCTTAAACATAACTAGTGAAATGAGTAGAAAGCTTAAACATAACTAGTGAAATGAGTAGTACTATAGGTACTTAGCCTTTGCCTAACCCTTCGAAAAATACATCTACTCATATGATATTTGCCCAGTAACAAATGGCACTCGGTATATACTTAAATCTTTTCTGAAAATATATTTTGAACAATAAATAGGTACACGTCCTTTAGCAAAACTGGGGAAACAGGTCATTTCATAAAACTAATAAGTTTCTGGTTCGTATAGAAAACTTAACAAACTGGAATCCGGTTGTTCACGTCAGTTATGAAGTAAAGTTGCTATCACACAAGCGTAGGTGAATGTGCTACGACCATTTACGAAAGCGAAAAAGTATCGACTACTGTACTACTTTACTGTACTGTACTGTGACTACTGTATCTACCTACTTCGACTTCACTACTTACCGCAGATACTACATACTTCGACATAGAAGAATAACACGTAGAATACTTTTATTCCGGTAGTACGAACTTGTAGGACAATTCGAACTCCGTGCGGGCGAAGCCGTGGGTACAAACTAGTTAAGTCATATTTTCAAAAGTGTTTATAGTAACTATCAATGTTATAAATATCATCCCCATAATAACATAAGTACTATTTTCTAAAACTTACACTACTTACCTATCACAAATATAACACACTATAAACCCGTTCCAAATGATAACACGGTGCTTTGTTTGTTCTTAAATATGTCTGACATTAACGTCCATTCGCTTAATGTATAACATACCAGATATTCCCAAACTCAAGACGAAATGCATATTGCAATTTCGAGATAATACCTGCATAACACAACACATAACACCGTACAGTCTACCGACAACAAGAAAGCACTGGAAAGTTTAACGCTGTTATAACCCCTATCAAACTAGACGTAAAGACGCTAATCGCATCAATTAGTTATGGCACATTAGCCAATTATTGCAAGATCGCACCGGCCCCGACCACGCGGCATACTGGGCCCGTTTGACGAAGGATTTATAAAGTTGGAACATTTTTACAATGTACATACATACATAATGCGAACGGTCACAATTTGTGGAATGTCGCGACTTAGTCGTACCGATGGCAAAGTTTCAGCTTATATTCGGTGAAAAATGCCGGTTATTCGACATTTTGTCTTCCACGGAATCTGTGCTAACCGATAACAATGATAATTTGACTTTACTTTTATGTTGCTTTTTGAGATCGAATCTGCTGCAATAAGCTGTAAAGAGTAGGTGCACACTTTCGGTAGGTAAACAGTAGCTACTTAGGCACACGTCTGAAGACAGAGTGAAAATAATAGGCTTGGTGGAGGCTTATGTCCACTGTGTCCAGTGGATTTATTTCGGTTAAATGATGATAATGAAGATGATGAACTTCACAACCAATCAATCACCTTGCAATATCCATCACTTTTACAAATATATCGACATCGTCATTTTAGCAAAACGTTTTGACACAGGAAGCATGTAATGTACTCTGTCTCCTCTAGACACCTTCGAAAACTAAACAAATCCGTACGAATGTACAAAGTTGGTGAACTTAAAAAGGATAGAAGTTCACACTCACACACGTACAAGAATGTAACGAATATATGTAGCTCTTATCTTACATGAACAATAGCACGAGCAACACTACCGTACGAGCTGAAAGCGTTGCCACAATAATAGTAAAAATAAACAACTGCCACACGTCCGCTGCAGCTATTGTCGAGCAGTCCTGAAGCAGACCAGATAAACGAACCCTAATTCTCTGAATACGAAGGATACGAATACGAAGAAATTAATTAAATAATCCTGATTAGTAGAGGTTGTTGATAGTAATAATTAACACTCGTAACACACGCCCGTCGTGAGCCCCTGACGGATTAGATCGACGGGTCAGACATGGCTATTTTACCGCCGTTTACTTGACATCGGTTGTATTTAAAAGTGAATTTGATTAAGAATTAATTGCACACATTAAAGATGTTCTTACATGGATGTAAAGATGTATGGATTGTGTGAATGATGATATGGCTACATAGGGAATATATGTATATGATGATATACCAATGAGATGACGAATAATAAATAAATTAGGATAAAGTTAGGAGAATGATGATGAATTAAAAATATCATGACGGCATGACCTGTAGGTAGTTGTTCTGGGTCTGGCTGTTTGTGTATGTGAGTTTAAATGTTCATAAACGTACCTCCGATGCAGCAGAAATTCTCAGTGTGGTGAAAATATTGAATAAAAAAAAACTAAAACTCCACCAACCATGTTTTAAAGTAGGTACCCCATATATAGCTGAGTGAGTAGTATTAGTTCAAGTAAGTTTAGAGCTATTTCTTTCCCGTCTAACGGAAGTTTCAAAAACATACTCAGGGGAAATCGCTTATAATGTATAAGTGCAATTTGAGTGTCTTAAAGTTACTATATCATCTATACTTGCTATGGATGGCAAAGGACTGGGCCGCTGTGGGGCTGCGTGTTGGATTACGGACTACCTTTGACAAAGAGGCTTGAGTCCCGGCAAAGGGAACGTTATTATACTTATTTAGAAGCTTTTATTTAACTTACCTAGTTCATTTGTAAGTTAGTTAGTATGTATTGGTCAAATCTTGCAAATGAATTTCAAACCAGATTCCGAATGGAAAAACCCAATAACACTTTGAACCGACCTGGTCATCGAACCCAGGACTTCATGCTCAGCATTTGCGCTCGCGACCACTCGACCAGCGCATTAAAGCAATATTAAATGTACGCCATGTGGCAATATGTAAATAACATTGAGTGCGTCATTCGAGATACAGAAAGTACCTATTTTGAATTAACATTGATAAAGTTACCGAAATCCGTACTTTTTCGAAGATTCTCATATTGTCAATTTGGTGAAACTCGCTTGAAAACGTTTCTCGTACAGGTAGGTGCCGCTTTGATACACGATACTCTTGCCTTTAATATAAAACCAATTTGTTTTCGTTCATACGACTTTTAGAAAAGAATTTTTCATATATTATACTTAGGTTAGCCGATATTAAAACGAAATTATGAAAGTCATTGTACTATTCGCTTTTCATTATAAACTAATATGGTTTTAATCATAAAAGACTTATAATTGTTGAGAAAGTTGAACAATTTTCTGCTTTACGCAGAGAGATCTAATAACTTATTTCTTAGTATCTTTACTTAACTGAGTAAAAACGGGGCACTGAACATGGCCACGCCACTAAGCTAAGTAATCTAATGTAATTATTTATATGTTAAGTTAGAGCACTGTTATTCCCGGTAATATAACAAGCTTCTCTGTATCTTGATAACTTATTAATAAATTTCATTTGACATCAGCATCACTCACGATATAACATTATAGACATTTTCCACGAACTACTAAGTATAAGGATGTATCTTGTATACGTTTCGAAGTGTGCACGTCTCTATAATCGACTATTCGGATAATCGCATCATTAACCACGTACAAATAGTTTGTTTACCCTCCGAATAGGTATTCGACTCGGGAACGTTCGCCGAAATACTGAAACTAGGATAATGGCTTGCCGACACTCGTAAAATTGCATGATTTCTGTTCTAGTAAACACATCGAGATGTATTGATATCTTCTCGATGTAAACATTTACTCTTACTCAAAATATAGCGTGAGTATGATGGGTGTGGCGTTGTTGATTTATAGTACTATTATAGAGCTTGCATTCGGTCAATATCAAATGCAATGGGTGGGTTATGAAATCGTTCAGTTTGTTTCTATTCCCTTTAACACCTGAATTTAATTGCCTTTATCCAACCGCTTTTATTGCTTCAAGTCTAGTTTTATAATGTCATAAATTTTCCCGAAGCAAATTATCTTGCATTTTGTTTCTTCTTTCGCGCAATTTCCTTAAACAAAGTTATTTTAAACAACACGTACTTTTTGTCAAAGCATACGGTATACGACGCGCCGTGCATAAATATGTAGGTAGAAATTGCGTACAGTGCAAATCGTGCAGATTTTATAATGTTACATCAGCACCTAGGAAAATTACGACAAATAAATAGATGAAAGAAAACGAAAGAAAATGTAATTTAAAATGTTATCTACTATCAACAGATGAGATACCTACAATTTTCTCTCCACCTACATTAATTACGTCAGTCAGTGTATTAACATCAACGATTTACATAATTAATGGGATATAAGAAATAAGAACCGCGCAACGTTGAAAATTTTCAAAGGCTGAGAAAAAAAGAAGAATTCCGTTTTATCTTTATTTTAGACGTGCGGCCTTTTTCATTAAGACGCTAGCAATAATGTAGGTCGGCAAAGCGATAGAAAGGAGAACCTCTCCTAATATTCGTGACCGACGGCACTGTGCATAAAAAGGAGAATGATATAAACAGTGAAGGAATATTTCACGTCGTGAGCCTGCGTGACGGGTATATTTGCGACACCCTCTCTGGGGACACCTGTATTGGGAACCTGCCTCCGCTAACTTTGTAGCGTAAGCGGGTGCAGCCTGAAAATAACGTGTTCAACTGAAAAATTACCTAACGTTAAACATTTTCACAGCGCTACCAGCTAACAAAATATTTATACCACACAATGCAGATGGAACTATTTTTAGCTGATAAGTGTAGAACTATTTATCAATTTTGGCATAATAAACAATATTTAATGGTTACGGGAGTATGTGGAGTACGTAACGGGTATTTACTGGTTTTAAGATTATTTAGCTTTTGTAAAAGTACCTGCATATCAATTAAATACCAAAAAATGCATTTCTACCTGAAATTAGTTTCCAACGACAGCTAACAACTGAGTGTTTAATTAACATCGAAAAAATTTAAAGACGGTGTAATTAAAATAAATACTCTCGTGATACAAACACATGTATACCTGGTCTAGGTAACGTTACTTGACTCGGTAAATTAATTACTTTCACGTACACAAGGATGAAGAAATTTCAAAGTAACTAAGTAATACTGTTTGTAATTTTATCTTTTCGTTACAATAAGCCCTTTCAACAAGTTCGTGAACATTGAGGCTCGTTCTGACAACATTCCAGTCTGGGACTACGCATTGTTTTGATTCACTGCTTTTTGGGAGCTGCTTAATTACTGCTAAATTCGGATAAGATATTCCTAAAACTTTGTTTGCCTTTGCACCCATAAGGATAAAATTTTACAGCTGAAAAGCTATGGACTTCGAATTAAGTTTTAATTTGGAATGGAACTAATTTTCGTTGCCAAAATCATAGAAATGGAATTAGGGATTCAGTGCCACTTTTTTTTTACTACTAACAAAATGGACAAGATAATAAAATGTAGCATTTAAAATTCCCAGAAAGCAAAAAACCAAAATACTTTCGGATATTTCTATTTCGTAAAAAAAGAACTAACCTCTTCTGACTTGTGCCTTGTGTGTGCCGTCGCAGACTATTTATGTTTTGAAGGAAACCTATAAAATATAGCAAAGGATGAATACCTGTGCGTTAAAGTCAGACATAAATTAATCAAATCTACATGCTAGTATATTCTGGTAATGTCACATTAGAACATGCAACTGACACGGACGCGGCAAAACTGCTTCAGTCAAAACTACTTTCGAAAACACATTATAAGGTAGGTAAGCACTCAAAAACAGTATCTGCTCGTAAAAAAGACTCATCCAATTTAAAAAAAAAAGACTGACAGCGGTATCAGTGACAGATACGACGTTCTATAAAGCCCAAATTTTTCTGAAACTTTACGGCCAGCTACTTCTTCTTGATCGTGTGGTTGTTACCTAGCCTGGTGTCAGAGTCTTTATACCATCCATGGGCCAACTACTGTAATCGAAGCTCCTGAACCGTAAGTATCAGATAATGACCAAACGTTTACCGCCGTCACAAGTTCTACAATCTACATACATTACCGCGACCACAATACAATGGCGACCGGGCGAAATGGCCCCGTAATGTGGCACTTGTTGATCATTCTCCGTGAACGGTTTATTTATACCTAACATAATCTACTGTTACTTTTAGCCCTAGAGAGGGTTAGAAGCGTGTCAATTGATATCAACACGCCTGTGACACGTGCAACAGTTGGGGATGAATGATTAGCTAGCAGAATTATATGGAAATAAATACTGGTTTATCAGTGTCGTTATCGTCTTGGTATGTAACAAGTTGGTCTATTTTATTTTTCTTTCTCTTTAGTACCCAATTACGGTATTGGTTCAAAAGTAGAAGGTAGGTAGTTTGTATTCTAAAGTCGTCAAAAGATTAAGCTATAGTTTTCTTGACTCGTTTAAGAAGTGGGCGTTATTTGGTAGCAGTTTAATAAAGAACTAATATGTTGGTGTAAAACACTGTCGTCCATTTATTTTACATTTAACCCTTAAATGCATAAAGTTGTAAAACTGCAACATACCATTCAAACGACCATAAAATTATTAGTATGAGTTATTACATATGTAGTTATTGTCTAGTGAGTGCATGGTGTTGTATTTCTGCAACATACGGTTTTTAATAAAAATAGCTATGAAAAAAATATTTACTATTTTTTTATTATTTTTCCCTGAAAAATCTCTCGGTCTCTCTTTCTCGGTCTAAAAATAAAATCATGCATTTAAGGGTTAAGCCTTTCCATATAGACAATACCTAGCTTCACTTTTCATATCAAAACTGCAAACTGCAACCACCAGAAATAAAACAGAACCTAGGTACATTTGCTACCCTCTTAATCTCTGACCAGCGAAATATCCGTAACAGTCTAGAAACAAAAGTCTACGCCAGCCGGAGTAGCCAGCATCTCTATCTATACCTACGCAGCGCTTGCATCGCTCGAGCCTTTGTCTCTGCAGCGCTACAGCGGTAAAAGCCCTAACATCCCCCTTGAGACTCGTAGTAACGAGTTCAGTTTAGAGGCAATGCGAAAACGTTACAGTGTACATAGTACGACCAAAAGGGAGAGTAAACTGAAAGTAATACCTTTAACTGGCTGACTCGCTGGTAGTCGTGAGTGCTACCTACTGTTGAGAATTGGGTTCGATTCCCAGGTCGGTCAAATTGTTATTGGATTTTTCATGAGTATTTATCAGTAGCGTAGTAGTAGCTTGGATTTTTGCCCCGTTGATGGCGATTGACTAGTCCCCTTTTACAACATCTGCCTGGCTTTTTCCCAATTTTATCGGGGTCGGCTTCCAGTCTTACCGGATGCAGCTGAATACCAGTATTTTACATGGAGCGACAGCCTATCTGTCCTCCACAACCCAGTTAGTACTGGGTATTACGGTATCCTTTGGTAAGACTAGTTGTCAGACTTTCGGGCCACTACCTACGACTACCTGTAACGACTGTTAAAGATCTACAAATGACAGCCGGGACCAACTTCTGACTTCCGCTACACGGAGGAAACTCGATATGTAATGAACGGTCACCCATCCACAGATCGGCCTTGGCAAGCGCAGCTTAACCGCGAAGATCGACCCGTACAGCTGTTATTATTTAGCCATGAGCCTCTTACTCTTTTACATGGGACTTAAACTTAAGTGTGGATAGACCTCTGCCCAATCGTTTGAAAAAACAAACACCTATAAGTAAAATAAATTAAAAATTATTTCATAATGCAGTTTGTGTTGTGAAAATAACTGTCGGTTGGAAAAATGATGTAAATAAGCTATGGCTTTAATACTCTTCCCTTCTAATAGCACTATAATATTTTGATAAAAAAATAAAGTGTACTTAGTCTCTCTTGCAGTCTTGTTAATGTTTTTCTGAACAAGACTTGATCTTTTGAATTTTCAGGCACTTAAGCCTGCAAAAAATACTTATAGATGGACAGGTAAGTGGTGTACCCATTCAACTGATTATAATCCCTTAGTGGTGTTTGCGACGTTTGGTACCAGTGCAATTTTATTACTAAGCGACATTTATGCTCAAAACCTACCTAGTAGTGTAGCAGTGAATAAACGCTTAGGGAAAAGCCAGGCTTTAAAGTTACCATTTCCTTTAGAACTAAAAACAAACAGAAGCCAGCCCCGATTTTAGAACTTCGAATCGATCCCAGAGTTTCAATTTGTATTTACACGTACTTTGTGAACTCTCTATATAAATCTATGTTTACGTATAATATAATAGAAGTCGCTGAACGAGTCGGTCTGTGTGACCGCGTCGTTCTGCTAAATTACGCAACGGATTTTGATGCAGTTTTTACCATAATTTAGAGAATTTTGCCGGAATCTTTATGGTTTTTTATTATCTAGTTGTTAAAACTGCGAGAAATTGGGATAGGTCACTACTTTATTATAACGCACAAAACAATAATTGTCAATTAAAATCATGCCGTATGAATGGCATATCATTACGATTTTTATTTTGACCGATCTGCGCTGGAGCAAGAACGCTCCCACAAGAGCAATGGAATAATATGAATACTTAAGTGCGGCAATATGCTGTAATCGATTCTATTAGTTGTCAAACGATGTTGTAAATCGAGAGGAAACCGTACCGCCCCGTGCACGACCTCAGGCGATCAGACTCGCGTCAAGCGACACGCGCGCATATCACTTATTTCTTTTGTGTGAGCACCGTCGTCTCAACGCGGTGACTCGTGCGTGGCAATTCTTTTCATTTATTTTTTCCGCAGGGTCACAAACACGCGTATAGATCATGGCCAAGCGGGTAGGAATAACAGTTGTGAATCGAGAGAAAACTGTACCATTGATCGTAGCACACCGTACCCGCCCTACGTGCTTACTCCATTTACAGAGCAAATAATTTAAATTAATGAACAAGACTCTGGCAACACCGTTAACCAAAACGTAGCAGGTGTAAAGTAATGTCGGTACACCGCATAATTAAAGGAGTATTTTGATTCCTTTGCGAGATACACAATTACCCTCTTCGGATGTGTATTTAAAACTCGGGTTTTGTGAGCCTTTCGCTCTTTGTCTTGTTTGTATTTAGAGGCTGTCGGGTACTATCTATTTATCCCTCAACATAAACTCTGTTTGTGAAGTTATAATAGTTATGACAGTTCAGTTTTTGAAATGACGTTATTGTGAAGTTAGTTAAAGAAGTAAGAAAATTGCAATTTAAGTGTAAGTTCGACTGAAACAATTATGCATTGTCGGGAAACTCACTTGTTCGAAAAGAATAAATAGTGTTGGATAAAGGATAATTTTTCTTGGGACAAGTCCACAACACTATTCCCAATCACCACATTGAAAGCCAGAATCGAACTGAAAAGCCGAGATAAAAAGGACGTGTGGGGTTAATAAAATAAATGATTATTTTAAAATTTCTCTGCCTAAGTTAAGTACATTCTCTTTTTAGTCCCAAACTGTGTCGTCAAGATCCCAATATGAATACCAACAAATATTACAAAATTGTGAGGAAATAACTGACTCCCAGTGTACTACGTTAGTTAAGAAATACGTTCACGTGTACTGTGGAGTTTACGTGGAGAGTACGAAATGTACGTAACTGTTTCTTTTGCTGACTTTAGACTGAATGCTGTCTTTGTTTTTACCAAAAATGTTGTATTGTATACGCATCGCTGGCTGTACGAACAATTGAACTTCTGCTCAATGTGGTACACATTGAGCACGCATATACACTGGGTCTGATAAAAGTAGACACATGCTTCAAATATTTGAACTGCGTTTAGTTTTAATATTTGAAACATCATGAAGTTATGCTTGCAGAGAGGCTCTTTCATACAAAAAATCACTCGCTCGTAATGGGTTATAAAAGCTGCATTTATTACTTAAAGGTCTCGCTTTTATACAAGTTACATGAGATAATAAAATACTTCAATAAACATTGACATCAGATAAAATGTTAATGTTAAAAGAGCAAAATACAAAAAAACGAACACCAAAAAGCTTGTATTTTACTATGGTAAACAAAAACCATTGCAATTTATCACGTACACTATTGAATGCCGCCTGAAAACTGACAAAATACAGTCAACAGTAAACAAAGCAAGCTAGGAAGCTATATAATTATGTGATACAACTCGATACACTTTCCATGCATTTAGACCCCTAAAAATAACAAACTATAAATATACAAATAGCAATTTCAGGTTTGTTCAACAAGTACACAGCGTGAACGGCTGTACAAGTTCAAGGTTTAGGGCCTTTGGGTTCGTAGACGAGTCCCTTGCCTCCTGAATGTGTGGATACCGTTACAACTCACTACGGTGTTTCAATAATGTAAAACCTGAAGACACCCCATCGATTGATCCTCCGAAAGCTGAATTATTTTGTTACACGACGATAAGTTTTATAAAAAGTGTTATAGTATGAATCGGGGTTGTTATTTATATCAGCATCAGCATCCGCAACAATCGATGCTGATTTTTAATGCTGACATTCAAGTTGTAACGTGTTCGATGAAAGCGGGACTTAGCGCGAGCCACGTAGAGTTTTAACCAATCATAGACAGTTATACAAAATAGTTGTCACTTGTTCCCTCAGCCGTTAGTCAAAATAAATTGGTAGGACGCTAGTTAGTTAGTGTGTGACGTCTTTTATTCAAAATTTTATATCACATTTAGCAACAAGTTTATAGTGAGATATTTTTTTAAGAAATGTATTAATATCAGCATCAGCATCAGCATCCGCTGATACAGTAAAAACCTGCATCAGCAACAACCTTAGTATCAACCAATAGAGATGATGACAACTGACGATGGTAACAGATGACCTTTTCTGACCTAAAATATTTAAACCTTCATTTTTGAAAAAAATTAATATTATGATTTTCTCAACAGCACCAACCACAATTTGTCTCTACATCACCCAAAGGTTGACTGATAAAGGATATCTTCAGCATGAAGTCCGCCTCTATACATTATTTTTGTGCTTAAAGTAATGAATAAATAAGTACTTAAATCGCTTTGAATTTCATTCCGTGCATCATCTTTTCATAGTTAACCGTACCTGCCTAGCCACCAAACATCATTATTAATAACAGAATAGCTGGCAATCTGGCATATCAAACCGCAGACACGGTAAGTTATTTCAATGGGTAGACCGAATCTGATTCAAGACATGTCCAATAGGAGTGCGACAATGCGACCCTTGTCACATGATTCCACAATCCACACTAAGTACATATAAAATTTTCGTTACTTAGATATATTGTACTGAAGTTCCAGTATGTTACGTAAATACGTCGATTTTGACATAAATACACGTTATTCATATATAGTAACTATATTCATAATTTTAAGAATTTATTTATATCTTTGGATGATACTGATTTAACTGAAATGCTATAGGATAATTGTATTTGCGATTCAAAAAGCGACGTTTTTACGATACGTTTACATTGTGCGCTCGTGTTAAGCCCTCAGTACATATCTAAGTAACAAATTTTATGTACTTAATGTGGATTATTGAATCATGTGATAGGCCTCTGTTATAAACGTTATTTTTGAAAACATAAATAGGTCTAGTATAAAAGTAATTCCCAACTTATTAAGTTCTCAAGTTTAACGTCGAGTCTTCATGAAAGAAAGACTTTGGTCTTTACCAAAATAGACCTTAAATACCTAAAAGCTTCCTCTGTCACAGATTATTCTCTTAACAGTTAATACTTTTTTGTAAAACTACCTAATCTTGTTGATCCAGATCATAGAGAAAAGAACATCGACATCAGGGGATGCAAAAATAATGACATCCGCGAATGCGGATGCGGATTTAAGGTTTTTTTTTTATGATATTTTAATAAAATAAAAATAAATAAATAAAAAACGATTTAATTTTAATATGTTTTATATCCGATATTTCGAACATACCTTCATCATTTCATCATCTTTTTTCTCTTTAACTGGTTTTTATTGCCTACCGCACGCTTTCGAACAAACGAAACTCCTATGGGTGCATTGATTTCAGGTGATTTTTCAAAGAACTAGTTGTACATCCCGAAAAAAATATTCAGAAAATAGAAAAGACGCAAACATTGACGAACGTTGTTGGTTTAATTAGTTCCTCATCCATGTTTATCACGCCAGCTACAATTGCAAAGTATTATTTAACAAAGTCACATAAGAAAAAGAAAACCTTTTACAAAAAAATAAAAAGAGACCTCAAATTGTACCACATTTTATATTAAAAGGCAACGCTACCTGACATGTTATCAGTGACGAAAGTGAAAACGGATCCCGCATATTCATTCGCTCGAACCACATTGATATATACGACGCCATGTTTCTTTAGTATTTCGGGATACAAATGATCAAGAAAGGATCACTACACTTCACATCACAAATATTTATACAGGGAGTAGCTAGCGTGGACATTTCATAAAAAAACTGGTGGTGTTTGACGCATCTTGTTGTGTTTGGATAATATTTTGGACATTTAGCATTCGATAAGGGTGTTAGTCAAAAACAAATGAAAATTCGAATTTCTTTAACAAAACATCATGTCGCCAGTATATCCCCAAAGGTTGTACCTTGTAAAAAGGAGCGAGCCATCAACGAAAAGAACCCAGGACCTCATATTTAACAGTAGCGCGTAACCTACGATGTACATATTTTTCTCTAAACTGCAATGTTTAAGTGCCGAACCGATGAAGAAATACCCGCACATGCCAACATCCTGTACAGTTAACTACGTATGATACGTCATTGGTAAAGTGAGCATACCCATTTCAGGCGTCACTTGACCCTGAAATGATTTCAACGTTACGTTATTTATGATTTTACCTCCTTGTACAATTAGGTAAGGGCTCAAAATATCTTTAAAGTATTTTTAGTCAATGTTAACAAAGGTCTGTGGTTGTGACCAGATATTGCAAACTCATCACCTGCCTAGCCTTTTTCCAACAATGTAAGGGTCGCCTTCCAGGCTAACCGAATGTAGCTGAATATCAGTATTTTACAAGGAGCGACTGCCTATCTGACTTTCTTTACCCAGTTACTGGTTAACACTATCGTGTAGTAACTAACAAGGTGGTGGTGGCCCTTTGGTAAAGTATTATAAGCTCTTCTACGATATTCTGTTTATCGAATTAAATTCTAAGGGGAAACAACTAATTTGCACTAAGTAACACTACGATGACATCATCGTCTTCGCTTGCTTTTAGTTCCTGTGACTGACGTCAGTCACAGGAACTAAAAGCAAGCACATCGCAAATAGTAATACCTACTTCCATACATTACTAGAAGATTGCGATCGTGATATGATCACGAATATGTCAAGAGTAGGCACTAAATATGCGGACATACTCATTCTCGTATTCTAGAATTATATTCAATCATGAAACTCTTAAACTATGTAGGTGTGGATTGAACAAATAAATACTAGTTGCGAATCGTTCAATAATTTTAAATCATGGGAATCTTTAAAGATACGGACAAATTCCGGACACGGCACCATTTCCACTGATCGTTAAGTCTTTGTGAGTGGTGTCAAGAATGAGCATTGCAGTCAGGCCCACTACCATCCAGTTGACTAACTCGCTGCCCGACTGACCACAACATGACTTATTCTCATCGTTCCGAATCAAGAGAACGGAAAAACAAAAGTCATTCGTTCAAATGAAACTAAAAACAACGTTAAAAGTTAAGTAGGCATGCCTCACAACTCCCTTTATCACTTCCTCTAGTGTTTTAACTGGGCAGAAGAAGTGACGGAACAAACTCTCCAGCAACATCTGTTTGTTAAGTAAGAAGGACTTTTAAAACAAGATTATTCGAGCATTATTCTCGAATAATCTAGAATACGCGACTGGTCCTCATATGAAAACAAAACAGCAACAGAATATGTGAGTGTACAAGGCTAGCGTATGAAGATTCCTTCAGCTGGAGTCCGCTACGTTAACGTCCGTGCGATGCCAACGTTCGAGTTACGCACGGGATCCTACGTGACATTTCCGTCGTCTTGTCCATACTTCGACAAACGCTAAAGCTGTATACACCGTTGTGACGGTTTCGCTGTGTAATAAATCAAGAATTGTATGTTTTTTACAACGTTTGGTGATTCAGTTTTTAGTTTATCTTACGTAATAACTTATTAAGTACACGTTAGCTATCAATGGACATAATTTTGGAAACGCTACTAGGTATAATCAATGAAAGAGTTTGTTTATTTGAACTAACTTTCGATACGAAATTTCTCTTCTTACCGTTTTGCAATCTAACTATCTGTCTGCAGACTAGATTGCAATTAAACCGCAAACACCGTTCAGCTTGCTTCATGTTTTTCTTATAAGTTTCAATATCCGGTCTAACCGTCCACGCTTACCAACTCATATTATGCTATCTTGCAAAAACTGCCTAAAATACAAAATATAACTTTATGAAGCGAGATTTCAAACAAAAACAAAACTTGTTGGCAGCTCGGTAAATACCTACATTATGCTAACGACTAGTTTTCCGCTTCGCGGCATCACCCGCGGTTCACCATTTTACGGGTTGGGTTAATTTAACCGTTTTTGCTGGACGCCTTCATAAGAAACACCGTTTTGGGTCTCGTCAAAGACAAATTATCACTGGATACGGTTAATAAAACAAATGATGATAACGTTAGAAAACAAAGGGACGTAACGCGTATGATATACGACCTTTTACACTTGAGAATTCGCTGATGTTGCCTAATGCCTTGAAACAACGAAATCATCTAATTTTAAAACGACACATCTGTCTTCACTTGTTTTCTGATCTGATGAATCTAGATTTATGATGTTTACGTTAACACAAAACTTTATTGTTTTAGAGGTAATCTTTCCTACAATTTTAGATGTAGCGTAATATCACGTGGACGTTGCATGGACAAGGAGAAATGAAAAGACGTATGAAAAATTCTAGCAGTTGATTCCTTGGTGTTGCACATGTTTTGTACCTACCCCCATAAGAAAAAGGCTTGTGCGTAAACACGTATGTATCATTCAAAAACTAGAGAAGATTTTATATCAAATTTGAATATCAGGACTATCTGATATTATGATTTGATACCAAATTTGCAATACGAGTAACATAACATCATGGCTGTTCCCCTAGCAGACGTGTAGTACCTTACTAATATGTATTACACCCACATTTCGTCAGTTATGTTTAAGTCCCAGGGGGCAAGCCATTTGCCATTAACCGGGCACAAATATCTGACTCAGATCTCTGATCAGACTGCTACTGAGAAATTACTGGTGGAAAAACACAATAACACTTTGCCCGACCCGGTAAACGAACCCAGGTCCTCATGCAGCAGTCGCGTGCGCAGTATTCCTGGGTAAACTTAGGTATTTCTTTTTATGGGACCTATCGTGTTAAATACAAAACGAATAAATAACCCTGCTATAAATAAATGACCTAATATCTTGTGTTTTACTATAAATATCGCTACTAATAGATCCATTAGTTTATACCTACTTACTCATATCGTAGTTTCCGAACGTGAGTGACGCAAAAACTTCTTCATGTTTATTTCTTTCCGTCAACGAGATTACGATGGATCCGATTGCGTTTTTACGTCATTATAGTTTTGCGGGAATGGAACATACGTACATACCTACGATTCTTAAAATAAGTAGGAATAACGCAGGGTTTTTAAACGATTACCTTCTAATAACGTTATAATGAACGTAAGTGTTAGGTTAAATATATATCTATGAACTTTTTATATGTGATGAATTGGCCTTTGCCATCCTGAAACTACTCTCTCTTCTTTCATCATCTAAGGACACTTTAGGTGCTGCGGGTTGTTCGAAGTTGCTGCGGGTTGTTCGAAGCTGCGGGTTGTTCGAAGCTGCGGGTTGTTCGAAGCTGCGGGTTGTTCGAAAGAGATACCGCGGCCCCGGAACACAAAGGGCGATGAAGGAACATGGGTGGGTTTTAGTCAGTAAAAGTCTGACACTCCCTGCCGCTCAGCCCAGAGCGGGAGAAGTCATTTGATGATTTCCAATCCAAAAAAAGGAAACTTTAGGTCGGTACTTAGATCCTTCATCTGCCTCCTCCTCCTCCTCCTCCATCTGATCCTTCATTACCTACCTTTTGATATTTTTGAACTCCATAATATCTATATGGGTAATAACAACAAGTTCATAAACACGTTGCTTGAACAATATTAACCGTGAAAAGGAGGCATTGAACATTCAATTTGAAAATTCTGAAAACATCATCAAGTATTTTGTTCATTTACTTAACATAATTGCAATAAGTACTTACATCATTTTATTGAATGTACGTATGAACGTTATTTCAGCACAAACTAATTCGGAATAATAAACTTTTCTATTATTGATTTTCAATTTATCTAAAACTTCCTAAAGACTTCTCAATTCCCGCCTTTTGCGCAAAAAAGAAACAATGAGTATTGTAGCGACATCTATCCTCATTCGAAGAAAACAGTGAGCTCGGTGAAAGTACAACAAAACTGTCAAAGAGTGACCCTCTCTAACCAGCAGACATTACGCTATCTATTGAAAGCAAACAGTCTCACTGCCTAACATTTCCACCGTACAACGCCATCTAGCGGTGAAAAGCGGCATGGGGTGAAAACTTTCACAGAGCGACTTTCCTCTATGTCCATCACTTTAGACCGGTTATTTCCTTGGATGTCACCGAGAGTGCGCTGTAATAAGACGTAGTTATTATAGGTTGAGGTTAGAACAAAGTAAGTTTGCATTCCAGGAATTTTCCACTGTCTGCATATTCAACGTGTACCTAGATAATTTCAACTGCGTAATAGTATAATAAAAATATATGTTAGCATGCATTAAGATTTGAAATATAGATTAGGTGCCTAATGTTTTGACATGTTATATTAGCTTTTATCGCGAATAAATCAAACTTTTATTTTTACCCCAGTAAATGTATTAGCATAAAAACATTGTTTTATTTCGTGATGAACTGATGATATTTTAGCCCTCTGTTGCAAGATCCAAGACAATCTGCATGATTTGTATTTTGGATCACCGCTTCACTGCTTTTTAAATAAAGCTATCCGGGAAATTAAATTTTTCATAATTATTATGTACAGACGCCAGCACATCAAGCTACAACAATCTGTCTTTCTTTAATAGATTTTCAACTTTACCTTCAAAGAATTAGGTTCAAAAGGTTGATTGGGCAAATTTGACAGTTTCGAGTAGTTTGATGTGCTGGCATCTGTACTTAAATAACTTCTTGTTCTAACCAACTTGCTAAACGTATACTTAGACCTTACATTTTTTATTGCTCCCTGGACCATTGAAGACAGTGGATCATAGACAGGCTGGAAGGGACACCACACCCCACACCATAAACAGTTACCTCGTATTCAGAATGATCTACTGAAATACATGGTAAGCGTTTGTGCGTCAGTCCCTTTCACCATGTATTTTCAATACCAAGTCAAAAAGTGAAATAATATGCTTGTATAATTATTCAACACTTTAAAAGTAGGTAATTCAAAACTCGACCACTGTACCATCTTATTTAATCTCAACAAATTTTCCCTTCCAAATTTGAGCATTAAGAATCTCGGATCGCTTACAATAAATCACTTAAATCTGCGACATTAATCAAACAATAACCGGTAGAAATTGGATCCTCACCTCATCATAAGCTTTTAGAGATCCTTTGTGAGCTAAAGAGCTCTGACATAACGTGTTATCAAATAAAAGAAAGGTGTGAATTTTCACAGGCGGTTATCGAGGCCCCTCCTACTTAAGATGGCGCCATCCCCTCCACTTTGGAAGCAGCCAGTAGCGTGAGAGCATCTCATCTCGTTCATACCTACAGCGACCGCGGCCGATCTCTTGGCACCACCTATTTTCAGATGCAATTATCAGTTTCCAGCAAACATGAAGCTAAGTTTAGTCTGGGTTTTAATCTCCGCGGCAAACGTTTGAATGTTGAGTGAAGTGACAATATACCAAAGAGGCTTTTAATTTAATGTATAAAAAAAGAAATAATGGAGACCATAGACGACATTTCAAGCACTTGCGAAAATGAGTACATTTCTAACACGGAAAACAATAGTGTCTTGTGTAGTGCCGAAAGAGACTCAAGTTATGACTGTGAATCAGAAACCGAGTATGACAGTGAAAATGAAACAATAGATATTTGTGACAACAGTGAACAATCGGGCCATAGAAACACGGAAAACAAGAAAATTAAAAACGTCATAAATCCCTTATTACATTCAGATAAAATGTGTTTTTTTGAACAAAGTCGAGTGATATTTCCTACTAAAACTTTCGACAGTATTAGGAATCTTTGCAAAAGCAGTGAACCGTCTCATAATAGTACAAAAGATTCAGTGAGCAGTGTGCATGGCAAAAGCAAAACGTTTCTAATAGACAGTATACTAGGCAATAATAACAGTAATAGTACTAAACTTGTTAATAACTTACGTCCAAATGATGACGACAACGGTGAGGAAACTACCGATGAACATAATGGTAAGAAGTTTGACCTATCAGCTTTATCCTTAAATTATTAAAGGCAGACAGCGTGCCTGCAGTGTGCGTATGCTGTACCAGCGCTCGGAATAGGATGAAGTGCTATCGGATCTTTTCCAACCATGTTAGGGTCGGCTTCCAGTCGTACCGGATGCAGCTTAAAACTAGTATTTTATAAGGAGCAACCGCCTATCCGACCAAGGTATGAATCCCAATAAGACCAAGAAGATATCAAATGTATCAACTTAAAAAATAGTTTCATTATTAAATTCTTGTTAGTTTGTGTCGGAGCAAAAGATTTCTCAATTGCATTAAAAATAAAATAAATAGGCCTAGCCGTTCCAATCAATTTGAAATATGTTGCTTCAACTACATATTGCAACATATTTAACACACACAGTGAAAACAAAACTGTTTTGTCTGCTAAAAATTAAGAGGCAATTAATTAATTATATTAAGTTCAAGAAATCATGAAAAAGACATCAACGAGCGATATAATAAGTAAAAATTTCCTTTATAAACTAAGTAATAAATTTTTAGGGTTCCGTCGACAAATGGCAAAAAACAGAACCCTTATATTTTCGTCCTGTCCGTTTGTCACAGCCATTTTACTCCAACACTATTGGCACCACACAGTTGAAATATTTTCATTACGATTTTAATAATCGTAATAATTTTCTTCTCACTTATCCACAAGTTGAGATCATGTTATGCTGATATCGTTTCATGTGGCTGCTCTGATTATTCCATTAAATCAGTTCCGTTATTTCACGGCACCGGCATTTCCGTTTTTGACGGCACGGTTGGCGCAGTGATTGAGTGGTTGGCTGCTGCGCTGCGTGTCGCAGGTTCGATGCCCGCACGTAACAAATATTTGTATGATCTACAGGTAGTTGTTCCGGGTATGGCTGTTTGTGTATGTGAGCTTAAATGTTTGTTAACGTACCCACGATACAGGAGAAATTGTTAGGGTGGGGAAAAGTAATATAAAATAAAGTCTTCGACAATAAAGGTATTCTTTATATTTGATCATCACAGTATCATCAACGTCAACATGTCCGGAGCTGAGTGCGCTGAAGGACGCGGGGCTGCTCGCCGGCCATGCGTACGCGCATTGGCTTGCCACACATCAACCCTCCGCCGCACTTTACGGTAATTACCTATTCTCCTTCTTATTAGAACAAACTCAAAGTCAAATCATTTATTTCAAGCAAGCCATTCAAAGGCACTTTGGACCGTGAAGGCTAGAAAATAGAATTGATTCTAGTTCATCAAGATATGCTATTCTGAAGACTCTAAACTCCTTGCTGAATCGGTCTCGAATAGATTTGGTTTTTTTTTCTGCCATCGACACGCTAGGCAGAAGAATTATAATCTATTTTATTATTAGTAGTCTGTACTGCCCCAATCCTTCCACTTTTCTCGAAAATATAATCATCATCTTTAAAAAAATATAAGACACACCAAGCAAATTTATTGCAGAAACACAGACTATACTCATATAGTATGAATAAAACGAGACTTTGAAAGAGGCTCAGTGGCCAATAACGGCTGAAAATGCCTCATTTAAAAGTGGTACAAAAAAATCAGTTGAACCACATCACAATGAAACGGTGGCCTAGACAACAGAGAAGGAACGACGTCGACGTAACAGGGACGTCTTGTAACAAATGGGTATATGAAATGGGACTGAGACTTGGATCCGATAGGCAAGGGCCAGAGTTGCATGATAAGGTAAGGTAAAAATAGGCCCCAACAGTAGGCTAGTGGAAACGGAATAAAACAACAACCTACAGCTGAAAAGCTTTGCCCGTTCGGAATCGAAAATGGCGTTTAGGCCTTTTTGCATTTTCCCAAAATTGAACTATAAATAATACGAAGGCATACAACATGCCATTCTATCAGCGATAAATATATCGGAATAGTTAAAAATGTATAAGACTGGCAACTGATATAAGCAACCCGAAAGCTTACCTGTTGAAAGTGGCTGTATATGTACGAAACACTTTGAAAGCCATTGTCAATTGTGTAAGCTCAACCGTGGCACTAAGAAAGCGTTGTACACCATATTAGGTGCACACTGTGCCATTAGCTGTTCGTTCTGTCTCTATCATCTCTAAGAGACTACATCTTCAATCAATGTGATTGCGGACTGGACTACGGACTTTCACAGATAATCATCTGCCAAGCCTTTTCCCAACTTTGTTGTGGTCGGCTTCCAGTCTGACTGGATGCAGCTGAATACCAGTATTTTACATGGAGCGACTGCCTATCCGACCTCCACAACCCCGTTAGTACTGGGTAATACGATACCGACTGGTAAGACTGGTTGTCAGACTTTTTGTCTATTGACTACCTGTAACGACTGTCAAAGATCTACAACAGTCGGGACCAAACGGCTAAACTTGCTTTCCGAGTCACGGAAGAATCTCGTACATAATGGACCTTGTCAAGTACTGCTTACCCCTGAAGATCGACCCGTGCGGCTGTTATTATTTAGCCACGAGCTCCTCTTTAGCCACGAGCTCGGACTACGGACGAGCTTCGGACTTTCACAGATGTACCTACTGAAAGTCAGCTGTCCGTAGACAGTCCGCATTCGAGTTGGACCGATCCTTAATTATCAGACACCATGTTTTAATGTGAATGTTATGCCTGTGGAACCGCAAACGTAACGTAACATGCGTGCGTGTTATAATCGCGTGCAGTTACACCCGGTGTGATATTTCGCACGCCTAATTCGCACGCAATCATCCCTCTCACATAATAATATGTAGGCAATTGCCTATTTATTCATTGTTATTATCATTTCTCAAACCATATGATGAGTGCTAGAGTTACCGAATTGTGGTTTAGGTAACGAAAATCTTGTGCGTAATACGATAAAAAACTTTTTTGCAAAAAAAAACCGACTTCCAAAAAAAACACTAAAAAAAGTGGAAAATAACTTTACTTTCGGAAGTCGGTGACTATTGTTTGTTTCATTGACTTTTTTGCCACCGACTTCCGAAAGTAAAGTTATTTTCCACTTTTTTTTGTGTTTTTTTTGAAGTCGGTTTTTTTTGGAAAAAAGTTTTTATTTTACCCTTTTTAGTTATCGTATCACACACAAATCCTTGTCAAGTATCAATTTCGCAATTTCTTTTACTTGGATGACATTTTTTCCAGCTATTTTGATTTCAAAACCAAACTGCTGAACCGATTTTGATGAAATTTCTATGGGACCAATCGGGAAGTAGATCCATTCAGATAAAAGAAGAATTTTTCTAATCGGTTCATAAATGACGGAGATATGAGGTAACAACGACAAAAAAAAAAAACATACAACCGAATTCAGAACCTCCTCCTTTTTTTGAAGTCGGTTAAAAACGAAAACAAAGGTCGACTAAGTGGCTGTATGATAAAGAGGAGGAAAAAGTTTATCTTTGACTGTTTAGACATTTGTAATTTAAAGTGAGGAATATGCACGTATTCGAATGAATACATTAACTCAAAAATGTCATAATTTGGAAAAAAAATCAAACATCCATGCTCCTGCAATTGAATGCAATGTAAATCACACTTTTCAAAATTCCATTGACAATTCTCAACGACTGATGACGGTGAATCAAACTGTAAGTCAAATACCTGACGTTCAAGTAAATCTGTATATTTACTACTCTGTCAAGAAAGTACCGGGAAACGATCAATAATACACAAAATGTTAATTATTCATCCAAAGTTATTTTATCTCTTTCAAAGTATGCTCCTTCAGAAACGATACACTTACGCCAACGAATAATCCAATCATATAAACATTTTTAAACACTTCTTCCGGAATTGAGTTCAGTTCTCGCCGCGAATTCTCCTTTATGTATGTCCTCTACCGAATGACGGGTGAAAACGGGTGCCACGAAGTGGTAATTAGAGTTTAGGAAAAAGAAAGAAGTCGGCTGGAGCCATATCTGGTGAATAGATGGTTGCTAGATGGTATTTGTTGAGTTTTTGATCAAAAATTCGTTCACTATGATAGCCTTGCGCGAAGGCGCATTATTGTGATGCAAAATCCAAGAATTTTCTTTCCACAAATCTGGCCTTTTTCGTTGAATTTGGTCGAAAACGGTCAATATGACTTTGACTTTTGATCGACTTTGACGTGGTTTTTTCGGTTTCGGTTCAGTTGGAAGGCATCACTCCGAAGCGTGTTGACTAGTTTGCATGCCAAATTCGTAAACCTACGTCTCGTCATCAGTAACAATACGTTTCATGAATGTTGGGTCGGAATTGACTCGTTCTAGCATGTCCTCAGCAGCTCTTAAGCGATTGAGTTTTTATAGAAAAATTCAAGTATTTTGGGACTAGCCGAGCAGCAACATGTTTCATACCCAAGTGATTATTTAAAATGGTACGGATCGACTCGTGAGACACACAAAGTTCGGTGGCTATCTCTCTCAAACTTTTTCCTTCACTTTTGCGATGTTAACTTTAGTTGAAGATGTTGATGGCCTACCAGAGCCAGGCAAATCTCCCATCACATCTCGACCGCTTTTGAACGCTTTTTACCACTCATAAGCACGTATTTTTGATAAAGTCTTCTGCAACATTTTCAGATTCACCGTAAGCCTTCTGTAACATTTTCAGGGACTCCGAACACGAAATTCTATTGGTGATCCAAAAAAACAAACTCTTTGTTCGATGTTTTTGTCCATTAGGAAATTCCCAATACACACTAGATATGATCTAACTAAAAACAGCACTGTATTATTTCATTCTAAATAACAGATGCAACTCAAACTCAGCGCCTAAATGGAAAACAGTTGTGCCACTCTAACAACAAAAAAAAGAAAAGTTGAATTTGGAACCATAAACAAATCATCCATTCCCGATACTTTTATGACTGAATGTATCATCAGTTTTGTCACATTTGTGGTCTTGGCAGCGAGGAGGTATTTCGGTGGCTATAAAATTAGTGTGAGTGTGTAACGTCCGGGAATAGCCCGGGGGTCCAACACAAACTTTCTATGTCAACTCGACGCGACACAACCACGTTGACATTTGACATTCTTTCTACATGTTATGTTGATCGCAGTAAATGAATATCACGAGTCTATTGCGTCAATATTGTTACCAAACTACTTATTTACAATTCGGCTTGCATTCGAGGTGAAAACGACTATATTTTCCTTGAAAATCTAACTTTCAATGTCGTCATTCTTCTAAGTTCGTGACAAAACTGTATTTTCAGACAAACAAATCTTGTTTAAACTCGATAGAGACGCAAAATGGGCCATTATCACTTCTCAAAAATAACTATTTGTATTTCGCAATTCAACAATAGAATATTTTTTGCAAGATTTTAACAACAGGAAACAGGCAATAAAGTAGATAATCACCTGTGAATCTGTGAAAATATTAAATTCAGCGACACACGCAAGCGTATCTCGTAATAACTGGTGTTAACACGATGCGTTGACCGTTCTAACTAATTGTAACGCCCAACAACTTGAATACACACAGCGTTATGGTTCGCGCGATTAGTCCGAGGGCACATTCGACGAAATGTCGCCAGTGCTTGCCAGCCGTCGGTCGGTGGTCGCGACTTCGCACCGAGGTGTTGGCAAACAGCTGCTGCGACGATAATTACGAACAAAGCTCTCGTGTTTGTGCGTCGCCTTAACGCGTACACTGCTGTGATCGAACTCTATCCAGAAACTGAGTTTACACCATGCCTCTATGCACTACATACCGAGAATTAGACTTTGTCAACACTGCTGTTGGATTTTATAGAAATTCTTAAATGGAAGCTCATATTTAGGTACTCATAGGTAGGTTATGATTACTCAAGAAGCGTATTACAAAAAAAGAGAAATTGCAAGGTTTCCTCGTTGAAATTGTATGTTATCCGTTCGTTGTTTGAAATAACAATTACTTCTTAAAAATAGTTCATTTCCTCTACTACAATAATAATAATAAAGCAAATTTTAGATAAATTATTAATTTATTCAGTAATAATCATTCTCCCGATGCATGTTTAGACAAAAACTCACAGAGACGTGATTTGGGAGCTCTAATTTGTAGATTCTATTGAATGTAGACCATCAAAATATTTTTTTTCATCTTAAAAATATTTCCAACTGTAGCGATCATTGCTACACCGGCATTTAAATGTTAATTTTAAACTTAAAATCATAAATGTTTCTACACTTCCTTTTATTACGAAACTTAAGACGACGGAGGACAATTCACTGGACATGTATAAAATAGGTCTAGGTCTATGAAGTAAGTCTAGATTTAGTAGCGAGTTCGAGTGCGTACTGATCAAGAGGCCCAAACGAGTACTGGCTAAGATGACAATGCTAAATTGCTTTAAAGCAAGTCATATGCTCCGACGGAGGCCGAGTCTAGCCGAGCGCACCCGAAGTTGCGTTCGGAAAGGTGGCGACCAGCATATTACAATGTTTGATTATATTTTGTACAGTGTAAATATTTATTAGTATTGGTAGATTTGTAAATAGGTTTTTTATGTGATATAAGTATAGCGATTAAATAAATGTGTAGATATATTTCTGTCAATAAATGTAAGTTTTTATCCAAAGACAATGATCGTGTTTTGAGTTTGATGTCTATGGTAATTTGACATTAGTTCGTATTTGACAGGTCTGTGTAATGGGTGAATAACATGTACTGTGAAGTGTTTACAATTATTATGATTTTAAGTTTAAAATTAACATTTAAATGCCGGTGTAGCAATGACCGCTACACAACTTCAATAATAATTGAATACATTTTGGTTATATGCCTTTATTGTAAAGAAAAAAAAATGACCTTATTCAATTATTGACCGAAAAGACTTCGAAACAAGCCCCAATAGCTCCGAAATTGTACATCATTTTGACGTAATATTTATTTATTTATTTATTTATTTATTTATTTAACAATTTATGTACACACTAAATACAGAAATCAAGAAAGGAACAGAAAAGAGAGTACAAAGGTATTGCTTATTTCTAATGAAATCTCTTCCAGCAAACCTGCGAAAGGAGATACTAAAAAAAGAGATGTAGACAAAGTGTGTAAAAGAAAAAGAGAAAATGGAAGACATAAAACATAAATCAGATAACTATTTATACCAAAATAATCTTCAACATTTGCCTAAACTATAGTATTTTTTTAAATCGCTACTATTATTGTTAATGAATTAAATAAAAGTATATATTTTACAATATATTTCACTGCGCCGGCCATCTGCGCTCAGAACGGCGCAGTGAAATTATACTTGAAGAATTGTACTTTTATATACATACATATATGGTTAAGAGGCATATTTTATATGTATAATACGCCTCTTAACCAGTTTCTACATCGAAGTTCCAGTAACACATTTTTGGTGTAAGCAAAAATAGACGAAACTCAAGGCAAAAACTAAAAAAAATCCGAAAGTACATTACATACCTACAGAAAATTTCATTATTAGTACCAAGTTATCGAACACGACCGTCACGACTAGTGATCCTTTAGAAATGTCTAGGAGATCTAGGTCATCATAAACTGTGGAAAAAGTGGGTATGAGACATGATTTCTCCACACCGCGCATCGCCGTCCTGACACTCTAAAGAAAGCACAGTAATCAATGGATGGTAATAACCAGAAATATGGAACATTTTCATAAATGTGTCAAGGAACAATAGTATTTTGATACGTAAAAAGAATCATCGCATGCCTGACTAGTGAATAAATATTTCATTGACTGTAACTTAACATCTTATTTTTCAAACTAAGTTTAAACCTGGATGATCGTTAAACGCTTACGTATATAGTTAACAGTCGGTTAGCACGGCCATCGCACATACACCGACCACAATGCTGTGTTGACACGCGAGATGTCAAACCGCGCAGGCGCTGCACAAACAGACTGATTGTGTTTATAGCCACTTAACGAGAGCCTGTGATAATTCCGATTAGTGTTCGAAAAAACTTTACTACGTATTTGTTTTAGCGAGAGCAGCTACTTTGTAAATGAAGGAGACGCTTTTAAAACCTCGAAAATATGAACTTGCGATTTTTATTCACATTTACAAAATACACAGAAATCACAATATCTACTATTTTGCTTATCATGGAATTTTATTTGTAGATGACAAGAATAACAGAAGACCTCGTCGTGCTGGGCCGGAGAGAAAGCCTCGGCAAGCATACAGCGCAAAGCAACTTGAGCGACTAGAAGCCGAATTCAAGATTGACAAGTACCTCAGCGTGTCAAAGAGGATGGAACTGTCAAAAGCTTTAGGACTTACGGAGGTCCAAATAAAGACGTGGTTTCAAAACCGTCGGACGAAATGGAAGAAGCAGTTGACTTCGAGATTGAAAATCGCTCAGCGGCAAGGGTTGTTTCCGGGACAGATCTTCGGACACGCCCCGCCGGCGTATTCACTTTTGAACCCGTACGCGTATGCACCACTTGGTTGTGTTTTTACACCTGTAACATTGCCGTCTTCGCCGCCTTAGATACATTACGTGTAGATAGTGGATTTATAACAGGCTAAACTCTAAATGAATATAGCTATTGAAGATCATTTACAAACGTATCGTGCCGTATCAAGTATACCTTAATTAATTTCCAGTTACACTTACTAATGAACAGCTTCATCATACAATCGTTTCTAGGTATATAATTGGGTTAGTCAAAGTTTTACCAAATGCAGAACTTTTTCTACTTATCAACTGTTTTCTAATCAATAAACCAATCAAATTTGCCGTTTACTTCTCTGTCCACTGCGATTTTAGACTCATTGATCATTCTGAACGTATTTGGACTCATTGTAAAAAAGTTTACACCCATTTTAATAGCCTAACATTTCGTCATTCAAGCACCAGGTTTGGTCTATTTTCGTAAAGTTTAATAGCGTGTTAACTATTTTGATTGCTTCGCGAACTACACATAATTACTTAAGTCGCTACTTTTGTCACTACACACATCGTCCCAAATCAAAGGTGTCAAATATAACACGCATAGGAATATTTTGTTGTCTCTACGTTAAAGTAGTTATAACATAAGGTTTGGTTAGAACATGTTATTTAAAAATAATATGCTACTAGATGTTAAGCATAGCTGTTATTGTAGATTTATTTTATATTATAGGTAGCAACTGATGTATAAGATGTCCACAATGTATATTTAAATGTATAGATATAGGTAGTTATAAACTTATAGCAATTACATAATAAAAAGCAATATCGTATGCAATAAAACATTAATTACAGTACTTATAAAACCATAGTTGTTTTTGTTATATAATAAAAACAAAATTTAGTTTGGCGCTGACAGTCTAAATTCAAAAAAAAATAAAAATAAATGCTCGTATAGTTAAGTGTTGGTGGTGCAGTGTGCTCGAGGGTAATGGGTGTCGCAGTCAGCTCCACCAAGCCCCAGAGTCGCAGCTCGAAGAGCACCTAGGGCTCCGCCGCGAGTCCACGCCACTCCTGCACTACACACAGATTAACAATAGTGAATATATCAAGGAAATCGTGAGAGTTTTCTATCCAATCCTTAATTTAAACTCGAATTCAACTCATAAATCTCGTACATAGATATATCACGAACTCCAAGATACGGACTATAGTAATCTGTTTGAGGCTCACTGACAAATAACATTTTGAAATCTATGCTACTTTAATATGTTCTACTTACTGCATCATCTAGATTACAATCTACTTAATTCTTTTTTTTTTCTGCAAGTGGCTTCGACATTTTATTTCACATTCGTGAAATACAAGACTTATGGATACGTCGTGAAATATTTGTTTGCCTACAGTATGCCATAGGGATACTTCGATCAATGTAAGGCCCGTCACTGATAATTGAGCATAATGTACAGAGATTGAAATAGTATGGTAGGTACTACTTACTGCCAAACTGGCAACCAATACCAGTTGCCATCACGTAGATTCCGAGCCTGCTTATTCCCCACACATAAGGCTCGGTATAAACAAGGCGTGGAGCGCGGTCGCAATGCCAGCAACGCGTAGCGGGCCATCTTGTTCACAGCAGGTATGGAGTTGGTCTCTGGAGTATCGTGTACATCCCGCTTAACTCGGAACACGTCATCAACGTTGACTGTATCGCCGCCATTGTCCACCATTTGCATCACTTGGGGTTGTTGCGGATTCTGAAAAATTGGTGAAACTGCAGAAGCGATAATAGACTAATTAGGTGATCACTTGGTCAGTCACAAGGACTGTTATGTTTGGGTGTATAAAGTGAACCGTCGAAGTATGTATGACAGGTTAGTCAAAATAGTATTTAAGTTATTTGCTACGAGTATACCTTCTACAAGGGTCATATTTTGGCAGAACATGGTGGTCGAAAAGCAAAAGACACAAAAAGATTTACGAGTCTTTCATTGTTTAATGTAGTATTGATTGCCTACATTTTCTCTCATTAAGAATTTACTAATTATATACCATAGCCTTGAGAAGACAACAAAACTGTACTTAGGACCCACATTAAATACTCACCATAGTAATACACATGAGCACTTGCAGTATAAACATCCCAAAAGACAAGAAAGCGATCCCAGTCAACGATATATCGAACAGATCAGCCAAGCCTAGGCCGTGGCTGTGACTGTCAGAGTATTCCTCCACCACATGTGGTGTTTGCACGGCTGCCGGGTGATGGTACAGTGGCGGTGGAGGTGGAGGCATCGAGTACTCGTAGCCGCCACCTGATGATGAGGGGGAAACTGTTCTAATTAGATAGAGGGCTAGGTATCAAGTTATATGAGAGGATACGTTACGGATATAGACGCGCAACCTGTTGCTATGTATTCAGAACACATTTGTAGACTCCCAAATGTTCGCCGGTTTAAAAAATGACCTGTATTTACATAAATATTGATATGGTCAATACATTTCGACCGTATATGTATTGCACTTTTGTATGATGAGAAACTTAAAAAGTAGTTTAGAATCACCTGCTGAAATCATGGTAACAGTTTGCGTGTCGAAGTCCCTCACGCCGTCATACTTCCTCGATGACAAGACGTTACGTTGGATGAGGATGATATAAACAAAATCACAGAATATATAATAGTACAAAAATAAAGACCGACTTAGATATAAGTGTAGCTATTTATATGTAATATAAACCTAGGTAAGGAGAGAAAGGTACACATTGTATAAAACTTGGGTGAGATTATTTTGAAAACTACATATATCAGATGAAGATGATGATGATTCGTGATCTTTAAAATCTACTTTTATCCTTACTATACTTAGCAATATCTGGTGTTGCTACATCAGGAGACTGGTAGCCTGTAAATTCTTTGCCTCCTTCATAGACTTCGTAACCTTCCCTAGTTTGTAGTGATGGTGCCTGCTGTGGTGCTGATGGTACCCCTCCCAGTGACGTATTGCCTGCATTACTGCTTGCGGCAACGTTGGCGGCATTATGGACATCGTTGAGAGCTGCAACCCTGATATTGAATAGACATTTTGTTATTCTGGTGCAGTTACCTACCTGTTACACGTAATTTCTGAATCCCTTATAAATTTGTATTAGGTCAATGATGCTAATGTGGCTTTAATGTTGCTAATTACAGATTTATTTGTAAGATATAAGGGGATTGGCTGTAGAAATTTTAACCAACCAATCAGGAAAGTAACAGCTAATTGGACAGTTTATGATGGAACTTTGTACCGCAACGCACGGCTATCGTCGCGGTCGAAATACAGCAGCTATCGCATACAGCGAGCCGACCGCGACGGCCCGCTAACACAGGCTGTCTCTCCTTGCCAACAATTCATAAGTGAGATGAGATGAGGTCAGTGCAATGTTTATAAGTGTGCTTTGGCCTTTATTTTTTTTTTAACATTCTCTCTGGCTGGTTGACATACAACTCCCACTGCCATTTCAGAATTGTGCAGTTAATCACTTACTCTACTTACTATTAAATGCGAAAGTTTGGATGGATGGATGTTTGTTACTCATTTACGCCAGAACGGCTCTGATCTGGATCAGATTTGGAACAGAGATAGATATATTATTTCCTTTATTTATTTTTCTTACTTACTTATTTACATTTTTAAATATTCCTATAAAAAAAAAACATTTAAATATATTATATTATTATACTTTTTCTTATATTATATTATTATACTTTTTATCTCGGAAGTACGATCCCGTGGGCAATTCCCGAACTCCAAGCGGGCGAAGCCGCGGGCATAAGCTAGTTTTACATATCATGACTATCGAACCAAAAAACAGGGTGATTTATAGCTCGGGTAACAGTTTTGAAAAATAGTATGAGCAGTGCGCGGGCGGGTGCGGACACGTATGATGGGTTTTCTAAGGAAAATTCGACAACGGGTACCCGCTCCGTGCATCTTCTTCCATCTTATTTTGTTACTTACTTGGCCAACCACTCTTGATAGTTAGCAGAACCGACATCAAACATAACGTTATTCCGCAAGTCTTGTCTCCTCATCAGCACATTATCTTTGACTTCAGTAAAAGGTTTCCCGACCCTATTCTGCAGGACACTCTTTCCCATTTCCTCTAAGATTTGGTCAGCAATGTAGTTGCGGCAGTGGAATTCGTTCATCATTTTCCTGCAAGTCACCTTCTAAATATTAGTAACGTAAAACGTTAAACAAATTAATATCAACAACATCATTTAATGGGCACATATCTTGAGGTGACTAGAAAACAAAACGGTAACTAACTATCTTGGTACTTATGCTAAAATAGAAAAGTTATGCAGTTCAGATTCATCTAGCGACGCTGCATTTCAACAGTAGCCATGTAATTTTATATTTAGGCATAAATATTTATAAAATCAGTAAACTAAACTACAGAGAGTACATTTGCTTTGAAAAAAACCGGGGTTTCTGTACTTATGATAGACACGCACCTAGGCACCTGTTAAATAATACTATCTAAGTATGTATGTGTCATTTCATGCACATAAACTTAACCTACTACCGCAACTTGTAATATTGACTGCTTCAATTCTACTCTGAGTGAATTCACACGGGCCGCATTTTGTAAAATTACTCTTGGTTGTTGAAATAATATAATAATTGGAAGTCTAATCTTAGTTAGTCAATAACTATAACTACACTATTGTATTTGTAAGCCTGTGATGATAGTGGTAAGTTTTAAATAAATAAATAAAATTGCAAGCAAAAAATATATTTTATAACTTCGTAAGCCTGGCTAATTGGTTATGCCTTACTGTCGTTCTTGCGGCTTCTACCTACTTTGCATTGTGTTAGAATCAAATTAAATTCTTTACCTGTGAAAATCCAGAGTAGACAATGCTGCATCAATAGACCCATTAATTGATTTTCCTACAGGCTTACTAACAGAATGATTCATGCTTTCAATGCTTTGGTTTTCACCGTCTACCATGAAATACGTTGGCATAAGATCCGATCGAAGTATATCATTCACATTCAGTTCACTTTCAAACATTTTTGCTGACACTACAAAATATCTCACTATGAAAAATGTAATTATTTTAAACATTTTATTTGATGAAAAATCCATGTGTTGCTAGGAAAGCAGTAAGATAACAAATGTCACACCACGAGTAAGTTGGACGAATATATTATTCGAGTTATAAAGCGGAAAATTGTCCGCCGACAAGCGTTGGGGTTTAGATATTATCGTCAATGTTCATAACTGTAAGTAAATATGATCTTGGAAAGAGTCATAAGTAAGATAACTTGTATAGAGAACTTCGTATATATTCCATGAAGCTCCGAGACTGTGAAAAAGTTGTAACGGACTGGCTTAAGACTAAAACCTACGACGATGTTGAGTCAATAGTATCTACGCTTCAATAACCAAATTAATTACATTCGGATTGTTGTGTGCTCAGTTAGTGGAAGAAGCTTTATTTAGGTCCTTCCGATCCCAAAACATTGTCACAGGGCTAGCCCACAAACTTGAACACTTGAACCTACATTGTCGTCACTCCATGAAGACACTTTCGTATCTATAATATTGGTCAGGATATATAATAAGGATATGAGAACTAAATAATTTAAATATAACTCATACACTACACACCTTCACTCAACACATCTCACCCATACACACGCATCTCACACGTATACGTGCGTATTGGTAATTTTTCCACGCAAAACGCTCACTTACTACAGTGCTGTTTTTAGTTTAAGTTAACCATATTTTATTTTTATTTTTTGTCTACATTTCAATTGCATAAGATAATGATAAGTGGAAGCGCGGAGTGTCCTAACACAAGCATTTTTTTGCTTAAAATGTGGTCTCCAATAACATGTATCGAAATGCCCTTTGTAATTGAAATAAACATTTTTATTTATTACAACTGAATGGTAGGGATACTCTGGTACGTAAGTAGGAAGTGACAAGTTATCATCATCAAAATCAGCCCGATGGAAACTAATCCAAATATCCAACAGCAAGAGAGACTGGAGACCACGGACGGGACGGAGGAATTTGGGAAGCGAACCGACTAGGTGGACAGACGATCTCATTAAGTGGCGGAAAGAAACTGGATGGACATGACACAAAACCGCCAAAAGTGGAGATATTTGGAAGAAACCTACACTCATTGGGTGGCCTAAAGTTGAGGAAGAAGATGGAGAGAGACTGCATAGGAACGGTCTTCATCATGCATAAGAAGAGCCAATGTCGAGCAGTTGATGTGTTTCGACTGATTGACGATATTAATTGACCATTGCGATAGTCAATCTATTTTCCAAGCGTGTATTTACGGTATTAGGTAGGTACCTACCTACGTATTTTTTTCAGTAACCAGATAGTGATTGTTACGGCTCAAATTTAGAAAAGCACGCTGTCTGTTACATAGAATGCGATAGAATCTATCGGGGTGGTCATTACCGTTTAAATTACGCATCTAACTTAACAATACCTAGCCAATACAACACTTAAATCTTCGAATGCGATATACTTGCTACCAAAGCAAAATTACCTCGCCTACGCAATACTATGTCGACACTAACCCGCAGATACTTATTGCATTATGAAGCACCCCAACCCGCCCCCTGCTGCTCTTTAACGCCCCTCAGGGGTAAAAGGATCCATTGTTGTATTACAAATGTTCGGATGTCATATCCGAGACGTTTGACGTGAGAACAAACCATATTGCCTCACCATTAAAAAGCTTTTTATCTGCGGCGGGTAAACAGATTTTGAGAGGGAGTAAAATTATTGGTCCTAGAATATTTTTTTTAAATTCGTTAATATGTTATGTAGTGATATGGTAGGTATGTAGCAACTTCACCTTATAAAAAAAATTGTTTACACTGCTTCGGTTTCCATCTCAGGCAGAAGTATGGGAACACGATATGAGCTAAGCCATACTTATGCCAGAAAAGCTTCAGTTCCTGTGCATAAATTTATTCAAACTAAGGTCCAATTCCTTTGTATATTATGAATATTGAAAACCAGAGTAGAACCGGCCATGGAGTCCGACAGCTATTCTTCTTTTTCGTCGTTCCGTCACTGCTAAGGATCGTGACCACATATGACACGTCTCCAAGCCATGCGGCCTCCTGCAGTGTGAACCGCTCTCGGTACAGTACAGGCTGCCTCTAACAGCCTTCTCGATCGTGTCTGACCATCTTGCTGGTGCGATAGAAAGCCACAATTTGATTATGTAGAAAGGTACCTATAGTATTTCAATTTCCAGTTTCTTGATATAGGTAACTTTTTTCGCCATAAAACTTTTTCGCTTTGCTGTTGCATCGTTAATTCGGCGTCTTTTACATGGTCTAATAATTTCTCAAAATAAATTAGACTCTGATTTAGCAACACGAGTTCAAGATGATTGCCAATTTTATAGTAGAGACCTAACAGTTGACTGGCAGAGAATGCCTACCTAAGCCATTAAGCCCGCCTTTGTACATATTTTGTGTGTGAAGTTGTACTTAAAAGTTCAAGAACTGATACCCGACTACGTAAAATCGCACTCAATAAAGTATGAGACAGAGATAATCAACTTAACGAAGATCACATAAATCTTATTGTGTTTACATTTAATACTTAATACGGCAACTTTCATTTCAAACTTTTGTTTTCAGTTTCTCGCTTTAGGTCCTCTAAAAGGCGCTATGTTTAAGAGGCGTATTAACATTTGAAAAAAAACGCGAAATTGCAAGGTTTCCTCGTTGAAATTGTATGTTATCCGTTCGTTGTTTGGAAAAACAATTACTTGTTAAAATTAGTTCTGTCTTTTTTTAGGATCTAGGACATTTGCGCGGAAGACGTTTGCGCGCATGGACTTTTGCGTGAATGGACTTTTGCGCGAACGGACATTTGCACGACTCAAACTTGCGTGACAAAAACAAGACAAAACGTAACATCACGCCTTTTATTTCGGGGTCGGTGATTCAAAGTTTGGAAACGGATGGGTTACTTTACTGGTAAAGGTTAAGCAACTCTTGCCAATGTTTGGACACAGATGGGTTACCTTACCCATCCCGATTAAGCAACTCTTGTCAAAGTTAAGAAACGGATGGGTTACCTTACAGGTCCAGGTTATGCAACTCTTGCCAAGGTTTGGAAACGGATGGGTTACCTTACCGGTTCAGATTAAGCAACATTTAAAATTAGGTGAAAATGAAAATGTAGGTAGTTAAGGTTACTGCAATCGGTTCCGAGGCCAAGCAGTTGCATTTTTCGGCAAAAGACGACATTGGAAAAGCCAATTACCAACATGTATGGCGCAATGAAGCCTTTGCTATAGATAATAAGCGCCAGATAGACGTGGAATAACGGTCATTGACCCACATCCATTTATTGACATACTTTATTTCGAAAACAATAATAATGACATAAAGCTGTCCTGAATCGACATCTATCGTGATCCTTTCCTTTTTTTAGGAATGAAAAACGTTTCATAATTTATTGTCTGCGTACCTACGCAGAGAAATTAAGAAAAGGGCAATGAACTTTATTCCACGTTTATCTGGCGCTTACTATAGAGCCAGAAATAGAACCACTATGTTCCCTTCGCTAAGTTTCCAGTGATAACTTCTTGTTAATGCACGACAATGGAATGGACTTAGCATCCCACAGGTTGACAACTTCGCGAGCCAAGTCAAGATACCTGATTTACTTCTACAATATTATTATTAAAAAAACACTCAACGACCAAGCTTTACTTTTTAAACCCATTTGGTGCCATTGTACCTGCCTTCGCAGTGTAAGTAATCCTTTAGGACAGAGAAAAGTACATGGTTGTATAATCTGTGCCACCCTATCTAAAAAAGGATCTGTCTTAGTTTTGTCTGTGGATTATTTTATTGTCTGTGGTGCCATATAAAGACGAGAAAACTTACAATTTCTTTTTTACAAAAAATCCCATTAAATCGGTTTTTATTCTGATTCTGAGATGTGAAATTATATTATGAATTTGAGATAGTCCTTACACTTTTAAAAAATGGGCACCAACGGCAACGGTCGGCGTGGAGGAGCGAAAATGCCTGATGTTCGCCGCCCCATGGAAGAAGGGGATTGTGTTAACGACATGGAGAGCCCCGAGCTCGATTTCATTTACGATGATTGTGATACTCAACAAAACGAAATAGCTGAATTATACAGTTACACGGAACATCCAGAGTATCAGCTCAACGTCAAGGCATTCGAAGATATAATGGAGGAGTTCAACTATCCACCAAGTTGGCAAAGATTGACAAATAAACAGCAGCGTACTGTGGTAATGAAATTACTAGAGCATTTGGATGTCGCCGTGAGTGAGATTCGTATGCGTGCAACTCGCTGTATACTGTATTTAGCGCAGGGATGCTGGGCGGAGATGCAATCGGATGCAGAGCAAGCGCATTGGGCCCGCGTCAACGTAATGATGCTGTACGACATGGGAACGTTTTCTGCTTTCGTCGAATTACTGAATCTCGAGATAGTTCGGAGCAGTTCTGCAATAGCTTCCAGGAAGCTTGCAGAATCTCTTGCGGACTCGACTAACTTACGAGTTATCCTGTCTGTTCTGTATCTTATCACAGAATATATGAGAACGGAGAAGGACAATCCTGAATCTGAGTTTAAACATTTAGTTAAAAACTTTAAAGAAGAACTGGGAGCACCATTTGGAGAAGAATTGCTTCCGGTGAAATTGCTGAGCATGGTGACACATCTTTGTGCAGGAACAACTCCCCACTTTCCTATGAAAAAAGTCCTACTACTCCTGTGGAAAGTGTTACTTGTTTACTTAGGGGGTTCAAAAGAGTTGAAAGAGAGAAAAGCTAGGCTCAGAGAGAAAAATGAATTACCAGCATTATCAGAAGACACAATTGAAATAATAAAAGGTATGAGAGCAAGTTCACCTCCTCCTAGTGCAGCTGACATGCTTGAGAACCAAAATCCTGGACAGAGGAAACTACTGAAAGAAAATGAAAGAGAAGGAAAAATTCGTAGACACCTTTTTATGAAACAAACCTCACTTGATGAATCTGATGAACAAATATTTGTTGATAAAGAAGAAACTGGAAATGGCTCAGAAGATTACTCAATGGAGTTTCAGTCTATACCCAGTGAGGGTTCACAATCTGAAAATAACCCTAATTGCCCATATTACATGTACTTCAAACAGTTTGACAGTCCACCTCCACCACCTCCACTTCCGAGAAGTCTTCCATGGCAGTCTAAAGTGCGCCAAAAAGATATTGATATGTTTCTTGATAATGTCAGGATCAAGTTTGTGGGGTATTCCCTTCCTGGAGATCGACAGACTACAGCAGGACTACCACAGCCCATACACGAAGGAATAGACATACTAAAGAAACATGTTTACACCAGCCTTTCAGAATTACAGGCTGAAAGAGAACTGGAAATTGCTCGAAGCCCTCTCACAAAAGGAGAAAGAGAAGTTGAAGAAACAGAAGCAGAAGTCTTGTACAAAGCAATGCTACCTAATTTGCCACAGTACATGATTGCACTGTTAAAAATCCTTTTAGCAGCAGCACCTACATCAACTGCTAAAACTTATTCTATCAACATTATGGCAGACTTACTACCAGAGGAGATGCCCATGACTGTTCTACAGTCCCTCAAACTTGGTATTGATGTGAACAGACATAAAGAAATCATAGTAAAAGCAGTCACTGCAATATTGTTGCTCCTTCTGAAACATTTGAAATTAAATCATGTATACCAATTTGAGTTTATGTCACAACATCTTGTGTATGCTAATTGCATGCCATTAGTTCTAAAATTCTTTAATCAGAATATTTTGTCTTATGTTGGAGCAAAAAATACAATACCAATATTTGACTTTCCAGCCTGTGTAATTGGAGAACAGCCAGAACTGACAAAGGAATGTCTGGATATTGGAGACTCAGCTGTTCCCTACTCATGGAGGAATGTATTCTCTTGTATCAATCTATTGAGAATTTTAAATAAGCTTACGAAATGGAAGAATGCAAGAATCATGATGCTTGTTGTTTTCAAAAGTGCCCCTATCCTAAAACGCACATTAAAAGTTAGACATGCTTTGATGCAGTTTTATGTGTTGAAACTACTAAAAATGCAAACCAAGTACTTGGGGAGGCAATGGAGGAAAACAAATATGAAAACCATCAGTGCAATATATTCCAAAGTGCGGCACCGGTTGAATGATGACTGGGCCTTTGGCAATGATGTTGATGCAAGGCCATGGGATTTTCAAGATGAAGAATGTGCCCTAAGAGTGAGCGTTGATCGCTTCAATAATAGGAGGTATGGCACTGGTGGGGAGCAAGAAATCGATTTGACTCCCCTTGAGACAGATATAAATAGTGTATTAGAAGCAAATATTGAACTTGATGAAGAATTTAAAGATAATTATGAGTTGTGGCTTGAAAAAGAGGTTTATAACAATGAAATAAACTGGGATGTATTATTGACTGCATGAAATATTATACTCAAAACTATCTGATTTCATGTAACCCTGTTTATGTTCTTGTACAGTTAGTTTAAATATCTCTTATTTCATTCTGAAACATTTTATCAAATAGATAAATTTCATACCTTTCTTATCAAATGTTTTCTTATAAATCTATCTAATTAATGTAGTTTTTTTAATTAAGTTACACTTAGTATTGTTTTGTATTTAAAATAAAATCATCATGACAGACTCTTTGTAGTGTAAAAACAGATTACAATAAAATTACTATTAACTCAAAGGTAAATATGAATATACATTATTTTAGTCAAATTAGATGTAAAATGTGTGTATTATCCTAGTTAACAGTTTAGAGCTTGTGGATAATGAATTATAATAAATCATGTAATTAGTAAATAGAACTTACATCAAACAGAACTGAATATAACATTTGATTTTTTAAGGCAATTTCTGCTAACTATAATGAAATTGGAGGATTTGTTAAAGTTTTAGTATTTTCAACAAGCTTATTACATAACACGTATATAAATAAAATAGCTACATTTAAATAAAATTTTAATGAAAGTATTGGTGTTTTGGATCTGTTTAGATTAAAATATAAGTACCCAAATAAAATTATTTAAATGTATGAATAGGTACATTACTATTATTCTTGAAATCTTACTCCTACTGATCCCAGGGTAGCAGTGTTCATCCTAGTACCTAGTTATTTCTAAAATGGTTGTAAGCAGATTTTAACAAAATTTTAATAATTAATATGAAATACCTTGACTATATTAATTCTACTACTACTACTTTTATTACCTATGACTGTATTGGTCTAAAATTCTAGGATATTCAGAGAATAATAATTAGGTAAGTACATAATTCAATTTTCAAAAAAAAAAAAGTATTGGTAGCAAAGTGCCTCATGTCATCTCTGGTATTTATTTACTTCTAGCAATGGCTATAAATCGTAGACCTTAAAAACTAGATTGTAGCTCCTGATGCTATAGAGTGCATTGAATATTATTAAGACCACTAGCGCCCTGGCGTACTCTGACTATGTAAGAAATGCATTCACTCTTACTTTTGCTATGGCCTTTTTCGAGAATTCAGGGACAAGTAGTAAAAAAGGAATTTCAGACGACTAGTATTGCTCTCTAGTGTAAAATGATGTGAACAAGCCGTCATCGTGGTATGTTCCATTGGCATAGATGTCGCTAAAACGGTATAAATGCTGATAAATGGACACGACTGCTATTAAAATTTAATAAATGATAAAAATTCATTCCTGGCCTAAATAAATTATTTGTGGAACTATGTTTTTTATTTGAGCATCATTTCTGTAATCTCCATTTTTGTTTCAAATTGATTAATGGTGTTGTTTTTTGTAGGGCAACCCTGTTTGTGTCACTGCAACCAAAGAGTAAAGTAACTATGACTGCAACGTCCCACACCCAAGACTATATTATTTTGTGTTTTTCTGTAAATTGTGATTTTATTGTATATTTACAGATTACTTTTATGCTGTAATTGATGATGTACTAATATAAATCAGTATTTGAGTGGAATTTATTGCCTAGGTTCTCAAAAAAAAGGTAAAGACTGCTCCCCTTTCTCCTTAACTTCCTGTGGGCCGCGATCGTGTATTATTGTATCCTGTATTTGTGCTGATTAAGTGCCTGCAATAGATATTTCATGTATATTTATACTTTATTAGTGTAAATGTTCTAGTGAATGATTTTAGCAACATCAAAATGGCCGAGTTAGCAGCATTATTGCAAACCGAGATCCCAGAGGGGCGCACCCATCTAACAGACAGCCACACGAACCTCGAGCGTGTAGCTGATTACTGCGAAGCTAACTACTTTCAATCTGAGAACAAGAGGCTCGCTCTAGAGAGCACCAAGAACTACACAACGCAATCATTAGCCAGTGTAGCATATCAAATCAACACTTTGGCATACAACTTCCTGCAACTATTAGAGTTACAAACTATGCAGTTGGCTGAAATGGAAGGTCAAATGAACCATATTGCTCAGACCGTTGCTATTCACAAGGAGAAGGTGGCAAGGCGGGAGATTGGAGTTTTGACTGCCAATAAGGTGACCAACAGGCAGTACAAAATCATTGCTCCTGCTAACCCGGAGAAACCAATCAAATATGTGAGAAAGAGTATTGATTATACAGGTATGTATACAGGTGTGTCTTTTACGATTACCTTTTATTTCTGTTGCCACTTACTTTTCACATACTAAAGTGAACATTGTATTATTGCTCAACATATTACTTTTATTTTATCAGCTCTGGATGACATTGGTCATGGTGCTCGCTGGAATGGAGCTACAAGCGGAACCCCTAGAGGCCGTCGATCAGGCTCTGCCCCAAGTGCAGCAACACTGCCTGCGCCCACTACCAAGCCTCCCACTCCACCAGCAGCTGTGAGAGCCGCAGCTGCTGCTAATACTGGAACATTGGGGCGTGGCACTCTTGGTAAACTAATCTTAACTTATCTTAAAGATTGCCTTAGTTTTACATTTCAGTGTGCAAGCTTGCAACATCAATTGTGGCATGAGTGCCCATATATACATTTCTGGTGTTGTAATATAAACAATGCAAAGTAACTTGCATGTAATGTGCTACAATACATGTTTCATAGACATCAAACAGCTTTTTAAGATTCTTCCTACTGTATAGCACTTTCTTATTTTACGTACAGGTAAATCATCCCGTGAGTACCGCACGCCACCAGCTGTGGCCCCCCCACAAGTGCCTTCGCACTACGCGCCGAACTACCCGCGTCGACCACCAGGGTACTCAACTTTGCCTGTAGCACAACCCCAGGTAATTTGGTTATAAACATTTATTACTAATATCATGCACCTTGCATTCTATCTTTGGCCCAAACATTCACTTTTGTTCTATTTTGTTCCAGGTGGGAATGGTGCATCCAAATCAGCATCAAGCTCCTTCCAACTATTCTCAGCAAGATTTGCATTCCAGTATGCCACGTGAGTATTATAACTTTCCTTGCTCCAAATTATTTGATAATTCTCATAGCTCACGGCTCCCCAAATGACATACGCTCCAAGCTTGTTATGTCGTACCTGACTTCCGTCGATTGGCTAATCATTTCACAACATAGGGTAAAATAAGCTCTTATTTGGCTGTTCTCAGGGCCAAACAGTTCATTCACAAAACCAGCCATTTGTTTAATAACTAGATTTTTTTTTAAATTTCAGCACCACCGTCTCCTTTGATTGGTTCTGATGGTGAACACAGTCAACATTCCATGAGCCTACCTGGACAGGTTGGTGTATTCTCTCTTTATATTAAGGATATTTTTAAATCTGTCGATAACAGATTTTGTATCTGCATCACATTGGGTATGATTGCAAAGTAGAGAATAGTGGCTGCCATCTATAAAATGTCTAATAATAATATGCCTTACCACAATTCTCGCAATCTTACAACAACATACCTACCGAATGTGAAGTGTGTACAAAAAGATCATTCAAAATTAAATACTGCTTAATTGACCGAAATTTCTTTTGACTAGATCGAATAGCCCAACATCAGCGATTGGGAAGTCGTGAGTTAAAATCCTACCCCAATGAACCATCGTAGTGATCCCGCATCTAGTACAAACAATCAGTATGTTGTTACGGCTAAAAAGTGAAGTGAAGTTTTACCTAAGGCTCTTTTACAGACAGGTTCTTGCCTCGTTACATCTTCGAGGTGAAATACTCTTCTAACAATGAGCATTAAACACAATCAGAAGAGCGAGAATCGATTGACGAGGCAAGCCTGTGCACATTCTCACCTCAAATTTGGTGACAAAATGTAAATGGGCCATTAAACTGGTTAAAACAAGGTGCAGCTTGTGTTATTGCATGGCCAATCTATTGTTGTTGTTTAAGTGGTTGACCTAATTTTCTGTTGTCATGTCAACCTAACCATTGTATGGAGTCTTGTTAACCTGTCCCAATCGAGTTGGTCCAACGTCAACAGCGCCTAATTCTATCTGGCTGTCTAGGTTTAGCCGCCCTTCTGCTTTTCGCCGTAACAACAATAGTATACTCCGGTAACTTTAGGACAAACTTCTTTATCCAAAGGTTGTATCACAAGGCATTCTCTGTCAACCTACCGTTTTCAACTGACACTTCTAATCCTATAATAATCGGAGTATACTTTCAAACATAAGCACTATTACTAGCATGTGCAACAATTGCAGCGTGCGTCGTCGTCTTCGGCGGGAGGAGGATCCATTCGTGGCGGTTCTGTGTCCCCACCGCTGCCGCCTCCACCGATGGACGATGAGTTGGCGCACGAGGGCTTCGGCAGACCTCACCACATGAATGTATGAATTTGAGTATATTGCTTCTACTCACTTTAATATAGTGTTGCTGGATGGCCTATTTGTGACTAAAGAGGTAGTTTAAAGTAATCAATATTTCTAACAAATAATGCATTTTCTCGCCAATATCAATATTCTAAAGTTGTACGAGTTTTCAGGCATTTTTGCAGGTGAGATTTATGTTTGACAAGCCTGTTTAAATATATGTAGTGATTTTTGTTTACAATTTTAGAACAAGATGGGAAGTATGGGTACTCCATACACAAACGCAGTTCCTGCAATAGTACCAGATGAGGAAGATTTACCTGGATGGGTGCCTAAGAACTACATTGAAAAAGGTAATACAGATTTTATTCACCTCGTCTGTATTTAAAATCCATTATTGTTTATACTATGATCATAACATGTTATTGTTTTAGTTGTCGCGATATACGATTACTATGCTGACAAAGAGGACGAGTTATCATTCCAAGAGAGTGCCGTGATCTACGTGCTGAAGAAAAACGATGATGGCTGGTGGGAAGGCGTGATGGATGGAGTGACGGGTCTCTTCCCAGGAAACTATGTGGAGCCTTGCGTGTAATACGGATACACATCATAGTTTGACTGTACCTGTAATCATTCTATTATTGGTAACTGGTGGCTTGTATACACGGCAAAAGAGCCAACAGTAAGTTGCTTTAAAGCCACAATAAGACGCTTCCCGGGGGGTTCGGGACGTGACTGCTCGGGTCAACCAGTTACGCGATTATTTGCGCTAGCTTGAACACTATACGATCCCTCTTGCGCGGTATTCGTTCCAGTTTGGCAAGACCTGATTTTGCAGTCTACTGTATTAGATAATTCGCCGTAAAGAACAGTAATGACACCGTCGTGTATATGTACAAGTGTTTATATAAAGACATGTCTAGCGGGATGTACCCGGTATATACGTAATTCTGTAGATACTTCTGGAATTTTTATGTCAATCATAATATTGATGTGATCTCTTCCAAATGAATATCCATCGACGCTATATAAGATACATTTTAATTTTAGCAATATGTCGTAATTGTAGTAAGATAAAATACCCACGTTAATTTAGCTTTACCTATTCTTTGTTATAAAAATATTTAAATAAAACTTCATAAATTAATTAAATTACTCAATAAAGCAACATTAAAATATAATTTGAGTTTGTTTTGGGGAGGGAGGGTGGAGGGGAGCTCAGACGAGACAACTAAAACTAGAAATAATACTTCATCAATCAATTTGTGAATCTTTACTGCATTGAAATGCATAGAAATACTTAGATCTAGTCCAATTAAAGCACTAGAATGCTTTTTATCCACTACTACAATAAGAAATGTCACATTTACCAAGATAAATAATAATTTTGGTAAAATCACATACACTGCTATCTGTTAATTCTACTTGTTTGAATTTTCAATTAATGTGTGTGTAACAATTTTGTTGTTCCACACCATCATAATTGCCGAATGGAATTATTATAAAAAATCAATCCTCAATAACTTCTTAAAAAAATAGAACTCGAGACGTCTTTAGATACATGATGATTTGATTTATATATCAACACTGAATAATTTATGGATGTCATCGTAACACAGCTTGTAGCGGCGGTATTCAACCTGCGGTCTGCTATCCAAGTGTACACCCACAGAAGTAAAAAAAAAAACATCTGTGGGTGTACACTTGGATGGCCCCAAAGTTTACAATAAAAGTTGGTTGGTGAAATTTAACATAGACTGATCAGATAAGAACTAACAAAGGTCATCAAAAAACCACCAATAATATTGATAATCATAAATGCAGGTTAAAAATTGGTTGAATATAGCTAACATGTAAGTTCCTCATCTCATAAAATTTTTGAAGACAGAAATACATTATTCACATGTGGTAAATAGTAGGTACAATGTTCATGTATTATTTTACGTAAGGCTTTTTTACTGAAACTACACATTACTACATATAACATAAATTCACGCCTGTCTGCCTGCCTAATCCCCGAAGGGTTAGGCAGAGGTGTACCTAATAGTACACCCACATTTCGCCAGTTATGTTAATGAATTCATATCTTCTGAGTAAAACAGTCATTGAATTAATAAATATTTTATCTTGGGGAGGGTGAACCCTGAACATGACATTCAAAAACTACTATAATTATTCAAGTTTCACTTAATTGAATGTAAAATCTATTTGTATGTATGTAATACAGTTAGTGAAAAATGTTGAAAACTCAGTCACACTCTTGGACTTCCCTTATTAAACGCTATTCCTTATCATCTAGATCCATATTTTCCGCCGTTGATATTTCGATTTCTTCTGTTTTGGATTCTTTTTCAGGTTTTTCTTTTTTGTCCTCAACCTTGTCTTCAGTGTGTTGTGCGAGCTCGTTAGTGGCAGTCACAGTGGCCTCCTTAGATTCTTTCGTTTCTTCCTTTTCATTAAGTGTAGGCGTGTCTTTTTTAATTTCCTTTTCTTTTGTGGTTCTGTAAATACAATTATTATACATAAGTAAAATGTTTTATCTCAGTTAATCTATTTGGATTTTAGAATTAAAATCGAACATATTTACTGGCGAAATGTGCCCGTTAGGTACACCTCTGCCTAAACCTTCAGAGATTACAAGGCATGTAATGTCATGTTAAGTTTATTGAAATAATACTATGTACAATAATAATATATATTGAATGTAACTTACTGTGTTGGGCCATTGACAACTTCCACCACATCATCATCTTCATATTTTATGTTGACAACAGCCTCGACTTTAGACTGGATAGTCTTCAAAGCCGAATGGAATATTTTTGAGCTAGCCTGTAAACAAAAAACAAAAAGTTGATAATGTGAAAATTATTGCAGTAATCTGTATGCAATAGATTGTCCAAAATATGTTTCGCAAACATTGATAAGGCACTTGTAGTGATGAGACGCCTACTGCCAGACGCAGACTGCATACCGCAGAGACGACATTATAAAGCTGATCTTTTTTTCTGTAATACTGCTTGTTGAGGTGGTCTCGTTGTGAAACACGTACCGTGAGCGACGCGATCCTAGCGCGAGCGGCGGTGAGGCTAGCGCTGAGGTCAGACACCTGCGTCTGCGCGCCGCGCTCGGCCTGCTGCGTGCTGGCGGCGGCGGCGCGCGCGGCCCGCAGCGCAGCGCGAGTGCTCTCTAGTGCAGCCTCAAGACGTGCGCGACCGGCCGCACTCCGCGCCTCTGCTTTTACCAGTGCGCCCACATCGACAAGGCGGGACTTGAACATCACCATGCCTGCAAGAAAACAACATAATGCATGTGGTGATATTACTTCACTGGTGACTACTATTCGTGAGATCCTGCGTCGGGAAGTCTTCATCTTTTAGAGGGCTCATAACTGGGGAAAGGTCTCTAATGTGAATTATATACTCTGCATAACACTTCAGTTATTTTATGTGATCAGTTGTAATGTGTAACTTTTTTTTAAGAAATAATAATGTTACCTGAGTCACTGACATCCTTTGTTTCACTAGACTGCTCTCCAGAATCGTCACCTTTATTGAAAATTGGCAGCAAGTTACGGTTGCCTGTTGCAATTGTTTCCTCTAATTCCGCTATCTGCAAATAATTATTTAATGTTATTTGTTCCTATGTATGCCAGCGTCATTTGATGATCTAAGTGGTTTTAAATAAAATACTTACATGTGTTGGCACTTCACTGCCCATGATTGCGCTGTCTAGCGGGAGGTCTTGTATCGCCTCTGGTGAACCTGATGCGACATCTCTGATGGTCTGGATCAGTGTCCTGATAAAAAAAAATACATTATTTTGAATAAGGTTTTCCTATTTTAACTACTTTCGACGTGCCATAATTTTGACTATTAAAATTCACATTTACAGCTCTAATTTCGTTCTGAAACCAGTCAACTTACTTGTAATTAAACATCTCCTTAACGCACACCTTCTCGAGCACAGCTCTGATTTGTGAGCGAGACAGTTGCAGCCCTAAGCTCATGAACAAGTTCTGCAGATCTTTCTTAGTCATGCTACCTCCTCGCGATGTGTCGAAGTAGACGAGTGATAGTAGGAGGTAAGGGTCGGGGGGCAGTTCCACGCCGCGGCTGCGACGTTTGGGTGAGCCGCTGCGTTCATCGTCACTGGGACTCTCCTGTTTACACAAAAAAGAGGTGTAAAAGATTGTTACAAAAAAAGAAAAGGTAAATGAGGACTAAAACTGTTAACAATAATTCAGTGATTTGGCTAATGCCATACATTATGCCTTCCACAAACAGGACAATCAACAAGATTACCTACTTAATACTTATTTTCGACAGTCACAATCATGACAGTTGACATGCCTTGGCGGCTTTGGTGTTTTGGCTCTATATAATAAATACCCGGGTTATATAAGTTCTATCCATAACCTACCTTCCTATCCCGCCTGCGTGAATCTCTTTTGTCATCGCGTCTATCCTCTCTCTTATCTGCCCTCTTATCTTCTTGTTTCTCATCTTTCTTTTCCTCAACTTTCTTTTCAGCTTTATCTTCTTCTTTCTTCTCTTTGACTTCTTCTGCCTTTTCAGGTAATGTGTACAGTGTCTTGTAAATGTAGAAACCGAAATCCCGCATCAGCATCTCGTTGAATAGCTCGGCGAACACGAATAACTGTAGCAAAGGTTTTCATTAAATAAGGTTACAGTGAACACTTGAATATACTTATTTTAGCATCATGAATATACTACAGAATTTGATACATATTTTTCAAGATTACTTAGTTGAAATGTTGAGAAGAGTAGGTTCTGTATATTGCAAGTTGTGTTTGCTTGATAAAAAAAATGCTAGCAGCTAGCTAGGCTAGCAAGAATAGATAAATATGCGCCCGAGAAGAGATAATAGGGGGTAAAAACCGTATTACACTAACCTCAAAGCTATGTTCCTTATTGTCAGTGATACGATAGTCCAACAACAGCGACAGCGTGGCGACATTGCAGTTAAACTTGCCGCCCTTTGCCGTGTTGGATGGGTGCACCAAAATGTGAGGAGTGGGTGGAATCTCATACCGAGTTTTACGTATCTGCTTTTCTTTCTCCAGCTGTCAAATGAAAGAACTTGATTATTTTGTTGTCTAAAAGAGTTTGAGTAGAACTAAATTGACAGAAACATCTAAAGAAAAGTAAGTCTTATTACAGTTCCAGTAATATCGCAAGAAACAATGAGAAATAATTTATACCTTTCTTTTGTCCTCTTCAATTTCTTTTTCAGTTTTCTTTTCTTCAACTTTTTCTTCTTTCTTTTCAACTTTATCAGTTTTAACTTCCGGTTTTTTCTCTTCTTCCTCATCTTTAATTTCAATTTTTTCTTCTTCTCGAGGTTCAGGCTTTTTCTCTGGTTCTTGCTCATCATCCTCAAGCTCCATTACGTCATCACCCTTCTTATCTTCCGATGCTTCTTCGGTCTTCAACATTTTCGAAAGACGGGATACGAGCTGGGCTCTCAGTCCTGATGAAAATTTTCCAAAGTGCATTAAAGCATGGTCTGCCTACCAAACTATTTTTTTTTTCTCTTTCAAAAGCAATTTATATTTCCTATCGTCATGCGTCAGTCAAATCAATGTTCTATATTACCTTTACAACTAACGTTGCGCGCACGCAACTCCTGTCGTAATTGTTCAACTTTAAAAATTTTGAGGTCTATTTTTGAATAATGTGTCGGTTCTGGCTTTTCCTCATCATCATCATTCTCATCAATTGTTATGGTGGTACTATCCAGATCTTTATCCTGAAAATTTTTCAGTAACATTATTTTTGTCAGGTTCACAACATGGAACTCAGGGGTTTAGGTCAATGTATTAAAGCTGAGTTAAAATTTTAAGATTTTACTTTAGATTAGAATAATTTTAATGTAAAAGAGGATCATTTTAATGTAATTCTGTGAAGAGTAAGAAGGTAGTGATTATAATAATATTATCTATTTCCAGGCGATGTCAGCATAGCAACAACACTGCTTGTCGTCGGCAGCACTGGCACGTTGCTCTTCCAACATTTTAGTAGCGAGCGGCCGGAATCGTAACTAAACAAAACTGGGAACAAACAATTTGCGATTTGTCCGCCGCAGAAGTGTCGGCTGCTGCCGCCACTTGCTGCTCGGCCTTGCTGGACTCCGGTCGATCGCCGTCGAGTTTTCGGATGGCCACGTCGCAGGCCCCTTTATACTGCTCCTGTACGTTGTTCCAGTCGATACGCGACGGTTGCGCCGACCACACGTCCGGCAGGAACAACACCACACACTCGAGCCGCGACTTGCCGCCGCTGCCCTCGCGCCAGTAGTAAAACTCCACCATTCGGTACCTGCATGGGTAATAGAGTTATAGTGGTATACTCACAGCGCATCGCGCGCGCCGCCCACCCGACTGCAGAAATGGAAACGACACATCCGCTACGAGAGTAAAACAAACTGCTGTTTTGGTACGTGGTACATCGAGTCTGCATCCAATGAGTTGCGCCATCCAAGATGTACTAACGCCCCATACTCTCACTTAAGGAATGTGTGTACCATGACTAATACAAAGAACGACAGTGGGTCCAAGTTTCTTCTGTTTATTGATTACTTGCCAACCAGTCAGTAGGGTTTCCTTTTACAATACTGCACCAACTATATCAAAAAAACCCAGAAGAAACTCCTGGCCCATCAAATCATTCTACTAAAGTAAAATACCAGCATAGCAGGGCAGTTAGTTGACCTAACAAATGAGGATAGGACACTTACCATTGAGTGCATGAACTTAAATCCACACCTGTGAGGGCTTTGCAAGTACGTATTGCAGTCTTTACCAACACTTTTGGGTCTGACTGAGGATTTTCACCATCTAAAGAAGGGCTCCAAGGTCCACCTATAGCAAAATTTTCACCACCTTTCCCTTTCTGTCCCACAAGGAACTTGATTAGTCTGGTTGGATGCAATGGATTTTTGTTGGAGCTGGAGCGTTTATCCTTTTCATCAACTTTTGTAAGGCCACATTTCTGATACAGAGCTTCCAATGTTGGCATGCTGATCAACATCACCTAAAAATATCATTTGATATTTAATTTATTTTTTCATCGTAAATAATCTATTACTTGATTATACAATTTACGCACACAATTGATTAAACAATAAACACAAACTAAGACAAAGAATATATCAATAAAAATCATAGTTATTAACAAATCAAAATGTAAATAATTTTAGAAACTATTTGTGAAAAATAGCAGATAAGAATCATCTTTAATGAACTTACTTTAGCTGAAAACCTGTAATCTGCATCTGGTGGTTCTAAGACTGCATCACATGCAATTGGATTCTCCACTTCTTTATTCATGATATGATAGGCACATGGGTTGTTGATGGAAAATGGTGTCTGTGGCGGGAAAGTTTCGCCCCATTTCACTTGAGCGTTGAAGAAGTCTGATGGTATATACAAGTTTGTATATCTTTGTGACAAAGCAGGCACATCCATTTTGTTTCTAAAAGAAGCACAAAATTATTAGTTTATAACTGTGTGTGTGTGTATAAATTTATAATTATGCCAATAACTTACATATCAAGTGGCATCCTAGGCACTCGAACCACAAATTTGATGGGTGATGGTTGGTGCACAATGGGGCGTTTGCGAGGAGGCGAGTCGCGGCGGCTGCGGCTGTCACGGCGATCACGTGAACGGGAGCGAGTCCTTGACCGTGACCTCTTTTGTGCAAACTAGACAAACAAAATAAAGAAAATTATTGACTTATTTGCATTGCTTGGCCCACATGTTGGACAGAAATTATCCCACAAGAACAGCATAGCTATTTACAACCGGCTGTCATATCCAATTGATCGACAGTCCTATCGAAAAATTCCTCTAATAGCTATTCACAAAACCGAAACAGAGTATTTGATTTGATTGTGATTTGATATGAAGACATCAATCCTGCCGACAGCTATTTGCTGTCAGAAGTCCATTCGATCCAAGAATGAAAGTGCTGTAAACTAATTTAGGCTTTGTCTGAAGTACTTGTGCGTATTGTATGTTAAGTTTGACTATAGTTTTGACCGCTGCATGAATATTTACACGATTTTTCGTGGTGTATGTAACCCTTACAAGTCTTTGATTTAAATTATTTGGGTAGATGGTGTACCAGACTCTGCCATCCAGGGACCATTGGCGTGCCGCCAATCAAAAGAAGCAAGAGAAATCTCTTCAAAAAATACTACTCCGTGGATATTATAGCGCGTGGCCATAGTAAGAACTACAAGGGCATCTTGTACTATACCATCATTGTGTTTGTTATTGTCAGGAGAAGGTTCTTATGAAAGAAAAAAATTAAGAAAGTTGAGATAGTAGTAGGTAGGTAGGTAGTAGGTAGGGAAAAGTGCATTGAAATGCATGCAGGGTACAGCTAGTTTATTAACAATATCATTGTTAATTGTTTTTTAAATATATTTATAGTTACTCGATGGATATTCAGTATAATCTACAGTATAACTTATAGAAATACTCATTAAAGATAATTTATATTCCACATTAAATTTTCGACCACCAATTTCATTTTCTGTCATTTCTGCCATACAGAAATTCAGATAATCAAACAAGTGTTTATGATAGATTTGATTTTGATTGGATTGTTTGTGAATAGCTATGCTGAAAATACTACCAGGATAAAGTGTATTCTATGTCTTAACCAAGATCATGTTGTCAAATTTCATTGTTATTCATTCAGATGTTATGATGTGAAAATGTTATGACTTCTTTTTGCAATTTTTTATAATATTTAAGTATGGATTTGTTCCCATTCATGTTAGAAGTTAATTTATATAATCTGTAACTGAAATGAATGCAATTTGCTCTTGGTTGTATTATTCAATATAATTATGCAACATGATTAGAATGGGACCTTAGTAATATCAAAGGATTTATTCAGAAAATCTTTTTTTCTCTTTTTTTGCCTTCAGAAAGTAATGGAATTCAGAATTTTTATGATTTTTCAAAAGGCATTGACCAAAATTGGTGCCTGGTGATTATACAAGTTATGTATATCTGACGATAAAGGGAATAATGTAAGGTTTCTTCTGTTATGAAAATAAGTAAAGCTAAAAGGTTACGGGGTTTGGTGAACATTACTGCAATTACAAGTTGAATCTTACCCTTTCATCCCTGCGAGGGGGGCGATCATCACGGCGTGAGGGCAATGACTTCTTATTAGCCGGAGGTGGTACAGCATTGTAATTGTTACTCTTTGAAGCATTATTTGATTTCTGGTTCGGTCCTGTTTTAGGAAGAACCTGCACGCGAGTTGCATTCCATTTAAAAGGCATATTAGGGTTATAAGTAGCTTCAACAAGTACTCTGTCGTTAACTTTGGGGATGATACCTTTAGCGCATACTGATGTTTGGTAAAATACATCATGATCAACAAAACCAAAATCATTGTGTGTTTTGGTTACGGTGCCGGTAAACACGCGTTGGTCAGTACTGTTTGATGATTGATTTGATTGCGAGTTCTGATACATGCCCGGGTTCATAGCACGAGGTGTAGGGTATGCCACAACGTTACCAGGATACATCTGACCTTGAGCCATTTGGTTCATCGGCATTTGTCCGGCCATTGGCATCGCCATGCTGCTTTGTGCTTGCATCATACTAGGATTAAAAACAGCTTGTGTTTGTTGAAACTGCATCATTCCCTGTTGTGTCATCATAGCATTTGGATCCATGATTTGCGGATTCATGCCGGTCATGTTTGTGTTCACGTTTGACCGTGCCCATGGTGGATTTTTTGGACCACTTCCTGATTGCATGCTACCACTTATTACGTAAATCACAACATAAACACACAAATTCAATTAAATTATCTTTGAAACGCGCACGGTTCCGCGGTAAATCACTTTTTTCTTAACAAACAAAATTACTTTGCTTAGAAAAGAACAAAAATTCGCATCTGCAAATGGCGAAGACACCAAAGAGGGTGGAATACAAGCTAGCGCGGGGCAGAGACAAGATTGAAGATAGAGCAGATTTATTTAGCGTCGGCGTCGGGGTAGCCCGCGAAATCCAAATCTTACATTTAAGTTTAGTAATCTGTGGTTTGTTTGGCGTGTTTCACCCCCATATATTATAAACAAGTCAGTGTTGACAGTCAACTTGAGTAAATGTAATTATATAATTTTTACCCGACTGCGCCAGAAGGAGGGTTATACTTTTCGAGAGTATGTATGTATGTATGTATATAAATATGTATGTATTCATAACTGTTTGGCACGCTCTGCGGCCTGAACGGTTCGATGGATTTTAGCTTGAGAGGTGTCGTTATATTCGTATTTACTGTGAGAGTGACACTGGGTATATCAAAATAAAAAAAAACTAAATGGCGGATTTTTGGCGCCAAATTCAAATGTTTGGCACGCTCTGCAACCTGAACAGCTCGATGGATTTTAGCTTCAAAGGCTAGTGTCGTTAGATTCGTATTAATTGTGAAAGTGACACCGGGTATAAATTTAGAATCAGAACACAACATAAGCTGGGAGTACCTCCACGCGGTGAAGACGGTAAAAATTTGTTTGGCTAATCGTCTGCGAAATCTTTCACATTTGTAAACTAAAAAGCTGAAAATAAAAAAGGTGATTAAAAAAATAAAAAATCCCTCCTGGCGCAGTCGGGTAAAAAGTTGTTAAGTTCTTAGCTTCGCTTTCTTTAATGGTTCCTTTAAATTCTTGTCTATTGCTTAAAAAATTTGCTAAATTAATTACTTTAACTTGACTATAGATACGGGTGTTAGTCTTGGTCAAAGTTAAAGCTTTTGTATGTTATAGGTACATATTTTAATGTGTTTTAGAAAAGGTGTTAATAAATAAGTTTCTAGATTTTTATGTTTTGACGTCAACGGCGTACAAATAATATTGAAACAGAAATAAATTTGATTACAAGATGACAACTATATTTTTTTAGTATTTAGGTATTAAAAACTTAAAAAAACCTAGACAAAAAAAAAACACTTCTCATTTGTTGGTAAGTATTATTGACATAAATTTTCAAATACTTATTATGTTTTGTGACGGTGACGCTTTAGAAGATTTTGTCTCATACTTGTTATCATAGGTAATTACATTAAAGCCAGCTGTTGATTTATGCAGATTTTATGTGTGGCCGCAATTTTGAAAATAAATGAAAATCTCGGAAAGCTAGGCCAAAAATTCAAACACTTTTCTTACGTTTTTTTTTTTTTCATTTTGCAGAACATTGATTTGCGACTGTCTAAAACATATTTACTTACATAATAAAATCGATAGGTAATTGACCGAGTGACGGTCTAAACTGGAGCCATTTTGGTCCAAGTGATTTTAACGATTGATCGATTCGATGATTAAAGTGCCACTATGGATGTGTTTGCAACGCGACTATGCACTAGAAACTCGTTGAAGGGGCGTAAACAAATACTTAATTTCTCAGCTAGCAACAGTGGGAAATTATGAAAAATCCACAATCTTTACTTATCTTAGTTTAATCGCATAAAGCTTGTGGTAGTGTCGTTGCAGATGGCCCTTGGAAATAAAAATCGAATTTAGGCGTGCCTGGGCTTGGTTCAATGTTAAATTCTGCTATAATTGATCCACCAGCGGCCATGACAGTTGGAAAAGCAGCTGCTGGGTAGACCATGGACGATGTTCCAATAACAAGGCACACATTACACTGGGACATGACGATATCTAGGATAACATGGAATTGGTTTTCAACAAGGCAGTATTTTTGAGTCACCTATCTACCAACAAATTAAACATTTAGTCACCAGCTTTTTCCACAACAGAAGTTTGTAAGACTTCACCGAACCAGACAATATGTGGTCTTAATAAACCACCACAGTCTGGTTTTTTGCAGTGAGGGAGATCCTTTTCTTTTATATCAGATACCAGTTTATCAGACTTCGGAGAACCGGTACCTATAAGTGCCTAAATATAATTTCGGATAAATTAGAAGTCAACATCAACTTGCTCTTATAGTGCTGCCTTTGATTATATAATGTCTAGATGGAGCGTCAAGTGCGCGCAAACGTGTCAAAAAGTGTCAACCAACTATTGGTTCACATGTGCTTGCCCGCCAATCAGTGCAGATCGTGTCGCTTTACTGTCACTACGTATTAGGCGCGCCAAGTAAAAAACAAATATCAGCGATAAAATGACGGTATGTGCTATTAAATTGTGCCGGAATTATAAAGGAAGGATAAAAAAATACCAAACACATCACCTACCATCGGTAAGTAACCAAGAAACTACATATTTATTTTTTGTTTTTATGATTATCAAATCACGCCATATTTTATAAGTGTTGCCAGTTTCTTTTTTTTACTCTCCCAACTTAACGTCATTTTTGTGGGTACATATTAGTTGGTTTATAGTTACGTTTATACAATTTCGTTCGTGTACTCTAAAAAAAACTGGCCAAGTGCGAATCGAACTCGCGTGCAAAGGGTGCCGAACTAAAACATTTTTTATGCAATGTTAATTTTTAAATCGTAGATAATAGCTTTTCCTGGTCAAGACATTTTTTTCTAATGTCTTGACTTTAATTATATATACATATAATTCTTATTTAAAGTTACTTTTAACGCAGTTGGGCTTTTTATTTTTCAAATGATTTGTTTTTATAATAAATAACATAATGTTCGCATATAATTATACTTCGTTGCTTCGTCCTTCGAGATTAGATAACATTGTAGTAATACGTCTAATATATCGCCTTTCATCCACTATGTTGTAGGTTTTTTTTTTTTTTTTGTGGGTACTTTTGTATTCCTATTCGTTATGCCTGCAGTGTCACTCATTCGCGTTTTAGTGCTTCGCCGATCACCACTTTATTTCCCTTTTTCGTTAAAAATTGAAAAAAAAGATGCCAAAACGTACTCACACAAACGACGACAGTGATTATTTGAGACGGAAGATCCGAAAACTTAAAAGAAAATCAATAAACGCGACGAACGGTCGCGTGTTCGAATGTGTTCCGAAAGCAGTAGTTCGTCGGCGAATATGTCGCCTGAGCTATCGCATCATGAAGGTAAGCTGAAGTGTTTTTATCATCAATATTAAAAACAAAAGAAAGATATTGTGAATAGTTTTTAGGACTATATCCGTATCTAAAATTGACATGACGTCATGCACCAAATAATGTTGTGTACATCTCAAGGGGGTGTTACCTTCATATAATTTTGGATTCCCAATTTATATTGGGAAAAATGACATACCCACAAAATATGTGATTGTATACATTTGAAAGGAATGTTATCTTCACATTATTTAATGACCTACTTAGTTACCTACGAGCGTGTTACCCTCATATTATTTCGATTTCCCAATTTATTGGGTTAAATTAAACCACAGTAGGCGTGATTGTGTACATTTGAATGGAATGTTACCTTCACATTATTTAATGACCTACTTACATATAAATACAATTTGGGTACACACATACCTAGTGTTGTGGATAGTTTTAAAGGACTATCGCCGCGCTATTCTCTTTTCGATACCTACATATGGTAATCATTATATTCCAGATGATATGGAAGTTCATCCTGAGGTCGAATCCGTGCAGATTATTGATACGGAAGAACCCCAACCGGGTACGTCCGCCTCGGCTACAGACACCCCTGCTACAGATGCGGTACAGTCAGTGCAGTCAGTACCCCCTGTAGAAGCAGCGCTTGACCCTCCTGAATTGGATGAAGAGATTTTGAATCTCTTGGGCGAAACACCTTCAAAAGATAAAAAATATGGACCGGATATTAGAGGTGAGTTATCTGTTCGCTGGGAACACATCGCGACGACAGGTCTGACGAAGGATGCCAGAAAAGAGCTGCTAGAAAGACATCTTGTTCCAAATAACTGCAAGAAGATTGACGCGCCGAAGTTAAATCCTGAAATAAAGGCCGCTTTATCAGATGTGCTTGTCAAGAAAGACAAAGCACTGGAGAACAAACAGGTGCAAGTCGCAGCAAGTATATCTTGTATTAGTAAAGCTCTTAATATATTGTTCTCCTCAGATCCAAAAGACCAGACCGTTATAAAATTACTGATCGAAGCGGGTCGACTGATGTGTGACTCACAACACAATGAGTCCATGACAAGACGTAGTTTTATATGTTCTACAATAAAGAAGGACATTAAAGATCAATTATTTAATACAGAAATCGATAATTTCTTATTTGGAGAACAGCTGACTGATACTCTCAAAGCTGCAAAAGCGATATCGAAATCAGGCGCTGAAATTAAAATAAACACCCAAGTCAGAAGACCTGTACCAGCCCAGAGACCGAGACAGGCCACCGCTCAGGCTTTAAACCAGAGGCCTCCGTTCCCGCCAGCCCGGCAGGCAGGAGCAGCGAGGAGGACCGATCCGGCACCGCGCCCGCGACCGCAGCAGCCACCGAGACAGCAGCCGCGCTCGCAGCAGCGCCCAGCCCCCCGGCATTAGACTTGGTATGTTCCGCAGGACGATTATCATATTTTTATGATCAATGGCAATTAATAACCAATGATCCTGTTATATTATCATGGATAAGAGGTTACGAGATACCGTTTACTAAACCGGTTTATCAGTCACACGAACCTAATCTGCCAATTTTATCTTCATCAGAATCAGTTCAATACAGGGTGACCATCACTGATCTTATAAACAGTGGAGCTATCTCACTTTGTGAACCATGTGAAGGACAGTTTCTTTCTAGCTATTTCCTGGTCAAAAAACCTAATGGTAAAAACAGATTTATATTAAATTTAAAGTCTTTGAATAAGCACATCATAACAGAACATTTTAAAATTGAAGATCTGAGAACAACTTTAAAACTAGTATCAAAAAACAGTTTCATGGCCACCCTTGATTTGAAGGATGCGTATTTTCTCGTATCCATAAGCCCAACCTGCAGAAAGTACTTACGATTTAGGTATGATGGTAAAATTTACCAATTTAATGTTTTACCGTTTGGCCTCAACACAGCCCCATTTGTTTTTACAAAATTATTAAAACCGGTAATTGGTTTGCTGAGGTCATTAGGTTATTTGTCATCAATTTACTTAGATGACATTTGTATTATTTCTAATAATTATCAAGATTGTCTAGATAATATTTTAAAAACAAAAAGTATTTTGAAGTCCTTAGGATTTATAATCAATTATGATAAGAGCTGTATGATTCCGAGTAACGTGTGTAAATACCTTGGTTTCGAAATAGATACGAAAAAATTCCAAGTTAGCCTACCTAAAGAAAAACGAAATTTAATTAAAAAAGAATTACAATTATTTCAACTCAAAAAACGTTGTAAAATAAGACATTTTGCACGCTTGGTAGGCCTACTCACTTCATCCTGCCCAGCGATTCAGTATGGTTGGCTTTATACTAAGCAAATGGAAAGATGCAAATACCTTGCATTATGTCAAACAAGTAATTATGATAACCACATGTTTTTACCACAGTATTTACAAGATGATTTTACCTGGTGGTTAAAATCAATTGATGTCGCAGTCAATCCCATTAGGCAAGACTGCTACTCGCTAGAAATATTTTCGGATGCTAGCAAAAAAGGGTGGGGGGCAGCATGCGGTGAGGAGACCGCCAGTGGCCAGTGGAGTCATTTGGAATGCGTCAAGCATATTAACTATCTAGAACTCCTGGCAGCTTTCTTGGGTTTACAAACATTCGCAAAGGGATTAAGTAATTGTCAAGTTTTACTACGTATTGACAACACAACTGCTATTTCATACATCAACCGTATGGGTGGAGTAAGATTTCCACATCTAACTGAAATTACAAAGTCCTTGTGGCAATGGTGTGAAGCTCGTGGTATATTTATATTCGCTTCATACATAAGTTCAGCAGATAATGAAATAGCAGATGCAGAGTCTAGAAAATCTCACCCAGATACCGAATGGGAGATCACAGATCATGCTTTCGAAAAGATTGTACAGGCCTTCGGTCGACCTAAAATAGATCTTTTTGCATCAAGAATTAACAATAAATGTTTTAAGTACATCTCGTGGAATAGAGACCCTGGAGCATTCGCTGTGAACGCTTTTACATTAAACTGGAAAAATCTTGTTTTCTACGCATTCCCTCCCTTTGCAGTAATACTAAAAGTCTTACGCAAAATAATAACTGATCAGGCCGAGGGTATTGTTGTGATGCCATTTTGGCCCACGCAACCCTGGTTTCCACTTTATCAAAAACTTCTTTGTTCTGAATTAATTCAGTTTACACCCTCTGATAATGTGTTGTTATCTATTTCCAACAGTCTACCCAAGCTCACATTGATTGCAGGGAAGTTATCAGGACGGCACTTCGAAACAGAAGAATCCCATCGTCAGCTTTAGATATTATGATAGCTTCCTTGTCTGAGAAATCCATGAAACAATATGACGTTGCAATTAGACGTTGGGTAAGCTTTTGTAAAACTCACAGTATCGAAATACATGAGGCGTCAATTCCGATGGTAATTTATTTTCTCACTGAATTATTTAATTCTGGTTTACAATACGGATCTTTAAACAGTCATCGCTCCGCTCTGTCTTTGATCTTAGGATCGAGAGTAGGGTCTGATGACCGCGTTATTAGACTTTTTAAAGGTTTTTACAAACTTCGTCCTCCAACCCCCAAATATAATATCACTTGGGACACCTCAATAGTTTTAAATTTTTTATCAAAATGGCACCCAAATAGTAGTTTAAGTTTAGAACAATTAACCAAAAAGACCGTAACATTGCTCATGCTTATAACTGCACACAGAGTACAGACAATTAGCAAAATAACACTACAAAATTTGATTATTAATGATCAGTTTATATTAATCAAGATAGCCGACTTCATAAAAACGTCTCGTCCGGGTTCAGCTCAACCTTCTCTGAAAATTCCATTTTATAAAGACAGACCGGAAATATGTCCGGCTGAAGCTTTGGTACCTTATATAGATAGGACAAAGTCTTTAAGAAACAATACCAATAACTTATTCCTTACTATTAAAAAACCATACAAACCGGTGTCCACAAATACCATCAGCCGATGGATAAAAAACATGTTACTAATTAGCGGAATTGACACCTCTATATTTTCTGCTCACTCCACCAGACACGCAGCTACCTCAGCCGCTCATAGAGCTGGTGTCAATATTGACACAATACGAAAGACAGCTGGGTGGAGTGACAGCTCCAATGTCTTTGCTAGATATTACCATAGAGATATTCAATGTGAACAACTTGATCAATTTGCTTTGTCAATCCTAAATTCCGATTGATGTATTATGTTAAAATGTTAGTAAAAACTTTGTTTGTTAATCAAAATCAATGAGAAGATACATTTTAATTTTAATGATAATTTTAGTTTTGTTTGATCATTATACTTTTAATGTTTAAACATAAGTGTTTTAATATTTCAACTCTTTCAAAATCTACAATGTTATCTAATCTCGAAGGACGAAGCAACGAAGTATAATTGGAGATTAAACGAACTTACCTGAAGTGAAGTTCTATCCAAATTATACGAGTTGCTTCGTCCGAAGAGATTAGTTCCCTCCCAACCCTTTAACTCCCAATGTCTGTAGTGAAATATTAAAAAGGGTTCCAGGCTTTCAACTAAATGAGTGACACTGCAGGCATAACGAATAGGAATACAAAAGTACCCACAAAAAAAAAAAAAAACCTACAACTTAGTGGATGAAAGGCGATATATTAGACGTATTACTACAATGTTATCTAATCTCTTCGGACGAAGCAACTCGTATAATTTGGATAGAACTTCACTTCAGGTAAGTTCGTTTAATCTCCAATATTATACTTTTTGTTTATGAGCCCATTTTAATGATTATATTTGCTTTGGGTATTTTAAACCGATTTCAAAAGTGCCTCGAGTACCTAATTTATTAATTCTTTCTTTACATGATTTTGAAGTCGGTGCAAAGTAAAAATTGTTGTGTATTGATTTATTAGCTAGGTAAATAATTTACCTGGTACCAACTTCTTGTTCACATTTTAGTAATTATTAACAAGTAGCACTGATTAGTACATTTTAAATCATAGATTTAACCTCCATTTTTATTCCTCGGATAAAAGTTATCTGACTTTTCAATAATCAGCAAAAATTAACAACTGAAATCTGAATCAAAAAGTAACAACTGAATAAAAAAACACTAAAACTGAATAACACTACATACACACACCTAAAACTTATCTTATTTAATAAGTCTATTTTTTTAATGTGATTTATGGGAGAATTGTAGTAGCTGGTATCATTATTTACGCACACAAAGACATAGACGCATAGTGTAAAACGACGCCTGCACGCACACATACTTGAAAATGTTGACTCGTTTTCTTTGATACGATTGTAGGGCGACGCTCTATCTAGACATTATACATTAACAGATTTTCAAGTAACGATGATGTTAAAACTAGTTTTGCAAAAGCCATTCTTTTCATAGTCCCCATATTCACAAATGTTTACCAACAGTGTTCTTTTGATGCAGTCATCCAAGCACTAAAAGACCATGCAGCACTGTATTAAGCTTCTACTTACCGCACATATAGGACTATCGGTGTTAACCAAGACTTCATTGCATTTAGTGCAGCGTGTCTTGAACATATTTCCATGGAGTTCTATTATGTTCTTGGACCCTGCCCGAGAATGCAGACCATCCACGTTTTGGGTGACCACGGTTACCGACTTTTTTCGTGCGTGTTTCTTTTCATACTCAGCTACAGCTATGTGACCCTGTGTTGTAAACGTTTATTTTTCAATTTATCAGGAAAAGGGGTCCACATATTGGTACTTTTTCTGCCGTATTAGTTTCAATCTAGACACTAGTCTGTCTGGCAAGTCCCAGGACGCCCAACACGACAAAAATCAATAAGGACTTTCAATTGTGGATAAAAACAATAAAATAGAAGTTTTAATACTAAATTGTTGCTATTCTTACCGCATTAGGTTGTGACTTCAACACCAACTCCCGCATATAATGGTAGTACTCCCAAACTAGACCGGGATCCTCCCTAAACGTTACAGGATTATACAAGATTGAAGCTTCCAGTTTTCGCCACAGTCCTTCAGGGCCTCTGAATGTTGGAATACCCGACTCCGCACTTATACCGGCTCCTGATAATATAACGACTGTTTTTGCGGCATTCAAGAGGTGTTTCAATTTGGCGAAGTCGTTTGTTGGCTTTAGAGAATAGAATTTAGGTAAATGGTTGATTGCTTTTCTGTGTTTGTAAAATGATCTTGGATTAAAGCTCATGGTTCTAGTTTCTTGAATAGTTGCGAACCAGTAAACTGATTTAAATCGCGTGTGTAGTGTTTATTGCAAAGATAGAAGTGCTATGGAGATGTTATCAGTCGAAATTGATTATCAATACATAATTATTTACAAAGTACCCATGCACCTATGCCGAAGACATAATGACATAAGTCCAAAGAGTAAAATGAAGCCTTCAAATGAGCATAGACCAATACATCAGTGAAAGGAAAAGAACTCTACTGACGAAGTTCATCAAACTCCGCCAACACCATACAGTAGACGTATTGAAGACTGAAAGCTGACAGCATAGATCGCACATCATTTTATAACAAATGAGATTACATAATAGTGGTGTTCTGGCGTATTTCTTGACTACCAGTCTGGCTGCTGAGTGTCGTTACGTTCGGGAGGAGGGGGGATTGCAATCTAGGGAAAATTCATCAGATTCCATGAAAACCCGATCACTATTAACTTCGTTCCACCTTTTGAGTATTTTTTGTCTAATTACGAGTACAATCGATTACCTAAACAGGTCCTTAACTACGTACGGTCATTTCTTTTTCATAAAAATTTGTTACTGCTGCTGCAAGCCAGTGAACTGCAGCCAGTTTCACGAAAAAGTCTCATCATCATTTCAGCCACTGTTGGGTTTTGACCTCAATCTGAGAAAATTCCCATACCTATCCCAAAATTTTCGTTTTACTTTAGAAATTAGACGGGGGGGACAAAATTCCGTTCAAAAGCAAATATCTTATCAACCATTGATTAAGTAACAAAGAATGTAAGGTACCTCGATATCATTTTTAAGAGCTGTCGATAGACACCCCACAAAGTTACATATACTTATGTAAGTACGTTGAATTTTTTTCAACCGCCGCTTACATGTTCTTGTTGTTGAGGACCAACCCTATTTTTTTATTCGTAATTTCACATCACTATTATAATATAACAGTTCTTAGAGGACATTTCACACTCATTAATTTCGCGGTAGCAAGTGAATACATAAAATACTTATGATATTCATGAAAGCTTTCACATGTAGACACCAGCACAATCCACCATTCGACAGCGGGTGGCGTGGTGGCTTCCGGAAAGAGTGGGAATTGGTAGACCGTAGCTATAAAATGATGATTATATTGTATAACGAGCTGGTGTCCGCAACTCCACGTCCAAAGCACGTATACTTTGATGAAAAAAAAAAGATAATAGGGATACATCACAACGTCAGTTTTACAATATCAAATTAATAAGCCAAGTTACTTTTCTCTTCGTGAATTGAGGATCTGCTAGACTACATTATACTTTCTAAAGTTTATTCGTATTAGTTCATATCTATTTATATAACTGCGCCCACAATATTTACCTTTAACCACGCGCTACGCTACTTCTAATACTCATAGTTCAAAAAGCTTTCAGTGGCGGAAACGTTTTCATAGATTGGAAAACTATGCGTATTGGTTTTCTGCTTCATTCATTAATATTCATAGAAAGATATCCATTTGAATGTTAGTTTTCTTTTTTAAACGGATGGCCGTTATGAATGAATAGGCTACGGATTGCTGGTTGATGAAGGTATTTTCCAATCAACCATAATAATATCAAGATCTAATAATAAGGAAATAATAATAATATCTAGAGCTGATAGAAACATACCATCACACTACCTGTACTTTTCAGACTAATTTAAGCACCACAAAGCATCAATAACAGCAAAAACTACAATTTAGCACTTACTGCCTTTCTCAACGTAGGTTGTAGGTAGTATAAATTAAAGTAACTAAGCCTTGGACTAATATTTTTTTAGTAGGACCTATGTCGTGCCAGACACACGAAGATGAATACCTCACCCATTACTTGTAGTGTCGTAAAATATGTCAGCTAGAATTTGTGAAGGCCTAAAAGAAATTCAAAGGCCCGAATTCAATCCTCGTTGAGGGTTGCCACATATGTCCGAAATTGTCCGCAAATTTGCGGTAAAGTTCTAACGATAAATCAAAAAACTTTGTCCTTTCAGTTTTGCGGACCATTTCGCTTTCCACGGTAATATTAAAAGTACCTAATTGTTGGTAAGAGATGGTAACTGTAACGTGTAGGTACATATCTGTTTTTCCGCGAATTTTAATTAAGTAGAAAGTATTCAAGCGAATAGATAGCTTCTAGGAAATTTTGGAGTAACTTACCTTAGATGGTAATCAAATGCAGGTCTACAACTACGTATATGTAAATGTCTGTATTAGTTTAAATTTGGAGTCCCGACCGTTTTCGGCCATGGCAGCCAATCGCAGCGGAGACTAAGACTAGCCATCGCAGGGAACATTATAGTGCACACGTGTATACGCCGACTCAGATGCACACTCTTTTCTCACTTTTAAAGTCCGATGGGGCGGCAATCTGACCGGATCACAGATAGACTAGGCACAGTGTTTAATGGCTTTACGCCCTTTCCAAGGCTAGCGGATGTCAGACCACCGATTCCAAGACTCAGTGCGGCTACTGAGTAATTTCTCATGGGAAACCCCAATAACACTACCCATTGGCCCAGCAACCGCGCTTGTGGCCACGAGATCAATGGGACAGTTAATATCAGTATGGCTCTATAATCAAATTGTATCTAGCTGGACAGCAATATTAACTCACATGACATTACATATTCAGGAATACAGGGTGATATAATGCAGTTCAGTTAGATAAGACTGCTAACATAAAGTGACGCAATAATGAAAATAAAAACACTTAACTTTCCGAACACGCGGCGACTGTGAATTCAGCTTACGTAATATCTGTGTTCATTATTTTTGTCCCAAAATTCTGAATGTTACTGAACGGCATTCAAAATAATATTAATTCGCGAAGATTTCGTACAGTCGTGCACAGAGTAGCCGACACAATGTTGCTCATAATACGTAATGTCTTCAATTAGGTATCCAAGTACTTAGCTTTCAGCTTTGTGCTTTCATGAAAGATGGTTAGGTACATACTTACGACTAAATCCCGACAGAGCTGAGAATTGTGTGCGGAAAAGATGAATTTTTATTTTCCTACACATTAGGAAATTAAAAATTAGAAGGTTTAGATTGATTTTAGATTAGAAGATTCTTACTTTGCCCATGATTTTGTTACGATGTTACCTACCTATGCATTATTACTGACAGTTAAATGTTCCGGGAATAAAAAGGCAAACAAACTACTTATATACTATACAGGTATCCAATCGGCCCAGTGCTTTCTAAAAATAGGTACTCGTATAAGTGTGAGTGTTTGAGAACTTAAAGAGCCTCTTAAGTACGAGTATAAAAAAATCGCACTATGTCATTAATAAATATCAAAGCAAAACTTTTTCCGCACACAAAATTGTCTTTTCATAAAAAAGGTTTTAAAACTTTTGTAAGTGATTTTAAAACTTTTGTAAGTGATTTTAAAACTTTTGTAAGTGATTTTTTTAACAACAGTACAATTCTTAATTAATAGCTCTGCGTTATATGCATAAAGTATGCTAAATAAGAACGCTAGATTTTCGCATTTGTGTCAAAAAAATATGAAGTTATTTTATAATGTGCCTAGCTTATACCTCGTAGCTTTTCTACCTATCCTAAGTTTTTGACCCTACCAAGGTATCTTACTTGTTGAGCGTTTCGCCACAACCGGGGCAGGTTCCTTTGAGAGTATTACATAATTTAAGGTCCGGAGCTATGCATCTAATTAGGGTCAGCCCTTTTAATCCAAATGGGATGAGGATTAGAATTTTAAATGTTTACTTACTCCTTGAATTTAATGATATTTCTTTCATGTTAAGCTGTGTAGAGCCGGTAGAGCGCTACATTAAAAGGAAATAAAAGAATATCTTTTACGTAATATTAACACGGCGGAAACTGTGACATCTTTAGTGGAAAGCTTTTACCATGGAATTTTTAACAAAATATAGAACCCTTAGTATCGTGTAAGTTCAAGTACCTATCGAAACTTTTCGCAGTCTACGGTTCGAATAATACTGTTGAAGGAAACAGCTGAATTTCTTGAATCATAACATCAATAACTTGAAATGGAAAGCTTCTAAACTTATCTAACTTTTTATAAACAAGACGAACGCACTTCATAATTATGTACTCTCTGTACCCATTTCGTTTCATTGTGATTTTAAGTTTCGTATACCAGAAATGGTGAATATGAGGATCCTTATTGTTATATTACCTACTTATTTAATGTAACTCATTATGTACCATCTGTCTACCCATATTATGCGAATAAATTATTTGATTTGTTTAAATTACCTAAGTAAGTGTGTGGTGATTATGTTGTTGATTACGTAGACTATCAATTCCCTTTTGAACATCAATCGAAACCAAAAACATTAAAGAGAACGAATTACTAATAAAGGTCAGTTAAAGACCGTAGAGAATCATACATAATAATACCCCGAACCGCATTCGTGTAGAAAATGTTATACAATAGTAGCCACGTCTAGTTCTCGATGAAATTAGAGGAATGGGTAATCTAAAAAACTGCGGTGTAACTTAAAAGCTATTACTTTCACGCGCTCGCGCCAACTGCGGTATATGAAACACCAACCTGTATGCTTTTTGAACGAAACCATTGACGTCAGAGGGTCGCACATGCGCCCTGGATAGCGCCGCCATTACTCTGTTCACGAAGGGGAGTGAGGATCTGAATAACACAACGCGGCACGCTGTCATAGCGGGCACACGTATCGTGAATTCACCCAGAAGACAAATAACGCGGGAATACGACCCCGGTAAGTAATGACGTAGTAATAATTACAGAGATAAAAATTAACACGTCAACCGCTCGCTGTTCTTGGTGGAAACATTATCAACTTTATTTGCGTTCGTTTGTTTTATTACGTTCAGTTGGATTCCATATTTATTTATTCCAGGCTCATTTTATTAGTTTAGTGAATGTTTTGTCGTAGGTTTCTGATTGGATATTTGTTTTTTAACTGTCTTTTTAAGGTCCAATTAGGTTTCAGAATTGTGATTTCAAAGTTTTTGCATCATATTACGAAGCTTTTTGAAAGTTTTATTAAACTTAACTTTTAATATCAGCTGAAATTTTTCATCGTAAAATCTGGTCTTCTTGAATGTATTTGTTGTACAAAAGGCCCACTTTATACGATACGGCTATAATTCTATATGGATTGCCGGAAGAAAATTTGAGTGCATTGAATTGTTGGTTAAATATAATGATATTAAAATTGCGTTGTATAAAACTGCTTTACTCGAACTTCTTTGGCTCTTTCGATGACGGCCGCGGGGCACAATAGGACAGATAGGATGGGCCGATTCAAAGTCCTTTCATAAATGGGTTAGATAAACTTAGTAACTGTGCACTGGTTACTATACTTAAGCAAATTTATATTATACCTATTACATTAGGTACATAAATCTATGTATTGTCAGTTTTCTTCACTCGATATACAAAAAATCATTCATAACATTAACAACACATAAATTATATTTATGGTACTTTTTTTTTCTGTATGTCGTCTCATAATAAAATAAAGAGAGCCAAAGACTAATAACAAAAAGTTACAATATTTTACTTTTTTAAATTTTCCTGAAGTTTTTTTTTTTATTTTTCCTCTATATTTTGATTAAGTAAATTTATAACTACCAGACGTTTCTATCTAGCAGTTTTTATTTATATAATTGTTCACAGTTTTTTTGTATGTTACGTGAGGGTAAACGCACATTTTCCATTTTAACACAGCATTTATATCAATTAAGTTAAAATTATTGCGATGTCTACATCAAGGAGGCGCTATTTAAACAATCTGCAGTGTTTTTGCTTTATTTGTGGTTTTTAAAAATTATTGAAAATTGGTGGCAGATTTTGTAAAAACCGCGTATACCAACTACTTTAATAGTTAATGATGATTTTTTTAATAGATAATTAAGGCTGAAAGTTTTTTTTTGTTAATGATGAAAATTTTGTTAAAACAATGAATAAAACAGAGTCCAACGCGTGGAATTCATTTGTGACAGTAATGAAAAACTTTCTTGGTAATACTAAAGCACCAAACCACCAAGACTTAGCCCAACATTATGTTATCATGTCTGAAAGATCTTGGTTGCAACATGAGCGTGAAACTTCATTATTTAAACTCTCACCTGGACCATTTTCCTGAAAATCTCAGTCATTTTAGCGATGAACAAGGAGAGCAATTCCACCAAGTAATTCGCACCATGGAGGAACGATGTAAGGGCAGATGGGCCGTGCATATGATGACAGATTACTGCTGGTGTTTGAAACAGGACCTACTAAAAGCATCTCATTCAAGAAAATCAATAAAAAGGTCATTTTTGGCGGCTTTAGAAAATTATATATTTAAATCGTTATTTTTTTTATTGTATTTCTCGTCAGAATTACACATTATGTCATATCTCAAAAAATAAAGCTGATTGATGAAAAATATTTTTATTATTATAGTAAGAATACCAAATATCTACGTAAAAGCTACTTAACCTCCCGGAAGAAAAAACTTTGTAGATATTTGTAATTGTTTCTAGTATTTTTGCTGGAGGGTCTTCTTCTTTATCGTGTGGTTTGTGCCTAACCTGGTGTGTCAGAGTTTTTATGCCGCCCATGGGCCTCTGACTTGGCTTTACATACCGTCGAGAAATATCTCTCAGGTTTGCCGATTTCCTCACGATGTTTTCCTTCACCGAAGCAAGTGATAATTTATACAATACGCACATGATTCCGAAAAATCAGAGAAGCGTGCCTTGGGTAACAATGCTTGCTGGAGGGTAACAGGCTGGTACAGAAGTCATACTCGTATATAAAATCACGTAGTATTTCCCATGGGGGTCGGCAGAATCTACAGAACGCAATTTTATTATTTTTCTTTTTGCTTCGTTTTAACCACTCGTTGTTATTATTATTTATGTACCTACCGACATGTTTAATGCAAGGTACTTAAAAGTAAATAATTTTGCAAGTGTTGGTCCATATGAGTACTTTGGCTAGTCAGTAGAAATAGTCTGAAAATATTATAATGAATTGAAACTAAAATAAATTTTCAGGGATTTTTTGGTAGATATTGCTTTTCGATAAAAGCAAGCTGTTGTTTGCATAAGATTGATTAAAGTCCCAGTCGACTATATTGCTGGCAAAAGCAGGGAGTTTGAAATTCGGCAACTTATTATCGTTATATAGTCCAAATATTTGAACTATTCCCTTTCTAGCCGTCGTCGTTTATTCGATTCCATTTTGGAATAATTTATTCAAGTTAAACTATAGCTCATTTTTTTTTGTGTGACTGGATGCATTACGTTTGTCAAAAATCAACAGGTAAAACTGGTTAGCTAATGTAACTACAGAAATGGCTCATTTATGTTTTCACGTTAATATTAAAATAAAAAATATGATATAAACTTTACATAAAGGATTTCATTAATGTTACGGATCCCACTGCTGGGCAAAGACCTCTTCCTTGACTTCCAGGTTTTTTGGGTCGATATATTATTTAATGTTGTCCATTGCTTGTTGGTTTTGTCCAGCTCATTCAGCCAATTTCTACGTGATTTTCAAAGACGCTTCGGTTGCGTCGGGGCTCCACATAGTGGTCATTTTGTTCACTGGGTAATGACCAACACATGTTTACAATGTTTACCGACAGTAGAATTACGACCCATTAATGTAATCGGGCTGATATTACAAAATCATAATGTCGGTAAACCATACCTCTATGAATATTAATTATTCAGAGTGGTTATCAGACTGAATTACTGAGTACATTCTAATATGTTATTATAAGTAATTAGTGATTATTTATACGCTGACAAGAATGGCGACCGTCTTTTTGATGGCGGTTTGCGTGGAAACATAGCGCTTTTTTCGGGTCCGTGGAACTTCAACCATACATATAACGCTTCGCCGTATCTCTGCTCGTCCGATGATAGAATGAGAATGGGTAAATTACATTGTGCAATTCCAGAGCACATTCTTCGAAAGGTAACCGATAAAAACAGATAGGCTGGCAACTTTGCGGCGGCGGTGTTCAAAGCGACAGGGTCACCTTCGGCATATCTGGCGAAATGTGAATCCATCTCTGTCTACCACATCGGGAATTAAGGTGTGACATTATTTCGACAATGTCAGGTTTTGTTGTGTATACACATATCTAGTCTAGTCACGTAGCGCCAAATTGTTAGGGAGGCGACTGTTAACATTTTATAAGTTGTGAACTTCATTCCAAGTTGGTCGGTAATTTCCTAACCTTGGGGCGGTCTGTTTAAGGTACATATTTGGGCCAGTTTAGTTGGAGAGAGAATTTGAGAGGGTAGAATATTGTTTAAGTGGTCTATTATAAATGTTTACTTGGCAATTTAACCGAAGCCTGCAGCAGACAGTGAATAAAGTAGCTATACACAGTCACTTATATTGAAAGCCTATTGAAAATGCTATTAACAGTATTTTATTATTATGTATGTAGGATGTTATCGATTATTTTTCTATATTATCTAACTATCATTGATGGCAGGATTTGCATAAAATATGAGTTTGTGTAATGTAACATAACTAATTATCTAGAAACAAAGTACTTTTAAGTATCAGTCATAATAATGACGTTCCAATGTGATATTAAAAAATTAAAAATTTAAAAAACCCCCGACAGAGCGTATAAAGATCAAACCGACCGCTCAGATAATTTTCAAGTTTTTAATTTTCATTTCGTTAGTTTTTATTCCTCATTCCCTTTAAATATAGTGTACATTATTTTACTAGTCAAGCCCTTTCATTGGATACACATATTGAGGGAGTTGTGAAAAAAAAGTTATTCGCCATTTTGTGGTGGCGGCCATCTTGGACCGATTTCCATCAAGCATACCTAAAAACACTCCCAACTAATTCACCTTTCAAACAAAAAAAACAAAATCAAAATCGGTTCATGCGTTCGGGAGCTACGATGCCACAGTCAGACACACACACAGACACGTCAAACTTATAACACACTGTCGTTTTTGCGTCGGGGGTTAGTATGTGATAATAATATGAATCATACAATTATTACTGTCGATGATTGTCAAAGCGTTAGATTATAAATTTCTAATTTAATAACTACTGAAAAGCAATTTGAAAGACATCTTCCAAATTGCCTGTTCTTATTTTTAGTGCACCACCATTATCATTATTTATTATAATAATTATTTGCACTACCATTACCTAGGAATAAAGAAAACTTTTCACGTCAAAGGCGGCGCTGAAAAAGAAAAGTCTGATTCGCAAAACGTCCAGTTCACAAAATGTCAATTAGATAAGCATAAGGTGCGATTCGCCGATTGGATTTTCTTTACAACGTGATGTTTTAAGAATGGGACTTTCTGCGTTAAGACTGCTTAAGTTAAACTGATGTGTACAAAGTTAAGCGCAACACAACAACAACATGTCTCATAGCCAGAAGTTAAGCAACAGACATTGTTCCCACCAACAAACAACACCAGTTTACCTAAATTCCAACCTGCAACTCAGCATAAAAACTAGTTGCTGCAACAAACTTTTGTTCAACACAAAATATATGAGTTGTTGCTTTTATCACTTTTGTTACGGAGTTTCATCAGATCATCTCTTGTTAGCGAAGGATAATAAATAAAAGGACCCTTCTTGAATAGACTATTATGATTCTTTACAAAGGATTTTAATCATACCCGAGATGAAAGAAATTAATCTATGTTTACTCGTGCGTGGTGTCTTGATGTAAACAGAGATTGAGAGAGGAGGCGACATTGTGTAATATGCAGGGCTATATGTTAGTTTATGTATGTAGGCATAGGTGTAGGTATAGAAGAGTTATGAATAAGTATATTTAGTATCTTGGGATCTTTTATTCGCCTCTGGATAGGCGTCGTGTTGTTTATTGTAAGCCCTTGTATTAGGTCCTAGTTTTTCGCGAAATAAATTACTATCACTGGCGTGACGATTTGGATTCGTTTTTGACTGATTGGCCAGAGAAGGCAAACACCGGGAGAGTTGGAAAGGAATGGGGTAGGCCTTTGCCTAACAGTTGGACAGAATAGGCTAAATAAAAAAAATACTATCGTGACTGAGATTGTGTTCCTATGAAAAGAAGGGTCCTTTCAAAATATATTGTAATCGTTTTCGAAGTGCACAGCAATAGTTATTGTTGCCTAGTGAAGTGTGGTATCCTTCTCAGCAGAGATTTAATACTTTGGTAGACGGCATCGAAGAAAAATATGAAACGTATTACTTACTATCCTGTAGATATTGCTACTTGCTTACTAGTGTGGTATTGCCGTATACTTTGGCCTTGGTGTGTGTCGTAAGCATACAATAAAGTACCACCTCACGTTTGCAATAGACTCTCTCTTCACTTTGAATCGAAATACCATATTGTACAGCTTTCTGAGATTTATTACTTACCTTACATTTAGAATATATCGATAGGTAGTTATGGTATACTTCATCGGCCTAGCCTTTTCCCAACTATGTTGGGGTCGGCTTCTAGTCTAACCGGATGCAGCTGAATAACAGTATTTACTTGGATCGCTCTGCCTATCTGACCTCCACAACCCAATTAGTACCGGGTAATACGATAACCCTTGGTAAGACTGGTTGTCAGACTTTCGGGCCACCGACTACTTATAACGACTGTCAAAGTTCTTCAAATGACAGCTGGGAGCAACGGCTCAAAGTGCTTTCCGAAGCACGGAAGAAACTCGGTATGTAATTTGTGGTCACCCATCCACAGACCAACCAAGGCAAGCGCGGCTTAACCTGAAGATTGATCCGAGCGGCTGTTATTATTTTAGCCAGGCGCTCCTCTTATGGTATACTCTATTGTACACCTAATTGAATATAGTAGACGGTACATTTTCATAATCTATCCATAATCCTCAGATAAAAGGCGATTATGCGGCGGTTTTCAAAATAAGCTTTCAGCATCTATTAACAATTATTACCTCGCTTTCGTGATATTGATTTAGGTTTCAGCAGGGTCTGATATAGTAAAACATTTAAACCAAAGCCTTCGGTGTTCAATTAATTGTAATTTTACTCGACTGATGTTAAAATTAGGCACCTAGTTCATAATCGAACGCTTTGAAATCCAATAACTGCCAATCGCTAGTTTTGATTACAGAATAATTACATTAATAACAGGTGTTGCGTTTGTATTTTGAACGAACTTAATTGGCCTACCGGAAACCCTGATTGCCTACGTATGAATTAGTTTATTTGCGCTACGTATGGGTACAATATTATTAATTACCTATTTACTGAATATTCTAATTACAGCGGACTTTGTGGAAACACGTGGATGTTTATCACATTACCCTTCCATAATTGGCACAGATTTTCACATATTACAGGTATATCGGAATGATCCCAACAAATGTGTGGGTTTTAAAAATCCTAAATACATATTTGAAGGTCTGTATTTTCTCATTTGTGCGACGTTCAACACAGGTATAAGAACCTACCTACCAACCAACATTATGATTGCAAATAACTTTTAAAAAGATTACATATACCCTTTATGTCAGAAAAGAATGTGTTTCAAAATTCCTGAACCTTTTTGCTTTATGACTGAACACACCTTCAATACTCGGCTCTCGGATTGCGATAGAAATCCTGTATCAGACGCAACAGGCTTACAAAGAATTTTCCCATTATTTTTTTCGCAGAATTTTCAGGCGTTCGCCATTTTGTGGATTAACTCGCATAATTCCCACTCTCCTGTTCGCTGAACTGTGAAATGGGGCAGATTGCCAATCAATCACTTTCTCACGAGTGCTCTCACTATATTATATTATAAAGTGATTTCAAGACCAATATCGACATTTACAGCGTTGGCGGGCTTGTGTCCTAAAATGCTTGTTTGCTGTTTTGGGTGATTGATAGAATGTCACACACACATCTCACTAACTACTAAGTGCCTATTTCCTATCTTGAAAATTATGGATGCATAGGTATACTTAGGATAGGGCAATTTGAGTCTATAAAGCAGCAAGAGATCAAGACAAAGCGCTTCAATTTAACTCCGAAACTAGGTCTGACTTTTTTCGAGGACAAAGTCTGTAACGAAGGACTCAAGACAGAAAGAAAAACTATCTTAAAAGATGGTCATAGAAGTAAGTTACTCATAGTTACATAGGTATAATATTGATCTCGCGAACTAGGTACTAAAACACGATCTCTAATCTTTCAATTTAAGACGTTAGTCTCAATTGCTCAGTTTATTGTGCAGCCCATTCATTGACAATAAGCTAAAATCCTTCTTCCAATTACGTTTTAAATTGCATGTTTCCTTTTTTCCCATCTTATGATGAACTAGTGATTCGCCCTGGTTTATCTCGCGTAATGTTTTATTGATTTTTGGAATTGTCTTTGAACCGAGGAATTGGAAATTGGGTGATACGGACAAATCTGTCTATGCAAAAAGATGATTTATCATGGAGTTGATTTGGCATTAAAATAATTGTTCTAAAGATTTTTCTGATGCTTGGCAAGTGATTAATGGTGACACCACTATAATTACTATCGAGGTTACAGGTCAAACATTTTGAGAGTCCCTACAAGTGAATCGCAACTGTATGATACTGGACTAACGGCTTATCCATTTTTAATACGGATTATTGGGAGTACGAAGCAGATTAAGGACATTGGATAAAAGCAAAAGCTTTCGTTCGAAATGGAGCACTTTTTAAGTAACTTAGTTGAAAAAAGATTATTAAATGATCCCGGTCGTTCCTGTTTTAAAAGTCCTATTTTCAGCACGTAAACGTTTATCATACTTACTGATGCTGGAAAATGTTCTGTTGATACGAGTAATATACATCGTGTCGTTCATCGACTTTTATATGTTTGTGTTATTTAATGACGGACATACGAATGGGAAACTGGTTGGCAAAAACTCGTTGCTATGCGAGCTTCACGATAACTGACAAATGCTTGCACTGACTGGACAGGTCCACTCAAATCTGTGTGGTTCTTTCTTCAAAAGACCATCGCAGACAGTAATCTGTATAGCCGTAATAAGAGTTGACCAAATTATGTCTGGACCTTAAAAGAGACTATGACCTCTAAGTTTGTTTCGGCTGTTTCTTCTCAAAGTAGTCAGGTACAAAGACTGGCCGCAACTAGTTAAAAAAATGACGTGTAAAAGTGTTTGTACAAACCTATTTGCAAAAAAAAACATCTTTTATAGATCGGTTATGAAGATATTCGTCACCTTATTAATTGCTAGGTAATACATGAAATATTCACTACACTGCACTTTATGCAGGCAAAGGAGAAAATTCCCACGTTAGCTATGCGGTTCATTTGTTTGCTGGCCACGCATTCGTAATGAGTCGTGGGTCACAGTGGATGATACCGCCTACGTTTTCATACTAACGAAACCAAGTATGCATATGTGTATAGCTTTGGGACACTGTGGAGCGGCATCTAAACATTCTACGTAAGTAGAAGTCACAGCAGAATAAAATTTTAAATGTGATCTTCTGTAAAGAAAATGGTAACGTGTTTAGTAAACGTTCAGTCATCATCATCATCTGCATAGTCTTTTCCCAACTATGGTGGGGTCGGCTTCCAGCCTTACCGGATGCAGCTGAATACCAGTATTTTACATGGAGCGACTGCCTATCTGACCTCCACAACCCAGTTAGTACCGGGTAATACGATACCCCTTGGTAAGACTGGTTGTCAGACTTTCGGGCCACTGACTTCCTGTAACGACTGTCAATGATCTACAAATGACAGTTGGGACCAACGGCTTAACGTGCCATAGTATGAAATCGTACATAATGAGCAAATAATAATAACCTTAAAAAGAAAAAAAAAACATTATCAATAAGTATGTTGCTATGTATTGCCACATCTAGTACAACAACTCACTTTTAGTATAGACCCGTGTTTGCTTGATTGGTGATTAGCTACTTGATACATTTGTTTCTGTAATTGTGAACGCTTACTCTCATATTTTGTTATTTTTTACTACGAACGTAGATTTCTGTGCGCTCATAAACATGTTATTTAAATTTATTTTCTCAGTAAGTGAATTATTGTTAATTCTTGATGAGGAATAATAAAGTTCTTAACCCATAAACTATTGTGAAAATATTACTCCCCTATTTGAATTGGATTTTGTTAACAATTTCAAGGGTTTTACCCTCTGAACTGAACTGAACTGAACCCTAAATCTTTTCCTAAAGTAAAAGTAGCCTAAATTATAACATCAGCTATCTGTCAGTAAAAGTCCCATCAAAATTGGTTCAGCCGTTTTGGAGATTAGCCAGAACAAACAGACAGACAGGCAAAATTAAAAATAAATGTTTGGTGGTTATAAGTACCGTAAATACATTCATATGCATCATCATCATCTGCATCGGCTGAAACTGCTCGCAATATTATATCAATGCTACGTTTGGAGAGGAGACTGCTAATGAACGCACGTTCGTTTTTTGTTTTAACGCTTTCGTAATGGAAACTTCGACTTGAAGAACGAACCACGTGGAAGACCGCCCACACAGGTGAATAATGCTGAGTTGAAGGAGATGGTGGAAACCGATTCGAGTCAAACTACCCAGGAATTAGCAGCATGGTTTAACGTTACCATACCTACAATATTGACTCATTTGCATCTAATCAATAGGATAAAAAAATATGAAAAATGCCTCATGATTTGACTGATCTCCAAACGAAACGCGTGTAGAAAGCGCTGTCTTGTTGAAGTTGAAGAAATGAAGGAATATTGGATCGAATAGTGTCATGTGACGAAAAATCAATTCTTTACGATAACTGTAAGCGAAAAATGCAATGGTTGACTTGACCCTAGGTCAAACGCCGCAACAGTGCCTTAAAGCAAAGCTTATCATTAAAAAGGTAATGGTAACTGTTTGGTGGTCTCTTCATGGTGTTGTTCACTATAGCTTTCTCAGGTCTGGTCAAGCAATATCAGCAGATGTTTACTGCGCCAAACTTCGAACATTGATGGCGAAACTGGCAGTGAAACAGCCCCGACTGGTGAATCGATCTTCACCGTTATTGCTCCATGATAACGCAAGACCTCACACTGCACGGGACACCGTTGTAACTCTACAGGAGCTGCAGTAAGAAACCATACGTCATCCTTCGTAATCGCCAGACCTTGCTCCAACTAACTATAATTTTTTTCGTGATTTGGACAAGTTTCTAAGTGGTAAGAAAAAATTCTTCCCAGGAGGCAGTACAAAATACTTTCACACAGTTTGTCAAATCTAGATCCCCAGATTTCTGTCGCAAAAGCATAAATAAACTTCCGATTAGATGGCAGCAATGTATAGATAATGAGAGTAAATATGTATTTTGATTAAATAAATATGTTTCATCTTGGAAAAAAACGAGCTTTAATTTTGCAGTATAAATCGGCAATGTCATACTTTAACTCCTTTCACTGCACAGTTATTAACCACGTGAAAACCATTTTGCTTTGGAGTTCAACTTTGTGGAAACGAGTCTATATACTGCAAATGTTCGCAGACGATTCAGACATACCTATCTGTGTGTGTGGGTGCCACCGTCTGGGAAGAGATTGACTGTGCAATCAGTCGCTTGTGTTTAAGATGCACTGTAGCCGAACTGAATGCGTAATGTAAACTGTTTTGCGGAGGGGAAGTAAGATTACGGTTTACTGAGTGATGTACCTAGAGCTAGACCTTATCTGCGAGTTAGTTTTATAAGCTTCATCCAATTTTTTTTCCTAGCCTGCTGTTTCCCACTCCTGGGCAAATGCCTCCCTCAACTCTCACGAACTTGTCCAGTTCGTCCAGCCATCTCCTTCGTGGTCTGCCGCGACCCCGCCTCACTGTCTCAGGGCAGTTTCCTGGTATTTCGGGCCACAGTTATTATCTTCTTAGGTATTGATTTGTGATCAGTTTTTACCATTCATATTCTGGTCATACAATTTTCATAAAACTTGATATTCACTTACATTGGTACCTAGCCTTGAGCAATAAGAATCAAAGTCATAACTTGATGATAGTGATTGAACTAAGGAGTATTTAGTGGGATGTTTTAGTTGTCACCAATAAAATATAAAGCACAAAACATTTTTTCAATTACCAGTTTATCCATATCATTGCCTTTTTTCGCCAGATTTATAAAGTGCGACTGCTGAGGATGAAGTCCTGGGTTCGATTCCCGGGTCGAGAAAAGGGTTATAGGGTTTTGCCATTAGGAATTTCTCAGTGGTAGCCACGGAGCCTGAATTCATGCCCGGCTGATGGCAATAGGCTCGCCCCCTATTACATGGGACTTAAACATACTAGCGAAATGTGGGTGTACTTGGCGTGATGTTATTTTACGTTATTATTTGTTAACCAATATGAAATATGATAACATTGACCCAAAACTAGAAACCAAAAGGGAAACTTTGTAACCAATTAACAACAAGTTGATATTAAATTGAATAATTATGCAGATGAAGCCCTTGGATTTATTTATTTCTATAGATGGATAGTAAGACTACCAGTCTTAATTAAACCCAACCTGATGAATGAATGACAAGTAGATTCAGTGAGAGTTTAACAATGAATTGGGAAAATCTTTTTACGACCTAGATACTGTTCGTTACTGGTACCACTAGTACAACTTAAAAATTATCAGCTTTATTTATACTTGTTTAAGGTATAGATTCCAGTAAAGCATAGAAAACAGGGCTTGCGGATCGGAAATGATATGTGGATGAGTGGAGCCCGCTATCTTAGTAGTAAATTTTCACACTGCAATGCTCTACTGAGCTCCATTCTGCTTCAAGGAGAGCCATCATTATAATAATGTGGCGCCAATCGACTGTAATATTCGTTCGACTTCTCGATTATTTAAATATATGTCTAATACTGAAGACCTAAAGCTGCTTCGCACAGTTTTTAATTTCTACACACATAAACCTTACGAAGCCAATTTTATCTAACTGATGATCAATACTGCGTAATATTGCCTAGTTTAGAAATATGTAGATCTAGATAATAATAAATGAACAGACAGACACAATTACATCTTATTACTCCTGAATCAAAAAGCTCCAAGAAACATTCGCTTCTGTATTTATTTTTTATAAAAAGCAAAGATCAGAATTTTCTCTTTTGACTCACACAGTATAAACTCACAAGGACGTATTATCCCTGTATACCCGTAAAATAAAATGGTACATATCAAGATAAATAGATGTCAGACGAAATGGATGTAATATTACGTTTATTTGAACGGATTTGTACTTATATCTTGACTTTGACGGTCTTACGAGTTTCTTTATTACAAAGCAAGTAAACAGAATCGATTTCTGTGATTCGTTTCTTAGATTTTTGTGTTGTTATATTAACATTAGGTATTTGATACAGAGTAACTGAGTTTCCTAATAAGCCGTAACAAAGAACTTGAGAATATTTTATCAAATCATTCCACAGCAATAAAGATCTACCGTGATTATCTAACTTCTAAGACGCAACACTCACCATGCACCTTTACGCAGAAACTTCCACTAATCTATCCAACGATGATATATCATCGATAAGAACCTTGTCTACCATCCACAACTTGTTCAGTCCATACCTAAAACATTCACAGCTAACTTAAAGTTACAGAAGGCATTAACAAAGTCTTACAAATGAGTACGCACAGAACTTTTCTCGGGACTTGTGATCACGGCACCACAAAATACGTGGTCATTTGGCAAGCACGAATTCGTGAGGTCCAAAAATATCAGCCAACATTTGCGATCTACCGAAGCTCATAGCTCAGTCTAAAATTCAAAGCACTTTGGCGTTCAACATTGTAGAAATAATAAAATGTCTCCCACAAACATTTACCTAGAAACGAAATTTTAATCTACCCAAGAATGGTTAAGGTAAACAAAGTTTTCTCAAACTTCAGATGTCGTTCGTTATAAGCCTTGAAATGATCTTCGGTTTTGCACGAAGTAGTGGGTACAAAGAAATATCTTTTGTGTTTGTGGATTGTTCGCGGTTCCTTTAAATCTGTTTGCAAGTTCAAACTTTGGAAACTTAGCAAACAGTAACAGTTATTTCAATTGAAAATCATCATTATTACATTTCAATTGAAATATTTTAACCTTTGAATTTTTGGAACATTTTACCAATTTCAATGAATCTGCTATTTAATTTTCTAGAGAATTCATAATTGGAAAATTTATTGGAATCCGAATTGTTCATTATTGAATAAATGACGACTCAATTGTTCAACACGATGTTGAACCGTAATAACTATTTCTCTGTGTAAGGGATTGCTACTCAGTTCAGTTCAGACAGCGATAATCTGGGGTGGTATCAATCTTTGTTATTACAACCCCAAACTATAATGGTTATCGACTAATATTGTGAGAATGGAGATTGCGGCGTTATCCTTTAAAGTAGACATCTATTTTTTAATGATCCGAATATGCTGAAATTTTTAAATTCAGGTTGTAGAAAAAGGAAAAGGCTGCTTATTGACAGTAGTGGTTTTACTTCCGTATCCATAATTTATCTTTATTTCAGACAAAAGTCCAGTATTTTAACTTTTAATTAAGGGTTTTTCAATGGGTAAAACTGTAACGAGTTAATTCTAGTTCGATTCTGTGCTTTATTTTCTTCGTTTAGAAACTCCCACCAAATCAGTTTTTTCATAATGTCTTTCTGAAATCTTAACTTTTCAATACATGGCATGTCTATTGACGATCTTACTGATTAAAATGTCCAATTTATCATAATTATAAGCGATACAACATTATGCACGAATTAATTAAACTGTCCCGATACTATGTCGCAACAGGCTGCTTTGAAAACTAATTATTTTGGAAGTGTAGTTTTCCTTATCATTAAACTTAGTGTATTTGAGATTAGCATTAAAATGAATATTAATGCTCCTGGTCTACATGGAGCCACGGTTTGTTTATAAACAGAACATAAATTACTTTGAAACTTGGATGGACCGCTAACTTGCAGGTTTTTAACTACGTTTCTTAGTTGCCCAGGTTTCATTAGAAAGTTAAAACACTGGAATTTAACTGAATGACAAATTCTAACAATGAGTTTTCAGTTTTCATGTTTTATGGTGGTAAATTGTCTGTTGAACGGGGTTCATCGTTGTAATTCGTTCTCCTCTTCAAGTAGTTGGCTGATTGGCTACGATCGAAGATGTAAATCAGTTACAACTCTAAGATAAAAAATTCTTTGACCCAATGCTTAAATAACCGTTCTGGTGTTTCTAAGCGGTAACAGATATGATGAAAACTCATGCTGCGTATGATAATAATCACGAAGGTCATGATATGGATATCATCCATAATTGAAGGAGAATCTGTAGAATCTGTGATAGGAATATTCTATGTCCATATACTATTTCGCAGGACTTTAACAATCTGAAGAGAGACAAAGATTGAGATTGTGTTAAGAGAAATAATGTTAAATAGCGAAAGCGTAAAATTATTAGCGCTCTGTTTCTCAACAGTTGCTCTCTCCAAGAAGACAGATGGAGCTTAATTAATTAGTTATTAGAGCAGCTAAGACACTCTCCAGACTTCTAAGGTGCTGGTACCACTCCGTTTACGTTACATTAATTTGCTCTACGTTTAATGAATTCTCTAAGTTATGATGACGTTTGTACAATGAGGTTTGTCGGTACTGCCTGGCTCGACTCAATAATTAAAATAAAGGTACTGCTGGCATATCAAAGATAAGAAGTTACACTCAGAATGCATTGATTGTCATACTCTCTATGGTTATAAATAATTCCAAGTAGCCACTTTTCTTGTCACGTATTTGACCTATTTACTATTTCGTAACAATATCAGAATAGTCTCTATAAAAAGCCAGCAAAAATCCAACCAACTGAGCATTCTCCATAAAACATCCGCTTCGTTAGATCCATTTCTCCAGCTAAACCAACGTCGAAAATTCCTGGGAAAGTCAACAAATCCACAGCTATATTGCACCAAAGCAATTTTAATCACGTTTCGATCACGTAGCCGTTGCAGGAGCTGTCCCAGTCCCGGGACACAGGGGAGCGGGTCGAGGGGGAAAAGGGGAACAACCGGTGAACTGGGTCACTAAACCAGACCAGTACGGGACCTACAAATAATAATATTGGGACACGTACTTCAAAATTGGAACTAGTATTTTGGAAATACTTGTTCACATCCTCTACGCTCTGATTTTGAATTTCGATTGCCTGATTTACCTACATTCGAATATTGCGTGTGCGTTTTTTTAAAGGCTCGTGCAAAGAGTAATGACCTCTGAAATAGGTCAGTGGACCAGCGCAAGTTGGGACCTATATATAAATCGGGACGCGTGGTTTTGTGGCTGTTGCGGCTATCCCATTGTAGTTTGATGATGTGTTGAATTGTCTATTGATGTTTACATTTGTTTTGTGTATGTGAATTTAATATAACTTATATAGTAGTGGAAGACCCAATGAACTATGTATGGACTGTGTAAAAGATCATATGGCTAGAAAGAGAGACTGCTGAGATGACGAGTAATAGAGAAGTATGGAAAAAAAGAAATGCTGTGCCGACCTCAAATAAGTTAGAGTAAGAGCAAGACAATGATGATGAAATGCGTTAAATAGTTGTTGAAAGGAATTTTAAGGGAGGCACCTGTACTAGTGAAGCCAAGTTTAGTTTCATACCATACGTAGCTTCAGCAGCTTTAAGTAATGGATTTCAAAATTGAATAGGAAGTCAGGACTGCGTGTAATCTTATTGCTCTCCAGTCGGAGCGGAATCAAATTAAATAATTTTATGATTCCTCTCTTACTTGCTCGTATTTTGTGGCCCCCGTGAGCAATGTTTATGTTGAAAGGACTTTTACAGCTTCGCTCGACGAAACCGCTTTTAATTATATACGCAAATTAATGAAACGAGCAATATTTTTTCTTCAGCATCGTTTAAAAATACAGTCTAGCGAATTGAGTAATTCCGTCATGACATTATCAGTATTGTTGATGGAAGTTATAGACACTTAAATTAAAATGGCGCTGTTGTTTTTGTTACACTGGGAAAATTGGGAAATATGCTAGAAATAATATTGTTTATTATAAATATTCTATTGAGTAGGCAAAGTTAAAATTACTCAAGATTAGCATTTTTAATAGCAATGCTGATTTTAGAGTCTATTTGAAGAAACACAAAAACCATTTCTGTGAAGGTTGAATTTTTTTCTAATTATAGGAAAGGGATTCAATTGTATGTAATAAGATTAGATATTGTATTACACCTTATTTTACAAACAATGAGAGATAAATAACGTCCAAATCTATTCCAGCAATTTAATTTGTTTATTCAGAAATACATTCTAAGAATATAAGCTTGCAGTCTAAAAAAAAACTGTCAGAATCATATTACAATGTCAAATAGCACCTTTTAATCACAATAATTCAGAAAGCAAAATTAAATGTCAAGTGGTGTCATACATACATAAGCAATATAATTTCGCAACATAAATCTGGTATTCACTTAACCGCAAAACTTACCCTTAGGCATCACGACGTCACGTCAGGAGCACTCACCGTGACGAGGGTCTGAAATCAGGGCTTAACATCTATCGACAACCCGACGTTACGGTTTTTATTAAAACTCTGTTACAGCAAAACTGAAAGGTTTATACACTATTAAATTTAATGATGGTTTTGAATCTCGATTTAGATGATTCCAGTGAAGGTGTTATAGGATTTCTGCTGGCAGGTGAAGGATGACTGTGAAGGGACCTACAAATAGGTATATAATAATATAGCAAACTGTCTGTAACTGGCTTAATAGAAATGTAATGAAAAATGTGAAAAAAATACTTAAATTAATGAAATGTGAATGTGTGTGTGTGTGTGTGTAATGTGAATGTGTGTGTGTGTGATGTAAATGTAATGTTAATGTGTGCGTGTGAATGTTTTGAGTTTATTCTTCAATATTAGAGTATAATAGCGGTCATCAAGCGCCATTTAATTCGGTTCTCAGATGTTATTCACTCTCATAAAGCTGGTATCAGCCACCCATAGAATTAAAACGTGCTACGCTGCTCTATGCTCTAGATTATCTTCAACTTTTTGAGTCAATAGCACTTTTTAGGTTGGTAGTTCGATAATTGCAGCCTCAAAAGCGTTCATTAAGCCCCAAAAGATATAGTTGTATGGAAAACTATGACTTATCATCGATCTTAAAATGACCTGGAGGTTAACTGACGAAACGAGCTCCACAAACAGAAGACATTACGATCATAACAGCCGCCATCTTATAAAATTGGGGCCCATCGTTCACAAGTAACTGCCATTAAATCAACCATCAGTTATTGTTCGTGGGGTATTAAAAGAGATAAAAACTGATAAATCCAAGATAACGAAGGGTATGTTTCAATATTGGATGGCAGAATATTTTTATATCAAGAAAATTTTTAGGTAACTTTAACTACGTGACTTGTTCTTTGATCAAAATAAAGCAAGATCGATACGAAGAACTGAAAGAAACAAACCTAATTAATCTCTACAAAGAACTTCATGTCGTGAAGGGTAATTTTGTAGTCTACAAAAGTTGGGGTTTTGTGAATTATGTTCCAACCCATAGCTTACCTTCTAAAATGTAATGTCTTCTGTAATGTATTTTTGAAAAAAACGAAATGATCCCGGTCTTGGCGATTTAATCTCATTCGCCCTAAGTAGCCTGGGTAGTTTTCTTTTATCCTGTAGAGTGAATCGGATTTTCTTTTCATTTTTGATAATATTCGGTTTCAAGCAAAGTTGTCGCCGTTAACAAAATCGAAGAATTATTAAGTAGAAACTATTGAATAAAATGAGAGTAAAAAACGACCTATTTCATTTCTACGTTAATACCTACAAATACAAGACTTTCCCAGATAAATGTGAAAATAATACATAACATCACGCCTATAATCCCCGAAGGGCTAGGCAGAGGTGTACATCCACATTTTGCCAGTTATGTTTTAAGTCCCATGTAATAGGGAGGGGCGTACCTATTGCCATGAACTGTGTACAAATCCAGACTCCGTGGCTGCTACTGAGAAGTTTCTGATGGAAAAACACAATAATACTATGCCCAACCCGGGAATCAAACCAAGGACCGCATGCGCAGTAGCCGTGCTTGCGACCAAACGACCTACGAGGGAGTCAGTGAAAATAATAGTATCTCTTATTTAGAGCTTACACCATTAATAAAATATTGTGCAGAGCATTAAATATGTATCAAACACATTAGTATTCATGCTCTTATGGAAGAAAACAAATGGGTAGCTACTTACTTAGTACACACAGCGTCAGTATGTGCTAACCACTCATGTTTTAAAATATTACACTACCGCTACAACATTGAATTCTCTACGAAACTTACGAATAATCTAAGGAATACTTCAAAAAGAGCTCATTGTTTCAACTCGGATTCGAACCGTCGCATCATCGGTTGTCGTATTATTCATACCGGCGGTTTGACAAACTAACCATATGAATTGCGATGAAATTGTTATCTGCCATCGTCAAACTCAAACTCAACTCAAACTCAAAGCATTTATTTCAATTAGATCATTACAGGCACTTTTGAATGTCAAAACACAAAAAATAAACTAAGCTACAGTCCCAGTCACAGGGCATAATAACTTGTGAAAGTGCTGTAGTTGCGTCCGAGTCTCTTTACATTTAGGTGTCAAAATGATTTAATTATGTTATAATTTGAGGGTCTCCATTAATTTTACTTATTAAAGTTTTCTTTTTGTAAATAATCCATACACTCAAGTTATAACTATCAAATCAAATTGTAAAATATAAACCTTTGTAGTAGAATACGATCAAAGTTTTGTTAAATAATAGCAATAACAATAGTAATTATTAAAGTATTTGATAAATACTTTGTCTTATCACGGATATGAACGCACATGTCTTTTGGGGGGGTAAGCACTTAATGGAGTTGTGTGTACGTCATTAGCCAGAATGATAGATAGATTTATCTAAGCCATTTATTAAAGGGTTGGACACTCGGCAGAATAACTCGCATCTGCTAACTGCTGATCTAATCAATACCTCATCAATTTACTTGAAAATAATTATGCCCAACTTCTAGAAACTCAACTGATATAACGTCGTCTTACTGACCATGTAATCGACTAATGATTCAGTAATCAAAGTTTGAGAAGTCGTACAGAAGTCATTCGTGCCGAAATCTTTAGTTAGGGTCGAGAGCAACTTTAAATTGAGGATAATTGAGTCTGCGAAAATCCATGAGAAGTTTGTGATTGATTCCTATTTTTAACAAGATAACTTAGAAAAATCCTTCGGACATTGATGGGGTCGAATATATTTTATTTAAAAAAATATTCGTCGCCTAATCAGGAAATATAAAGGACCAGCGAAGTCTTTGATTAAAAGTTTTCATTTTATGATGTAAATTGATTTACTGGATATACATATATCTCAGTCGAATATAATCTCGACCGAATTCCGCTCAATGAGGCACGGATGCATTCTCGTGTCAGTGTCTTACTCTCAATACCAAACGGTCATCACTAAGCAATTCTTAAGTCAGTTAGGTTCTGAATTCCCACATAAACCACAAAATCAAATCGTGCACGTTTCTAAAGTCACAACCACGCTTACGGTAAGCCACAGACACACACACAGACAAACATACACACAGTATAGGACAGATTACAATTCAACATGCTTCTAGATTTATTTATTACAAAAAAATCTTGTTATAATTTTTTTTATAAAAACTTGATTTGACTTCATACAGAACGTCCATAGAACGAAAATATACGAGAATCTTTTCTGTCCTTCACACAATTTTAATAGTAGTTACACTATTCCACTGTAGCTGCGGTCAAACCGACCAGACTGACACCGGACTTTAACAGATAATGTGCTGAAATATTTTTTCAAGTCCGATGGCCGTAGCGAACCGGACAGTCCGTTCCGATCCGGTCGCTTTCAGTTTTCTCCAAGAACGTTCGTATTCTAATTTCAGTCTAGATTTGACAAAAATAGATCCAACCCAACATTTTGGACAAGGTTTTGCCACTTTCTTCTTCTTTTCGTGTGGTAAGTGGTGTCAGAGTTTTTATGCCGCCCATGGGCCTCTGACTTGGCTTTACATGCTGTCGAGAAATATCTCTCAGGCATCCTGGTTTGGTTTCCTCACGATGTTTTCCTTCGTTGAAGCAAGTAATAACTTTACAATACGCACATGAATCCGAAAAATAAGAGGTCTTGGGTTCGAAATCGAGACCTATGACATGGCAGTCCGACGGTCACACCACTAGCCTATCCCTGACTATCTTAGATATAATACAGCGACCAGATTTTGAACCTTTTTTATTACGGGAATTGGTCTTCTGTTATAAGTTGGCCTACTTAACAATTACATTACTTTGTTCTTATATCAATATCATAACTTTGTTCTTATATGCCTTCTGTGTTCGACTCCTGCCAGATTTCCTCTCCGCCTACTAACTTTCTTAGAAAATCATTGAACGTTTGGGCTTCCGTAGTTTCGTTTACTTACGCATATATTTCTTCGTCAATGTTTGAGGTAATATGAAACGATGAGGATATTGATCAAATGTATTGAAACCAATAAAATTCTATCGTATTTATGGGTTGTTTAATATCATGAGAAAATATGTTGTTTGATGTTGCGGGAATACTTGTATGTTATTTTGAAATAACGATATTTCTATTATTACTTTTTGTTGCCTTGTGTATATATATTAAAAGTTAAAATCAAAGGTACCTACAGAATGTCAAGTTATTTTTACACATAAAATATGTTTTCAAATTAGAATAATATTCGCAACAGGCTGCGTGTATGACCAGATGTTTATACTGGTCATACGCCCACGTTGGCGAAGCAAAAGGAGTATGTAACGATCGTAACAGGTAGCGTTCTCTAGTTTCTACCCCTCTGTGGGAAAAAGGCATAAGGGATATGTAAATGTACCTATTTTATATATGCATACATAACCTCCCACCCTTCGTTGTCCGGTAATAGTAGTTCTTAACAAGTTTTTTTTACTAACTTTAACTTAAACACAACAATCTATTTTACTGCCATGAAAATGCGGTGGAACGAAATTTTTCTTGAAAATATAAGGCACGTGTTTTTGTCAACAGATCGCGATGGCAGCTATGTGGTTGATCTTCGTGCTAGTCCACGTGAGTACGTCTCACGTGTTTGCAGCCCCAGCACACACAGGTAATTATTTAACTTACAGTTCCCGACGGGTACGGAAAGCGCCACGGAATTCATAAGGCTTGGATGTTTGGAACTCTGTCTCGAATGTTAGGTCAATATCTTGAAAATTTTCCACGTATTATTAAAGAAGAATTTCTGAGAAAGGATTTCCTAAAACTCAGGTTTCAATTCTTTGGTAAAACTATTTTGTCACAATGAAAGTGTTGCTGGTTACTATTGTTTATATAATAATATTTATATATAAAAGTAAAAAAAAAGCTTAATTGCAACACTGGGATCAAAATTTGAAAAAAAAAGTCAAATAACTAGGACCATTATAATTCAAATTAATTATCTAAGGAACTCGTAAATTGGAGTCGCTTTAAATGAATTTCTAACATTATCATTTAAAATAACCGAGCAAAACGGCCCGAACTCTGTTCCACATTACCTACTTCCTACTTCCAAAATGCTGATTAAATTACTACGGAATCGTTACATTTAGGAAACTGCAAACGTTTAAAAGAAACATCAGCAAGAAATGCAAAAGTTAATTATATTTTACAAAAGTAAGCATGTTAGTAACTGAAATCGGTCTAAGTACGTTTAAACTCCGAGATAAATGTTAACATTCCGCAAAATTTTCTAATGTTGTCTTCTACCAACATAGTCATTTCTGATCGTAAGTTAAAAACTAATATTTAGTAAATTGTCAGAACTTATTTGAACTTTCCATATCAATAAAATATGTCTTAAAATAACAACTACAAAAAATTATGTCGTTTTAATCACATTTCAGAAACCCCAATTATTTTTCCAATGGTGTCTGTCATTCGATGTTTAATTTTAAAATTACTTCTCAAGTATCTGTTTTATACTCGAAGCTGACAACTGACATTCAATGGTTCTTTCTGATTACAGAAATTTCTGTGACAAGTGAATGATGGGTAAATAATACTCGTAGGATGCCTATATGCATAAAAGGTATCCTCATACAATCTACGCAGTAAGCTGCGTAACTGCGTAGGTACTGCGCAGTATCTAAACACTTAACCCGAAAATAAACCGCGCTTAAACATTGAAACTTCTCCTGTCCTATGCAAATAAGTGCTGGTAGTATCGACCACCCACAAACGGCTAGTGAAGTCCCGGACTCACAAAGTTCACTGCTGTAGTTTAAGAGCTGGGATGCCGGAAACCACTAAATTAATACCAGAGCTAAAAGGTACATAATGGTTTGCTGAACACCAAAGGCGAAAATAGGGACAGATGAAAATCGAAAGTGAAAAGCGAGACAATACCTAGGTAGTAAAAGTTCATTTTTAAAAGGCAAGAGACTATGGTTTTTGGTATATTTCATTTTATACGTTTCCATGCGTCAATTACATTATCCATACACACCGAACTAGAGTTATGGCATTAATTGAGAGCCAATATCTTCGTGTAATAGAAACTAGGTTAATTTCAAATAACTTTATGGACTTAGGAAGGGGGAGCCAGACAGGGTACTTAACGTTTGAAGTTCAGTGAAACTAAATGTTTCGCGTTTACATTATGTTTTTTATTGTAATAATCATCTTTGATAATCAGTCTTTCATAATGTAGTCTAATTAAGAACATAAGTTGTGTAATTAAATAAAAAAATGCCAACAAGTAGAAAAAGTCAGATTTCCCCATCTTGCCCCTACCTCGGGTGAGATGGGGTACCCCTAAAGAACAAGATGGGGTTTACGAAATTCACTTTATTTTTGCTGACAAAATTTGCAAGTAATCGTTGCATCTTCATCTTCGTCATCTACACCAGCACAGTAACAGTGAGCTAATTTTCCGCATGTAGAACATGCAGCCCAGCCTTCAGTTGACTCCAAATAACAACCTTCACAGTACAAACAAGGTGTATTTTCAATTTCACTGTCGCTAGTCTCTATTGATGAACTAGCCTTCGGTATTTTTATATTTTTATGAGTTCCATACCCCGTATTGCTCTCTCATGCCAAATTGATTTAAAAAAATTAACCTATAAAACAGTGTTCTCACAAACAGATAAACAAAAGCTTAACTGCAAGCGTAATCGTTGACGAATGTGAATAACTAAATTTGTAATATGAAATGTTGTTATTTACACAGCAAACACGTACCAAGTCAAATAAAAGAAACGCTAAGGAAATCGCCAAAAACCATATTTTTCTATTTTAAAACTAAAAAACGTAGTGTTGTGTTCCAACGTCTTGGCTAACTAATAACTGTCATGGTAGCGTATTGATCAGTGTAAGAACGTTCGTGATTGGTCAATTCGTTTCTGATTTATGACGGGTACCCCGTCTTATCAGCTACCCCGTCTTGCAACACCCTCCCTTATATATTTATACATCAGTTCTATTATTTTGTCAGTAAAATGTAAAATTTGCATATTGTTTGTATTACATTAAAAGAGAATAAAATAGTTTTGACGTGTAGTCCAACAATATATTTATTTATGCCATGAATATTTATGTGTAAGTGCGCTCTCGAAATTATTCGTCTATGTCTATTTTATATAAAGATGTTATTATTGGTTAAAATATAAATTTTCTCAGAAAAGGCCGTCGCTTTTGTAAAAAAAAGTACCAATTTTTATTTAGAATGACATAAAATTTGATATTTATTTTTCATTTCAAGTAGCCCAATCCATTACTTCCATTATTGAAGGACTAGTACATGACGTTTGATACGTGAAGAAAACATGCGACATCAAATACAAAAAACTTACAGTCAATTGAGCATCTTGTTTAAATTCGTAAACAAAAAAACCCGTCCATATACATGACGGCGTAAGCGATGGCTGAGCGATAGCGCCGTTGTCATTAGGGTTCGGTGGTACCGGGTTCATGATGAAATGTTATAATAATAGTTTCGGTTTCGGTACACAAAAATCACAGTTTATTATTTAACACAAATTTACATTAAATAACACTAACAAATAATCTCCACAAAATGGGCAAACCGACAGTTTCGTTCTGAAGGAGTGACTTGGTTGGAGTTCCGAGCAAAAGTGATCTCGGCACAATCCCCACTCTACAAAACGACTCTGTCCACGTGCCGCCATTAAAACAACATCTGACGTCACGGCGTTTACCCCTACTACAATGGTCAAATCAGCAACTTGATGTTTAAAAGTTATCGCTTTCTCCGACACGGCCAGCCTGACAAGTTACACGTCCTCGTGAGTACCTGTAACCAAACAGTCAAATTTGGAGCAACAGTACAGGCTCGGTCAACCTGACCACATCTTTATGGAATAGCATAACTTGAAAATAACAGTTATCAAACAAAAGGTTCCTCTAAGTCTCAATCATATTTACTCAGCAACTAAATCAACTTCGATCACATACAACGCTCATGGCCCAGCTGCCGCAGCAGCTAGTGACACTTATGCCACCCATATCGTCATCACCTCATGTGATACGACCACACACATCACATAGAGTCTGCGACTCCCAGGTCAGTACAAGACCAAAACAACAATAGTCTCCATTGAGACCCAGGTCCCCGCCGTACCACCAGCTGCCCATCGCCCCCTGAACAGCTCACAAGTGAGCTGCAGTTACGACTACAGACTAGTGCGTACGGTGCGACCAAATAGCCATGGTATGTGTCTACTACTCGGTGGAGGTACTTTCATTACCATCCTCTACGTTTAACTCATTAGGAACACTACTTAGAGGCATCTTTCGTATACGATCGTGAGCGTACTTGTAGGTTCTATTTCCTGTCTGTGATTTTAAAACATAGCGATCGTTTTCAAGCAACTCTAAAATTTTGAAAGGACCTTTAAATTTGGGTTTAGTTTGGTTTCTTTTTTTTTTTTCATTTTTGATTAATACCAAATCACCAACACTGAAATTAACTACTTTGGCCTTATTTTTGTCAAAACGGGCTTTTTCATAAGCCGCACTCTTCTTAATACCGTCCACCGCGTGTTCTCTCGCTTCTGTTAGGTCAATTCCGGTTTCATCATCGTCGTTATAAGCCATTGATAAAAGCATTCGAATACTCATTCAAAAGGGACGTCAACCGGTCCTTGTTTTCGTTTGAAATATCAGAATCAACATTGTAAAGATCAATTACGGGAGGTAAATCGCAACAACCTACATTTGTGACTTTCGAAATACGTAGGGTAGATTCAGTTAAATGTACCGTATAGCCAAGTGTCAAAATATCGCGTCCGATCATAACATCGTATTTCATACAATCGTCGGGTAGTACGTAAAATAAAATTGACAGTTCATTATTGTCGACCACAACATCGCTAAGAATTTGTTCAGTGCTAAAAACATTCGAATTATTACCGATACTAATTACTTGCACGGTTGAAAGTGAACGTTTGCCCGAGAATTTATAAGCTACACTTTGTTTAACGAGAGAACACTCGGCGCCGGAATCAAAACAAAATGAAAACGACTCACCGGATTGTTCCAATTGCCCGCAAACACCTGCTATTTCGCAGCTATCGACGCGTCACTCCGCCGTTGCGTTGGCAGCGCTACCCGCCGACGATGACGCGCCACCCGCACTGCCGCGTTGGCAGTTCGTAGAGATGTGTCCGGCTTCTCCACAACGAAAACACGTTATTCTTTTGCTGGAACCCGATGAAGTCGCCGCCGGTGTAGTTTTCTGGGCGTTAGCTCCAGCAGGCTGCGTAAACTTCGAACGACAGTTCATCGCTTTGTGTCCCGGTTTTCCGCACTTATGGCACGTGAACATAGTGGAAGTTTGTGGCTTTAAACGCATTTGCATCAGTGGCGCCATCACCGGTACTGCGATCGAACTTCCGCTTCAGACTTGCACTCGCCTTAATCTCCTGCAGTAACTTGTTGCGTGACGTTATTTCGCTAGTAAACGCCAAGCGATTAAGCCGAGAGTCGAACTGAGAGACATGAGCGAGCACATACGACGCGCGACGTGGCTATTTCTTCATGGCTTCGATTCTTCCATCGAGCCAACAGGGTAGTCATTAGGCGGCTGGCGTACGCTGCGAGACATTCGCCCTCCTTCGGCCGGCCGTTGTGGATGTTAACAAGCGATGCAGCAAGAGTTTAAGTGGATGCATAACGCGCAAGGAATAAGTCGCGGAAATGCTGCCACGTCATGCCTGCATGCGAAATCTGCGACAGCCACGATGACGCATTACCTTTCAGGGCTTTGCTCAGAGCTATAATAAGCGATGCACCCTCCAGTGGACGTTCGTCGAGGCAAATATCGATAGTATCGCACCAAGCACGTGGATCGGTATCTGGTAGCTCCGGATTAATTTCTGGCAGCATGATCTGAGGTGCCACTGTTGGTGTCCTGATGGCTTCGATCAGCTGCATCATGTTCTTCTGCTGCATCTCGAACATAGCACGCCAGTGGGAATCGAGTCCAGATCCCAATTCTGATGACGGCGTAAGCGATGGCTGAGCGATAGCGCCGTTGTCATTAGGGTTCGGTGGTACCGGGTTCATGATGAAATGTTATAATAATAGTTTCGGTTTCGGTACACAAAAATCACAGTTTATTATTTAACACAAATTTACATTAAATAACACTAACAAATAATCTCCACAAAATGGGCAAACCGACAGTTTCGTTCTGAAGGAGTGACTTGGTTGGAGTTCCGAGCAAAAGTGATCTCGGCACAATCCCCACTCTACAAAACGACTCTGTCCACGTGCCGCCATTAAAACAACATCTGACGTCACGGCGTTTACCCCTACTACAATGGTCAAATCAGCAACTTGATGTTTAAAAGTTATCGCTTTCTCCGACATACATATGATTGTATAGCTGACCTACCTGAAAATCCATAGTTAATCCCTTAGGATTATTTTTACGTAACCATATTAACTTATTTTCATATTCACTGCTCTTGACATTGACTCTTTTGCAGGGTTTTATTACACATAACCTATGGACGCCTGGATGCGACAGGTTATAATCCCAACTTTATATTTTTTCATAATTTGTGTCGTTCGTTTTTTGTTTCATTACATTGGAATGACAAGGGTCATTACATAAATCATGATACACGAATACTTAATTGAAATCCTTATTCTAGAACTGGCCAATTTTATACTAATCCCTGCTCCAATTAAATTTTTAATTGAAATTCTTACTACGATATCGTTCCAAAAACGAGTCTTAGGCACTAATTAAAGTTTTCATTGTTGTCCGTTATAAAATGGACACTTATCTCCTATGGCTTGCGTTTGGTTTTGTTAAATGAGATCGGTAATCAACCTGTGGTCTTACACGCTTTTATGTTGACCACGTATTTAAAAGTAATTAATACAAGTTTATGTAGTAAAATGCATGGAACACGCGTGGGCGTAGCGCTGCGAGTTGAGGTAAGTACTTATGAAATTATTCACATGCCAGTATTTCGTGAAGATGCATCTGCAATGTATGAGCAATAAAAGTTGGTGACTTCTTACTTGTAACACTGCTAGTTTACGTGTTCTAAGGCAAGTGTTTTTGTGTGTCATAAAATGAGTTTAAAGAAAAAATGTCTTAGGAAGAAAAAGTTCTACCGTTACCGTGTCCAACTTGACAAGCAAGGCTTATCTCGCTTTTCTAAGTTAACTTACAACTGAGCATGATCAAACAGTCTGACATTTGTTATTCACTCAAGCAAAAATAACCTTAGTAAGTAATCCCTTAATGATAACGACGAAAGATTTTTGAATTCGTTTTCTGCGTCTTGAGTTTTCCAAGTTTTTCTTATAAAAGGTCTTAATCTAAAAAGAAAATTTATTATTCAAATAAGACAATTTCTGTATTTGAATAATCTCATATTCAAACAATACGAAGCCATGATTACATACGCTTTGTCTTAGATGGAAACAGTGAGCACTATTCATTACAACATATCTACATATGTACATAACCTTACATTAGCAGATTGTTAGTAACCTTGGCAAAGCCCGAGCCGTTTAATTAAGGCATCAATGGTTTACTACGTCATTGGCACTAACGTAGGTAGTAAGGTATGCAAATTTAACAACGAAGCCATACGAATAGGTACTGTAAAGCGCTCGATAGTTTTGTAGTCTATATGACCAAGTTTTTTTCATTTCGTTGACGTTTAAATTCCTTAATATCAATTTTGGCATAAATGGCAATTACTCAGCAACATTTTTATAGCGATTCCAAGGTCCCAGAAACATCATTTTAGAAACCAAAGGCTTATATTACGTGTTAGACTTTCGGGCTTTACATTGACATTGACAACAATCATAGATAACAAACGAGACTGACGTTCCATTTTGATGAGCTCTCTGAAGCGTAGGTGTTCGAAACCAGGTTTCGCATGCCCTACCGATGCGCGGAGAAATCTCGATGTAAATAATGGTCAGGGATACACATTTCGGGTCTGCATGTCTTTGCCGGCTTTTTTCATTCCTTGGAACGAAATGCAAATTAAATGAGGTTGTCAAATATGATTGCTTCGTGTTGGCTTTATTTTTCAATAAATGCTGCCGCGTGTCGAACTAAACAAGACGACATGACGACGGGTGGTGCATCCCACCCTTACTGACTACAGTATCACTAAGATAGTGGATATTGATAGTGGTCAAACAAAATACATGTTGTTTACTCACAAACCCCTATTCAGTGGCATGTCATGCATAATTAATGAATGGTAAACTTACAGGCCTATTTTTGGTAGCTGCAAATGTCAAAGAGACAAGACCACCTTCGTTGAGGCTCGCCGTTCGATTTGTACTAATTCGGAAACACGAAAATAACCGAAGAATTGAATTTTCTTACACCCGTATCTATAGTCAAGTTAAAGTAATTACTCGAGCTTAACTAATTACTTGTGCAATTTTTTTATGCAATAGACAAGAATTTAGACGAAGTAAGAACCGTCGAAGAAAGCAAAGCTAAGAATTCTAACTTTTTACAGTTCTAACTTCAAGCAATTATTAGACTACATAGTAAAAATCGTATCTTAAATAATGACATTTACTCAAGTAAAAACTTTAACTTGTTTATAGATACGGATGTTATAACTAGCCTAAAGAAAATGGACTTTATTGACACAATTGGTCACAGGCGTTCTTGCGACTCACTTAGGCAAATTGTAATTTGAATATTTGTGGCAACAACGTGTGTTGTCTAAAATAAGATGTTAATGCTATTGGCCTGTTAAATTTAGGTATCTAGAGATCGTAATTAATTGTGATGCCGCTGGTCTAGGGCATGGCTTCTGGTAAATGCCATGCCACTTTCCCGAAAAAGCCATTCCAAATTTAGCAAATGTTTAAAAAATTTCAGTTTTGATTATACAATTCAATAATTGAAACCATCTTAATTTGTTCCTCTATCGTGAACAAAATGGGCTTAACAATGTTCGCATTTGCTCCTTCTGAAAAGTTATTCCCCTTTGAGGTTTAATGAGTAAAGTACAATAAGAGCCAATTCTGTTTTGTTACGAACGAGTTACCGTCTCTCGCCTAATAACAACAACATCAGAACAACTAGGACAGTGTGTTAACAACCAGTTCACGAACTACTCCATTACATTAACTGGTTAATTTTACGACTGTTTTTATTTTCTGCGGTTGCGTAGTATGTATGAGTTGTTTATGTGTGAGCGTGTTCACTTAATGGAGTCGGAAATGAAAAGGCAACGGAATTGTACTGCGTTCGCAGATTAGTTACAAAAAAAACGAATACGTATTTTTTGAAAGAACAACTTTATACATACTCACACACCAGCTTCGGGCACTAGTTTCCCGGCAGTTAGCAGAACTGGGTATTTGGCGCAGCCGTGAGGCACACAATATTATCTTGTTTTGTTTGGATCCAATTTTTTTTTTACGACTTTCTGAATCTGCTACGAGCTTTCATGTGGGAAAGTAACGATCCTCATTTGCCTAGCCTTTTCCCAAATATTTTGAGGTCGGCTTCCAGTCTAACCAAATGCAGCTGATTACCAGTATTTTATATGGAACGACTGCCTATCTGACCTCAACAAAATTATTCCATTAGCTTCCTCAAACCACAATCTCCAAGATCCCTTGTTTTTCTAGCGAAGAGTTGGAATCAAGTGTCGACAATTATTGAGGAAAACAGAATGATTTCTTGTCAAGGCTATGAAAACACAAACGAAGAATTTGGTGAAAAGGAAAATCAACGTTGACATCTTTTGAGGTTTGTAAACAAAAAAATTAGCATCTTTAGAAATCTTTACACGCTGTAATCAAGCGTGTTCTCAAGAGGGTTCCTAGTAATTCAATCATAAAATGTTTCAATTTTAAATTCGTTTGTGATAGTGTCTTTCAGAATTCGGGATATTCTTATTAGGGCTCTTGGGGTTGAGATATAACCTACATTCAAATACGAATCATTACCTACGTATATTAATTATCGAGGGGCTCGTTGGTAAATAATAACAGCCGCATTGGTCGATTAACCAGTGCTTGCTGGGGTCAGTCTGTGGATGGGTAACCATCATTACAAACCGTTAAGCCGTTGGTCCCGGTTATCATTTGTGAACCTTTGACAGTCGTTACGACCAGACAGAAGCCTGGAAGCAGAAACTAGTCTTCTGCGTATCATATTACCCAGTAACTGGCTTGTGGAAGTTGGATAGGCAGTTGCTCCATCTGAAATATTGGTATTCAGCTGCATCTGGATAGACTAGGAACCGACCCCAACATAGTTGGTAAAATACTAGTCAGATGAGGACCGTTAATTATTAGGATACAATATGGTGCTAGTAATATTGAATCTATTCACCAAATAATTCACGAGTATGTTGCTTACATATTAGTTTATTAATTAAACACATAAAACCTTGATCCAGACATACAACACATTACTTAACTCTTGTTCTTCGGGTTTAATTATATATTCTGTGTCTGTTTAGTTTGTTCTAGTAAGGTTTTCTTTTACATAATACCAAAGATTGTAAGACATACTAAGATAGGTTACCTACTACTATATTTATTTAGGTTTGGTTTCTGTATTATGCAAAACTACCTAAATAAAACACGCTTTAAGTAAAACAAAAAGAGTAAGTATGTAAGGATCGTCGCTCTATAGTTTCTGCCTACCCCTATAGAAAAAGGTATGAATTTATGTATGCATGTAAAACAGAAAAAACTTTTGAATATTTTAGAAAAACCTAGAAACGAATAATAACGGAACAATAATAGTTTGGTTAGTGTGATAAGGTACATTTCCTGATCCATACAGTGTTTTCTGATGATACTCAGTTTACAAGGGTTTGAAATATAATTCACTTAGTGCAGTACAAGGAACGCATTTCCACGTAAAGTGTGTCATAGAATACTGAACGTTTCTGGCCCCGGGAGACCAGACTTGGTTTTATTTTACTTGAAAGACCATCTACTGCTGTCGTTGAAGTATTTTTCTGTCCTTTTAGTTCATTCCTACATACTATAGAGATGAGCAAATTTTCTTAATTTCATGTTTAGACTGCGTCTTGAAAATACTTTATTTCAATGAATACGGAAAATACAAGCTATCAAAATCTTCACATCTTCTTTGAATATGCAATCTTCGAAGCACTTATGCATATCGCAATGCCTTAGTGAAACCTTTGTAAAACCGTAGTGAATATTTCGAATATCAATGTATCATTCCATGTGCATCTAACACAAACTACTCCGTTTCCATCTCATTTACTTTCGCTAATATTGACGGGATATTTTGCGTGGTGTCATGTGTCGTGCGTCACCCCGCAATAACGACTTGAAACATTGTCGAAATATTAGGACGTCCTTTCAAGAAAATATCAAGATATTAAGTCAGTTTCAACGTACTTAAGAGGTACTGTTAAACAGTGAAAGTTTGAACTCGAAACGATGCGAAAATAGGATATCGGAACCCATTTTTAACATGCATTTTAGAAAAAAAAAATGGTTCGACATTTATCCTCTCCAACTAGCTCAGAGAAGAAATGGCGAAATAAAATCTGACGTTAAAATATAAACTTTAAAGGGTCGTTCTGTAGCTAATAAAAACACATACATAAACCCTAAAACCATAACACTCCAAATTTTGGACAGTCGCAATCGTGTAAAAAAAGTACAACTTTAACTTTTAGACAAGCCGACAGTTTCATTTAACCCAGTGATCGGCAATAGACAGCTTCCTGACCCTGTGGCCTTTTGGTAAAAGAGTCCATATTTTTGTAGTGTCAGTCACGGGCTGGAAATTGAAAATGGCGTCGAAACACACCGATAGCCTTCCTTCCCTGCCTGAATGTGGAACGTAACGACGTTATCGAACTGAGAGAGGATGCCGATGTTGCTGCTTCATCCGTAATTGCATTTATATTATCGGCTCTTTTGTATCGGCGGTGAAGGAAAATATGAGACATTTTATAAAGAGATATCTTGGTGATTTTATATTGTTTAATATTGGTATAGGTATTGTATTCTTATGTCATGCCCGGGGCTTTGAAGTTGTTTCTTGAAAGATAAACTCATTCATTAAAATCAAGTACCAACAGATTATACTACGAATAAATTAATGTTCACTATCAAGAGTCTCATTCACTTTAATCCCAGCTTATACAGCACAACTTTGCACTTTAAAGTATTAATACCACATTATAATTAATGGATAGGCACAACTTTCCATTATATTTAGTAGGCTTTTATGCGAAACAGCGTCCGCCTGTTTGCTATTTTTGTATTCAAACTCTCGGCTACGAAACCGCCCTATTTTGCTACGCGGGCTACGCCGTAGCAAGTGCTACGGCGTATGGCGGTTTTGTATAACATCCGCGTAGAATTCTTTGCTTTGTTCGGAACGTTTGTAGACGCACAATACAAAAGCGACGCGGTACATTTCTTTGAAACAATACTGAGAAATATGCAGGGAGAAATTTTAATAAACAAAAGGAGGGAACTTCTCTTTGGATTTAGAATTTCATCCCATCGTTAGGAAATAATTTACTTTATTTTGTTTAAGGAAAACTGACATAAAAATAAAGTCAGATGAAAGGGTAATAATATTATCGAGTTCTGCCATAATAAGTTCAACACGAGTGGCACAGCACGAGTTGACTTTCAGTAATCAAGGTTGGAGGTTCAATTTCCTCATCGGAACAAATATATCAATACAACATAAGGATGTGATTTATTTCTTTAATAGCAGTTTCAGTATTATTGGTAATCCCAGCATGAGGCTTTAGTAGGAAACAATATATGACATCCAAATATACTATGTTCTATTCTTTTAATGATGATTGATGATATGACACAAACAATAACAACCTTTTTATAAAGGCTTTTTATAGAGAGTCAGTCATAAGTCAAAGTTTTGATTTATGGTTTGGCACAGGTCACATCTCTAAATTAAGCAATGTCTATGAATCATCATTTAACTAACATAGCAATCATACATATCTTGCATTTGCATAGTTCTACATAGTTATTCTAAAACCAATTTAATTTCCACTAACATACAGTTGATATTTGTTGAACATGGAATAGTTACTTTTTATTGTGCCGTACAACAAGAAGGTTATTCAAATAGGTGCAACTTGTAATCCCTTTCCACTACTGAACTCACGTTTTTGTACAAAATTATTCAAGAGTTTCATCATGTTACACTTTTTTTTCAACATCAAAGGCCTTCCCGTTAGAATTAATAATGAACAACAAAATTGGCAATTACAAGATGGCCGCCCAATTTCATCACGAAGCAATTTATAATTACAGTGTGGCAAATCTACTCTTTAATTATTCGGTGGACTGTAGTTTTTTTTTGTATGATAGTATCTTGTTAGCGTTCGTTGGCATTTTCAGGGTTATTACGAGTTAATGGGAAGTTCAATGGATCCTCCAACTTTGTGTTTGTTTACAAAGCTTAGGTATTAGGGGCAAGCTTTTGAGGGTTAGAGATAGATTCTTCTATGTAAAAGGGGAGCATCCCTGTGTTCCTAAATGGATTATGGTTGTTTTCACGATTTATGAGTATGTTTAAGGCGTCTGTTTTCGACGTACATGACTATTTTGAAGTAATAACCACAGGATTGCTCCATTAATCTAACGTCTTGTAACATCGGCGATTAAAGCGCGTTATTAGAATATTTTACGCTCTACAGCAAAAATATGAGTGGTTCTTAGTCCATTCACTTCACTAACACCCGTATCTATAGTCAAGTCAAAGAAATGTCTTTAGCTTAAGCAATTACTTGTGGATTTTTTTTGTATGCAATAGACAAGAATTTAAAAGAAGTAAGAACCGTCAAAGAAAGCAAAGCTAAGAATTCTTACTTTTTACAGTTCTAACTTCAACCAATTACCAAACTACATAATAAAAATAATATCTTAAAAAATTTCATTTATCAAGTAAACACTTTGACTTGTTTATAGATATGGGGTTTGGTCTTCACCTTGGGACCTATCAGAATACCAACGCTGTGACTTTTTTTTTAAATTTTACAGCACCATGCTTAGACCTTTTGGCCTCGTACAAGACCAGTTTATTTAGTCTTATTTTAATTTGTTCTTAAGTTCACTTTTTTATAATCTTGTTTTATTGTTAAGTTACCATTTTGTTTTGTCCAGTGCGAGACTAATAAATACATTTTCTTTCTTTCTATTCAAGAGATGAAGTTTCTGCAATATACATACATATACCACATACCTACTTTCGATGCAGACTGTAGGTGGACAGTCACGAGCATAAATAACTCAGATTTACCCAACATTCAAAAGCGATTTTCTTCCTAACTAAAATGGAATGGTGTTAAGCACATAGTATTCTCGAAACAATACCATATATTATGAAATAAGTTTCAATCGTTGTTCCGAGAGAAAATCACTTCTGAACTTTACGTGAGATGAAGGCTTCTGCTATCTCATTCTGAGATCCCTCCGCTTCAAATCAACCTTCACCCATCTGCTTACAAACTGAAAAATACTATTTATAATACAAGAATAATTAAATAATATAACATAAACACATAATATTTTTTGTTTTTTTAAAGTGTTTTTTTTTTCGTAAATTTTAGACTTGACTTAAGTTCATCAGGCAACCTATTCGTAATAAGTTGGTTTATGAAATAAGATTGCAAAAAAAATTTTTTTTTCATTCGGAAAGCAGATGAGTGAAGGTCGGCCCTAGGTGGGATCCTAGACTATCTGTAATGTCACTGTCACTGTCACTGTCACATTACACTAACATACATTGATCCCTATCCATTAGTACCCACTTTAAAGCTTGTTTGAAAATATGCAGACAGCTTTTTGAACATCAATTATATTCGGATCGGATAGGCTGAACTGAGTCATTCATATTTCAATATATTTCAAAACTTGTGTACTAACATTCGTTTACAAAATGGTGAATGTTTCAATATTTACAGCGTTTTGTTAGTAAGTTAAAAGAAGTTTATATTACTCGTTATACAATAGGCTAATGAACGCTTTTAACTTGTCATTGGTAGTTTAAATAGTAATTTAAAATTTTCTTGATAGTAGTCAAACATTAGTTCGTAATATTATTCGTTATAATAACTCCATATTCATTTCAGTGGGTAACTACTTATATTAATTATATTATCTCTAATGCCAATAATAATTATTTAACGAGCCAAATTAAACATATCCCGAGACTTAGCTATATTGCTTGGTAAATATTTCAATGAGTTATTAATTATAGTGATTTTCATAAAATATTCACGGAAGAAGATATACAAGGTGTACACGGACCCTTCACGAAGCCGTCAATCAAGCATTCTATGCATCAAACTAAGTAACTCTGTGCAAAAATCATTCCTAGGAAACGATTTTTTTTTGGGTGAAAAGTCATGTTTTACTGTAGGGCTCAATGAAATGCATACAAAACATTGTCATGGAGGTATTTAAAATAAAGTAATAACACCAAAAAAATGATCGCGAGGACGGGGAGAAGGAGTTCCTTTCCGTTTCGTTAATGGTATTTTTACACACATTATAGAGTGATTTGTTGACGGCAGTAGGCTAGCTCTCTATTATGGGACTTGATTAGAACTGGCGAATGTGGGCGTACTAAAAGGAAGTACACGCTTGCCCACCCCTTCGGAGAAAAGCAGCTGTGTTGTAACGGTATGGTTTAGAAAAGCAATTATATTTTCAGAAAGCTAAAAAAAGAACTCTTTCTCTACTTGAGTTTAATCTACAAAGTGGGTTTAAATATAGAACTAGAAAATTGAGAATATAGAATCTCTTTGACGCCAAAGTTAATTATTTCATACAAACAGCACACGTTTTGCTCGCAATCCTGAAATATTCATCAACACGACCGCCTGTAATGGAAGTTGAGCTTGAACTGAATTATTTCTTTCGTTACCTCATGCGAATGTTTGGTAAGAGTCAACACGACATAAATCCTTTGAGAGTTCCGTTATTGAGTTTACTCAGTTTTAGTTGGAAACCTACTTGTAAGAAGTACTTACGAATTTGAAGAAAATATCATATAAAACTTGGAAAGAATATGCAAACGAAAGTTACTGAACTGATATTACGTTTGAAGTTATCATAAGTTTTTTTGATGAATACTAGAAAATGCTATTACTTTAGTCGTAAGTAGTTTACCTTGATTGATGAAAGCACGGTAATTTGTCTATGTTCGCACTCGCCCTTTCACAAATGCATTTATCGACTGATGATACTACTCAATTCTAGAAAGCCTCAATAATAAGGTAAGGCATAATAAAACATTCATAACTTGTATAGTTTTATCATTATTTTAATTTTATGTTAGACCTTCATTGAGACCTTCATAGTTTGTAAAGAAAAGAAGAAGGTTTAGTTAGTTAATTTTCAATAATTTAAATGAAAAATGTGTGTTGTCATACTTAATAGCAGTTAGACAAAGTTATAATAAAATATTAATTTTAAAAAGTTCTCTAAAACAGTGTCTGCAGTTGCGCAGATATTAAAAAAGTTAAAGAGCCTAAAGTTGTTAACATTTAACGTCCATTCTAGAAGTATCTGTTTCAAAGTAATTTTATTATTTGTATGAAGCATTATAAGTTGTGTGAAACATACTTTTGAAATTATACACAATCGGTGGGACAGTAAATGAAAACCTTGGTACTACTAGTTCATATGAACATTTTTAAACTATCAAAAAAATCCTAACATATTAACAGAACACCATTTATAAATATTGATTCACTGATGTTAGGTATAATTTGCACCACTAATTTACATCTGGAAATAAAATTTAAGGAACGAAGTTGGCAAAAGTTTTGACATAGCGAGTTGGCATCATGTGTTTAGTGTTTATACCGATGCAGGGGTCGTTAACTTGTCGGTGCTAGCCTATTAATCTACATCGTGTAGAAATGATAAAAAAGAAAAGCAATGTCCTGTGACTGAAATACTGGGTATATTCGTTTGAAATTTTGTATGTGGACTGGGAACCTTATGCGGTATACGCAGATTAATTATTTATTGTCGTATTGTCGTCGCCACCCAAATATTTAGCATTTTCATCAAATAAATCCCGCTTCCCAGTTATTTCTAACTAAAGGTTACCATCAATGTTCCACGGCAAGACAAATATAAGAGCTATATTCGTAGAGGGCAAATAGCTCTAAACCTTTTTTTTACACTAAAGCCATGTTGGCTTTATCACTTTCAAATACAGCCTTGTTACATCCAGTCTTCATTCCAACAAGTTTGCTAGTTAAATTACCGTTCAATGTCTATCCATGCGATCAACTCAGCTACATAAACGTCAGTGAAGCATGTTACAGTCCTATCGAGTAAATACAGCTCGTGGTCTAGATCTCTGCTCGGCGTTGGCTAAGCCCACAACTAACACTAGATTATAGATGATATCTGGGCAAATAATCCAGGCTTATTTGTGTAGTCGATGTGAGAGTACAAAGCCTGTGATGTATTTAGGTAGTATAGAGAAACAAATCCTTGGTGCATTTTCTTATGAGTATTAAAAATCAGCCTGTTTCTAGTCCTGGTATGCAAACCTCCTGACTGAGCCATAGCTCAGTGAGGAGGATTATAATCCGACACGCGTCTAGCGCAGGTCTTTTCTGGTCATGTTAGTTTGGTCCCAGGACATCGCGGTGACCCGCGGTGCCAGGACAAGATGTTTTTCTTCACCATTAGGTATGAGAGCAGTGGCGATGAAATAAATTACTCAAAGTTATGCACCTATCTGGGTTTGAATCCATGACTTACCATAGACATGACAAATGACTTCAACATTGAAAAATACTTTTAACGCTCCTCAACTATATTTAAACATTGTTCATGAAAATATTTCAAGAATATTTTCTAAGCAAAATCATTTTTAAATTCTTCTTGACATTCTAAAAGTGGCTTCATAAAACCTAACTGAAGTCTAACGTAAATGTACATGTCGTGAAGTTTTATCTCGCCGGCTCTTCGCATACAGTCTTAATAGCCCACATCGACGACAGACGGGGACATAAATTCCTCGGATTATTGACGATCTAGCTCCCGGAGTATAGTAGGGTGACTTCCTAATGTTCTGTCCTTATGGACCGTAGATTTGAGAAGAGTGTCGTAAAATACGGAAAGTACCTTCGTTTTCTACACGTGTCGTTTGTTCTATACGTAGGTTAGTGTATATTTATGATGGCTGTGGTGGATTTGTTACAGTTTTATGACAGCCTTATAAATTGCATTAATTATTTAGATACTATGCTCGCTAGACTATAGAGAAACTGGGTTTGCTCTACAATTGGCAGAGTTTAGCAATCAAGGTTACTTGACCTACGAAAAACCACTTCTTTTTCCCTGATGTCATTTGACTTTAATTAAAATCCATTAATTGTAATAATGAATGTCAACTAATTTAAAATATATAAAAAACCAATCCCTTAGAAACGTTTCCGTCCCAGCTTAATTTGGAAAGGCTGGTGATCTTACATATTACATGGGATCTGTTGACTTCGGCATGTTATGCAGACAGGGTACCTGCGCTTAAATACTGTTTACGTTGCCGTTGATACGAAAATGTGGAGGTAAAGACCTCCATATTTTCTGCCGAACAAAGGTTGATAAACTCTTCTATTTTACTTACCTCCTTTGAATCTGTTTTTGTAAATACGTAGAAGAGTAAATGGTGTTTTATGAATCATTATTTGCAAAAAATACATAAACCAAAAGGGCAGGTTTACTGTTCAAGGTTTCGTTTACAAAGAAGGAAAATTAAAGAAAATTTGCGTGTGGGGAAATAAAGGGTTTCTTGGAAAATCCTAATAATTTCTTTTGTTGCATGTCAAAGGATCTATTACTAATAATATTTAAAAAAAACCTGTAAATGGAGGCTTTTACATACCTTAATTGTCAGGTATGAAAAAGCCACTATAAACTAAGCAAGGAAAAATAAAAGGAATCTTTACTGTCACTCCACAGATATTTTTTTCAATGCTGTTTTCCCAGTTAAGAGTATATTTATTAGCTTTAAAGCAATATAAAATGGTTACGTTCCATATGACAGTAAAACTTGATGGGTTATTAAAGTTAACGTTTCATGCACGTGATACCAGTTTTAAAATAATACTCATGTGTTAATTGTAGCGCTTAAAATTAAACACACAATGTAATTTTATAGTCAGTGTATTGGTACGTAAAAAATGTATGAAAGTTCTTCGAAAATTCATTTTTAAATGGTCGTCTCTAATATATGTTTTGTAGTTAAAATACCACGTACGTTATCCTACTACCTATAATACCAGCTTATAGCCAAGACTTCGCCCTCAGAAAATCACTCAATAGTGTCTGTAAGTGAATGATTTTTTGAAATCGGAATAGTAGTTTTAAATATTACCTCCTAAAGCCAAACATACAAACATTATCACTTTCATCTATTTTAGTATTAGTATAGATAATTTGTTTCAATTTAGATGTTGGTGATTTTGACTATTGAGTCAAAATCACCAACATCTAAATTGAAAGAGAAAGAAGAGGTTTCAATGTTTAGGAACACAGGTACATGGACTTGGGACCTTAAATCTAAGTACATTGGTAATAAATAGTTGTTCTGTAATTGCTGCTTTTTATGAACAGTTTTACTGCACTTTCCTATAGAATACACCCACTTGCGCTCTGAGTGAAAAAAAAATGAAAACAAATGAATCATATAATGACCTATAACATAATAGCTTTTATTTCTATTTACAGCCGCAGTCCACTTCACACTGTCATAACAGAGAATTATCTGAAATACTTGTGAACAAAGTGGTTCGACAATCAACCAGGACCAATTTATAATTATGCTCGCCCACGATTCAAAAATTGGTTCAATTATTTTTGATTCACTCTCACGTGTGAGCTGCTAAAGCCAATGTAAATGTCAAAAGAATTTAATTGTATGTTAACATAAACAATATCGGTAAGGTACAGTCGAGCAAAGGGTTAGGTGTACAAGTAAAAAATATTTATTTTTCTACCTTGTGATAGCTGGCTCGCCAATAAATACATAATTATGTCAATTGTATTCCAGATGCAGATGTAGATGCCAGCTCAAATTCAAATTTTGCCACCACTTCCCTACGCCACGCTATACAAATACTAATTACATAGTCAATGCTGCAGTATGTACATTACATTTGAGATATTAGTGCACCCTAAGATTCACTTCTAAAAGTGCTCAGCACAGACATAACATTGTTTATGTATAAATAGTTGTAGACAGTAAGTGAGACTGCTGAGCAGGAGGTCCTGCGGGAATCGAATTCCCGGGTCGGGCAAATTGTTATTGGGTTTTTTCATCAGGAATTTCTCAGTAGCAGCTACGGAGCCTGTATTTGTGACCGGTTGTGGCAATATGCTCGCCTCCTATTGCATGGGACTTAAAACATAAATGGCGGCATGTGGATGTACTATTAGGTACATCTCTACCTAACCCTTCGGTGATTAAAAGCGTGATGTTATATTATGAATAGCCCCACATTCCCTTTTATCAGGCATGCGTTATTGATTCCTAATTCACGCCTACGCGAGTTCTAAACGTGTAACTGACAGCTGACTGGTCAAGGTTGAGTGACGTGGAAAATTGCAAACAGAAAATTGAAAAGTCTTGCAATTTTTGTATTTTTCTACTTGCAAATGTTAAAATGGCTCACGTTAAAATAAAAACCGGTCAAGTGCGAGTTGGACTCGCGCACCGAGGGTTCCGTACAAACCTGTGGGTATATAACTTTTTTTTATATGACGAAACTAAAAATTTACGGTTTTCGTAATTTTTCCTATATCTGTACTATAAGACGTGACTTCGTACAAAATTTCAAGATTCTAAGTTCACGGAAAGTACCCTGTAGGTTTTGATCCCCGTGCGAGTTTCGAAAATTTGCGGAAATTTGCGGCCTAAGTGGCTGTATCTTTTGATTGCGTTGACTTAGAAGGTTGATTTTTCTACAGCTTCCAGGGACAGTAGAACTAAGTATCATATAGAAATTTCAGTTTGATACCTCCACGCGTTCCTGAGAAAAACGGTCTTGACAGACGGACGGACGGACGGACGGACAACAAAGTGATCTTATAAGGGTTCCGTTTTTTCCTTTTGAGGTACGGAACCCTAAAAATGTTGAAAAACAAACTTCTAAAATTGTTATTAAATGTGTGTTTTATATTGGTATTGGCACATAAAACTTTATGTGTTGAAACTCAACGGAGTGGCCATGAAGCGACTATTCGGTAACAGTGAAACTCAATTTATTAACTTCAAAATGATATTACGAGAAAAATACGAAACCAATTATTGCCTATTGTTACCAATTTCATCCGTATATTAAAACAAATAAAGTTCAGTTTCAATTGTAGCTACCAGTATGTTAGTGGTGAATCAAAAATTTAGTGGTCCCCATTGACCCTTAAAGTTATACCAAGTCAATCGAACTTAATTTAGGCAAAATCTTCTACAATATTCCTTGATAGGTAATAACTGAGGAGTGCACTTTCATCGCTTCTGAATATTATAAAACTTGATCAAAGGGGAAAGCTCGTCTAGTAGAATGATAGCTAAACAGTCGATAACGACTCCAATAACTTCGCCCACGCTCGGCCCGATAGGCGTGAACTCGTGACAGGCTATCACTTTGATTGCTATCGTTTCACGTGAAAAATAAAATGTGCATTAGATTCTGCGGCGTCTCAGTTGTGTGTTTTTTTAGTTTCAAATATTTACATCAGCCCTTTGAATTCATATATTGCTTTAAATAAAAATGCAAAATCTTTATTTCGAGCGGAGGCTCATAGAGGGTTAGTGACATAGTGCTTAAAAGCGAAGTGTTAGTACACAACACGATTCGGTGACACATGTAACTGACAGTGCGCTCAGTGAACCACATATGGACAGTCCACTCTGCCAGCAACAATGTCTAGAATCCTATTAGGGCTGGCCATGACTCGAGCTACCATCGATGCTGCACGCTTGCGCATTATTGTATAAAAACAATCTACACGCACCGGCGCCGTCGAAAAAATATCCTTGATACACTGCAACACCATGGCAACCCCATCAGTTTCCTGAACGCATTATTGAATTGGAAAAAAATAAACTAATGTGAAAAACGTGTTAAGTATAACAATACTTACTTGGCAAAATGTCATTCCATAAATTAACATTATTCTCTTGCATGGTTCTATTTTGATGAAATAACGAAATTAGGCGTCGTAGTTGGCCTATGACGTCGTAAGCATGTGTTAGTCGTGCATAAACTAATTCATAATTAACTTAGGTATCATTCGTAGTACATGTACAGGCAAACGCACAACCAGGTAACTGTATCAATTTCACTTTGACGGCGCTTTTTTTTAATATTAACAGTGACAGCGGGATAGTGCTGTGACCGTTGGAGTGCCAAGTAATAGGTCTCGAGTTCGAACCCAAGACACGCATCCCTGTTTTTTCGTATTCATTGTATAATAATCACTTACTTCGGTGAAGGAAAACATCGCGAAAAACCGGAGAGATATCTCGCGACGGCATGTGAAGCCAAGTCAGAGACCCATAGGCGGCATAAAAACTCTAACACCAGGTTAGGCACTAACCACACGATAAAGAAAGCGCTTTTATTTCAATGCAGTAAGGGCAGATTTTGTATTTCAGACGGCACTTGTAACGTATAGTTGACCGTACGCTATGAACTCACAAGGTTTTCATAAGCCACGCTCGCCGCCTTCCGCAACCAGTATTGCATCTTAAATGAAGTTTGAACAAACTAACTGTTCCACATGAAATATTTTAGTAGTTACCTTCACTTTGGTTGGCACATTATATGCCACATACCCTTTCAGTTCTAAGTTAAAACTTGACATAAGTAAAAGCGTGGTATTACCTAGAGGGACAGTAGAACTAAAAACTTTAGGGTTAATCTTATCACTAATGTCATTCTGTAAACTTCGTGAAAAGAACTAAATAAAAACTTTTTTGCAAAAAAAAAACCGACTTCCAAAAAAAAAAACACAAAAAAAGTGGAAAATAACTTTACTTTCGGAAGTCGGTGACTATTGTTTGTTTCATTGTCTTTTTTGCCACCGACTTTCGAAAGTAAAGTTATTTTCCACTTTTTTGTGTTTTTTTTTTTGGAAGTCGGTTTTTTTTTGCAAAAAAGTTTTTATTTTACCCTTTTTAGTTATCGTATCACACACAAATCCTTGTCAAGTATCAATTTCGCAATTTCTTTTACTTGGATGAAATTTTTTCCAGCTATTTTGATTTCAAAACCAAACTGCTGTACCGATTTTGATGAAATTTCTATGGGACCAATCGGGAAGTAGATCCATTCAGATAAAAGAAGAATTTTTCAAATCGGTTCATAAATGACGGACATATGAGGTAACAAACACAAAAAAAAAAAAAACAAAAAAAAAAAAACACAACCGAATTGAGAACCTCCTCCTTTTTTTGAAGTCGGTTAAAAATGAGGATTCCCACCCCCCCTTACCCAAGTTAGTACAGGCTCCTCGAGGTCGAGAACTTAGGAATCCTTAGTGTACCCCCAAAAAACCTGTTAAAGTTCCATTAAGTACAGAAGTACTTACCTTAAGTGTTTACAATACTTATATGTTTCGTGCACACACAGCACAGCGATAATATAATGTGTAAACGGGAAGGTGAACGTTTTCCTCTTTGATAAATATTAAGTACTTGGTCCCCATAAAAAAGCGTGATACTAAAGAATTTAACATCTTCAATCAAAATTAATGAGGTTACCTCGTCGGTAGACCTCGACTCGATAACAATCATTTGACAGTTTCAGTCTACGAAATAAAAAAAACTTTTTTGCAAAAAAAAAACCGACTTCCAAAAAAAACACGAAAAAAGTGGAAAATAACTTTACTTTCGGAAGTCGGTGACTATTGTTTGTTTCATTGACTTTTTTGCCACCGACTTCCGAAAGTAAAGTTATTTTCCACTTTTTTCGTGTTTTTTTTGGAAGTCGGTTTTTTTTTGCAAAAAAGTTTTTATTTTACCCTTTTTAGTTATCGTATCACACACAAATCCTTGTCAAGTATCAATTTCGCAATTTCTTTTACTTGGATGACATTTTTTCCAGTTATTTTGATTTCAAAACCAAACTGCTGAACCGATTTTGATGAAATTTCTATGGGACCAATCGAGAAGTAAATCCATTCAGGTAAAAGAAGAATTTTTCAAATCGGTTCATAAATGACGGAGATATGCGGTAACAAACACAAAAAAAAAAAAAAAAAAAAAAAAACATACAACCGAATTGAGAACCTCCTCCTTTTTTTGAAGTCGGTTAATAAATGCTAGCTAGTTTATTCCGTTATCCTTATTTATTTTCCCTCACTGTACACTGTGTACAATTTAACTGAATTTTTTTTTTTATTTAGCTGACAAAATCGCGAATGCTGCAATTTTCAAAGTTTCTTACTCTCTATCTGTGCGTCTCCGTCGCGTCAATGAATCTCATATTCAAGTTAAACAACACAGCCAACTTTTTGACAGGTGTCTTAACGTGTAGTTCACTATATACTTTAAACGTCTATGAGAAAAACGAAACTTTAAAGATAAACGCACACTTATCAGGGTCGAAGAAAGAGAAGGAGCCGAAATTATCGAATTTTAGAATTACTTGTATGCAATCCTATGAAACCTCGCACACTTATCTGTACTGAATTGGACGAATAGATAATGTTATACGTATGATAGATTTTATAGAACGTTTTGTTAGGCGCGGTCAACGGCGTGGACAAAGTGTGCAAGACTCTAAAGTCAATCCGAATAGGAGTAAGCCACAGAACGACACTTCAAAGGAAATAAGCTTCGATTGGTGTTCGAGTTGTACATTGCACACGTCGGGTCTTATCGCAAAGAGCTGTCTGCTGTTAAAACATGGAAGGACATTATTGAATTGGGTTTCATATTTTTTACAAACTGAAAGGTGAAATAAATGAAAATAACATAGTAAAATAAGTTTAAATACTTCGCAAAATAACTTTGTATGTTGTTCACTCAAGTATTGGTCTAAGCCGATTAACGTGAAATAAAGTCTATTAAAAAGCTATGAGAATGTTGGCAAAGTTCAGTAATTATATATTGTGAGCTTTCATCTAATTGGTTACACAGCATAAGTTCAATATATGGAGCGTTGTGTGATGGCATTAATTCGGTCACGTGTAGAGATAACGAGCTGTCGACAGATAAGCCAGTTTAAACGAGAACCTAGACTGATTTGTGTGGATATATGCCGGTGACCATTATTCACGGATATGGGCCAGTCTGCTAATGAACGTGCAAATAATGGCTGATGATGGCTCAAGTCTTATGCATACTAATGGTTATTTTAATTCCCTAATTTAACAGACTTAATTGATTTATCGTTATGTTAATGTTTCCGTAATGGCTATAAAATGTACTCGGTTTATTTTCTGTTTGATTTTTGGTTTCGTTTCAATAGGTTAAGCTTAAAATTCCTTAATGAAGCGAAATTAACCGATTGCTGAAAAAGCATGTAAAAATACGGAAACGCTATACCTACCTAAACAGTGAAAGGGTTGCATTTCGTAACTTCTGCCTACCTTTCGTGGAATTCTGGCTTGTTTTAGAAGGAATCGACATCATCCAATTTTTATTCATGACATAAACGTCACACTTGTTATCCCCGAAGGGGGACGCGGGATTCTGTCACTCGCCATCGACCGAGCGCAAATGTAAACTTTGGTCTGCAGTCAAGATATACCCGATAGAATACTCAATAGCACTGCCCAATCTCGAAATCAAACTTAAGACAATATCTATTTTATCAGGTTGTGAAATCTACGAATTCTCATATTAGTCATAGGGCACGTATCAATAGATTCATTTGTGTTGTTTTCGGTGAAAAATGGATCATTAGCCCGAATCACTAGCAACAACACTATGTTAACTAGTTTTAGGTAATATTTTCTCTTGTATATAACTGTACCTGCTAATATATTACCTGGATAATAAACAATTTTCTATTTCTAATTATGGGTATTTATAGAATTACTAGAAACAGATAAATGTTCGAAATAAAGCTCCGAGCTGTAAATGTATTTCCAGGTAAACAGTGAAAAAAATATTTCAACGAAACACCTACGCATGTAATATGTTTTTTTTTACAAAATAAGGGCTAGTCTCGGGTTTTGGTTACTGGCAACATAATTAGATAAGATCGTTAACCTGTCAGTCATAAAAGGTCAGCTCTGATGCGTAGTCTATTGAATTACACATACACCGAACTCAGCTGAACGTCAATTTAATAAGCTTTGCAATAAATGTCACTCAGCGCCTAGAAATTTCTTACAAAACAGATGTTAGAACAAAATAACAACTTAGGGTTGATTCGGACGAAAAGCAGTTGGTATATCGCGATTTCTTGAAATTTCTACCTAATCGAGTGTATATCAATTTTTGTTTAGGTAGACAAGTGGATGTGCCAGTAATATTCACACTTAAATAAAGCCTGTTGTACAGAACATTGTGACACTGATATGGGATTTTACAAAACATGATGTGCCTTGAAATGAAAGGCATTTCTATTAAGGCGTCCTGTGTCAAGGAACGTGGAGAACTTAGTATATCGGTGTAAGATTTAGTTAGTTTATGCAAATCTTTCGCTAAACGGTCTGGTGTATCGTTTATAATAAAAATAATTAGCTGTGCCTGTGTCAAAATTACTTTAAGTTTTTCTCTCGTATTTTTCTTGTGTGTGCATGAATAATAAAATAAATTACAAAGTGCAGCTGGATACTTAACTACATATCTATATTTAATGAAACTTTAAACAACTTAAATTAAAGCATAAACTTATAAATTGAATCCTTACTGCAGTCACTAAATATTCCTTACAATGTTCAAGTGTCTTAACATAATACTAAATTATACGCAAACTTTATATTCATTTTATGCATTTTAGCATCTTCAAGAACACTATCTTTTATATATTCACAACATGTACAGTATGTCATTTAAATGAACTTTATATGTATAAACTCACTTTCGAAGTTAAAACATACTGTTCCTTTTGTTTAAGTGGATGTTTACAAATATACGTAGAAGGCACATTTGGTCTGTTGTAATTTCTCCGTTTAGAGCATAGGTTCCCAACGGGGGTGGTATCGCCCCCTAGCGGGCGCTGGAGCTTTTCATGGGGCGGTAGCGAAATTTTACCTAGCATAAACCCAAACATTTTATCTAGCCGTCTAAAATGATTATCTTATAAAATCTATTTTATAAAAGGGGGTGGTTGTTTTTTTTTTTCTTGTAAAGGGTTCCATAAAAGGTTGGGAACCTATGGTTTAGAGTGTGTACGTGAAACCTGTCTGAAGAATTGCGGTTTTAGTACAAATACGTACTGTTGTAATACGTAGGTTTATAGAAATGTAATCTGGCTCTACCCGTGCTCTCTGGCCGTAGTAAAGATTAGCACGAACCTCGTGGCTCTTTTGGGAATTTATAGATATAAATAAAGGGTTTATATCTACGTTATTGTCCTTCATTTTTTTTTTGCAAACCACTATTCTTTACCAAAACCTAATAGTTTTATTGTAGCTTACCATAAGTTTATATTAAAGAACTTTGCCTTTACAAAGGTAAAAGGTATGTTTTAATTCTCACATTAATTTTCCGCGAATATAAGGTGGACTTAAATTCAAGCTATAGAACTAAGCTAAATACAGTTAGTACTTATTTGTAGTCCTAAAAGTTCATTTCAACGTTCTTAGCAAGAAGAAAAGAAATGAAGTTTCTTGAATAACCAAGGTTTGCTTACGTAGGAAACTAGATTTGACTTAGTACCGCGTTCCCTAGATGGAACAGATGGGGTCCGGATAGACATTTCAAGTCTCCAATTCGATTGATCAACTTCGGGTTTAATTTCAGTCCAAGACTTAACTACTGCCTTGTTGGTTTAGTGGCCACAAGAGCTACTGCTGAGCAGTACCTAGGTTGTGTTCGATTCTCGGGTAGGGTACAGTGTTGTTAAGTTTCTCTATTACGAATTTGTTAGCAGCACCCAGAAGTCTGATTTCGCCCGATGATATATAGGGTTCTTAATTTCTCTCACATTTAAAGGTAGTGTGTAATTGGTAACTTAATTTTCCTTAAAATGTACCGAGACACGTTGTTTACTAATTCATTAACCTAAAGTTTCCGAGAAGCCGTAACACTGTGAAACAAATTGTTTTGTGTTTATATTGAAACTTGTGACGTCATTTGTTACGGCATCAAGTTTGACTTTCTATTGTTTAATTGGGAAATTGAAAAACATGTTTGTTACATTTTAAGACAACAATATTTGAGAAAAAATATTTTTCAATTCCCTTCCTCGAAAACTGGCTCTTATCGCACTACGATTAGGTTCAACATGCAATGTATTTCACACTCGTGATTTTTTTTCATTTATCACAAACGAGGGTTTTATTTTAGATTTTCGTGATTTTGCCCGAATAACATTAAACAACTGTTCAATTCCTGATGATAGATATGATGATATTGATGTATTATATTCGGCGATGATTGCTTTTTTTTGACAGTAAAGTGGCGCATGTTTTTAAGGCCTTCATATTTAATAAAAATTAAATTGTGTTTATGAACAGAATATCGTAAATAAACATGAGATATTGTTTATAAAATAATTTACCTTTCCTTCAATCTGGCGAAAGCAAAGCGCTTGGAAAAAAAGAAAATGATTTAATTTCCTAATAGTTCATGACAAAAATACTTTTCGTTCTATTATTATTATATTTCTGCGAAAGTGTATTGAAAACCGTCGTTCGATACATTTTGGAATTTGTTACTACAGTTCTCGACTCCATAACACCCTCGCCTGGCGGCTCGTGTGTGTATTCCGCCTCGGCCGCGATAACAAAATTTCCCCACTTATATCAAAATGTACTATTTCGTTGTAAACAAAACGTTTACTATACGTATATTGATTTGGATTGAAAATTAATGGTAATAACAAAATTAGACATACAAAACATAGTGACAAGATTAGAAAACCGGAAGATGATGGCGCGTTACTTAAATGAAAAGAATAATTAAGCAAATTGGTGGAAGCATTAATCTTACCCAAGCAACAGGCGGCCAAGAAAAAAGAAAAGAAGGAGCCAGCAACAAGTGAACTAAAATCAAAGAACCTTGAACCTTTCAATATATTACTAAGACAATATGAACCCATTATAGTAACACTATATCATACAACATTCAATATAATCTCTTACATACGTCAACAGGGCGTAGAAAGAAAATGTTTATCACCCCTTTCGCGTCGTGCATACAATATGGTGACTCGTGAGTCGTGAGGCTTGTGACGTCACATGTCTGGTCGGCAACTCGTATTTTACGAGCCGTATCGACAGTTTATAGGTTTATTGTTAATGTCATGTCAGAGACATTATATTAAGTGCTTGTTGTTTAGGTTTATTCCTAGTTTAAATATGGTTAACGATTTTATCTAAGTTGTCGATGAAATTCAATACTAGTTTTAGTAATCGACTCCGTTTATTAATGGTCTTAAGTTCATACTTTTTGTATATTTGATTGAGACAATACCTTCTAGAAAACATGAAATGGCCCTCACAGTAGGTTACATTTTTTTTATAAAGCTTTGGTCAATTTAATAAAAATAACAAGACTTTCTGAATCTTTGCTACTGAAATAAAATTGCTTTGTTTTCTCAGTTTTCGTTTGTTTAATATAGGTATTTTCTATATTCCATACCTACTTCTCCTAGCACGACCGCGGGACGTAAACGTAACGTAGATTCCAAAGATGTTTAGATTGAAAAGGGCCAAAAAATGTTGGTTCATATTTTTACGACTTGTAAAATTAGGGGTCCCTTGTACACATACACACATTTTTGCCATGTAAAACGATGGTTGATTCACCGTGTCCGTCTACAAACCTCCATAGTAATTCATACAAAAGTAGATTTTCACGGCAACCAAAGTGTGTATTTGAAGCCTTAGTATCACCTATATGTTTAAGTATACATGAGTAAAGTTTAAATCTAAGTAAAATCGTTCGAATTTAGGATGACATTACTCAAAAATTTAGATTTTTCGATGTTCTTTGTAGTTGAATATAAAATAAACGAAAGTACGTATTCAATTAAGTAACGAAATACGTAAATAAACCTTTCATCTTTTGATAAAGGATTCTATGCAAAAAAAAAATTGGCAATATAATGAAAATATTTCTAGTCGTACTTAAAAAACGCTGTCCAGTATTTCTTATTTTTCGAGTTATGTCACTATTTGCAAACAGCGACCGACGTTACATTTACTTCGCAGCTTACGTTCGTGCCAAGCTCACTGTACATTTAATGCCACGAAAGTATTCAATGATTTTTAAATTTGTTAACTTCGTTAAAACCCTTCCCTTGGCCTGTAATTGAATAGACAGGGCGCTCTTAAAGATAACGACACTTGTTTATATAAAGGTTTAAACAATGTTTGTGTTTTGTTTATATGCTGGGATAGGATAGTATTTTTGATGCTGGGTTTAACAACATTTCAAGTCCTCTTTATTTCGAGATTATTCTGTTAAATGATGAACAGAAATCTGCTAAAAACCATTTTTCTGTCTGTCTAAGAGCCTAGCCAGTCCAATATTTTTGTGCGACTGCAGCAGAACCCAAAGAGAAGGCACATACACATGCGGTTTTTAACAAAAGTTTCCTAAGTACTTTTTCCGGAAAGTCAAATCTGAAAGCTATTCTCTGCACTCTAAAGCCAATCTTACACAAGCCGACTTCCCCATTAGCCGATACAGGCTCCACGCACAAACACTGCTACTGTAAACCTTACCGCTATCCGCCCCGAACCCAGGAAACCGGTTTATCTAAAGCTTTTGACTTTGTTAATATGCAACTAGCGTGAAACGGGTTACGTGGTAGGTATATGAAGGACTGGCTTTCCGAATTATGTATCTTCGAGCTAAAAGTCTAACGAGCTTTAAAAATATTAATATTAAGTACTAGGTCAGGTAAGGTAGGTAGGTAGGTTAGGTAAGGTTCTTTTTTACAAAAAAAGCGGGCACATAAAAGTGAAAATTATTTGTGCTAAATTACCAAATTCCTACAACTAATTATTATGATTTTTTATAGACTACAGCGAATCATTCGCTTTAAACAAAAAAAAAATAATGAGGCAGTATTCTGAAGAAATAACTTTTGAAAATTACGCAATGAACATTATCTGTGTATTTACTACACAGTACAGTAAAATCGCATGATTTGCAAAAATATGTTCCGTTGTCTATTGTTCCCGCATTGTTCTACATAACCAGTCTTGTAGCACAAAGGCTACTTTTTCAAAATGCCTGTGAGACACACAGTCAGAGTGAAACATATTTAATTTAGTAATGTTTACGTAGATACCTAACTCACATCCCAGAACTGAATTATTCTCTTATTTAGGACATTGGCTACACTTATGAAAGGATATTAAATATTTTAGTGATGCGAGAAAAATTTTGCTTATTGAATTTTTTTAGCACGGCTATGATGAATAAATAGATTTTATCACTATTAAACTGATCTGAAATTCAGTTTTAAATAAAAAAAAGCAAAAGGATTAAACGATGGCGTTCTATAGTTTTAACCTTCTATAGTTTTATGGGAAAAAGGCGTGAGTTTATAAAACGAAAATACATTTAGATTATTTTGACTTGTTCCTGCAGTGGGTTCATAATAAATAGGTTTAAACAGAAAATTCAATGAGAAAGTTTTCTGAGCCCCTGCCACGATCTACGTATAGATACGAGTCAACAGAAGAAAGTTTGCCGATGTGCCACTGAATTGACTCGATTCTTCTTTTGTGAGAAGAAATGAATAGATAGTGACTTTGTTTTCGATTCCACCCACTTTCTCATACAATCTCGGTTCTTCATCTATAATAATGAATATAAGCATCTTGTGACTTTTCAATAGTAGTTCAGTATCTTTGCTTCATTGACTTTGTAATAGGAGATAATTTTAAACATACAATGTTTCGCCATAAAAAATTTGAAAGAACGTCATTTTGTCCTTACCCTTTCTTTTGGCTTAGCCGTGGTCGGGTAAAAACGAGCAATTAAACAATCATTTAATTGATTCTGAATAAACAACTTCCAGATTTGAACTATGCGAAATGTTCATAAAATAGTGGTGAGGGGCACTACACCACTATTTTATGAACATTTATTATTGTTTCGCTCGAAACCCAGTTCATACAGATCAGATTTGATTGAATTTCAGTACTGAATGCGGAAAGCGTTCAGAAATTGATTTTAAAATCTGTTCCTGGAAGCCAGCCGCCTTGATTTTACTTCGTTTGAATGCATGAAATTAAAATTCTGTATCTATTTATAAAAACTAAACTAAAACTCTTATTTTCACACGGCATGTATAGTGTTAGTAAAAGAATTGCTTAAAACTGTGTTAGATATGACCCATATCTGAATTAGGTTACTCTCTGTTAAACTAAACCTTTATGTTTTATTTTCATCATTCAAAGAAAATTTTATCACGAAAACTTTTGTAAGTATACAGCATCAAGTTTTACTAAGTTATCGAAAAACAAAATACGATCACGTTAAATAGGTTCCACCTAATATTAAATAGGGGTGTCGGTTTCACGAAACGTGTCTTCGTGTTACATAAACTAGTTTCAGAAGTCCACGTTTTCTCCTTTGAGAATTCAATTTTCAACAGAAAGTAGCTAACTAAGCTTCTATTCAATTATACTTTGTCTCATAATAAATTGTCTCCTACCAATGTGCGTCGTTGTTCTATTAATCAGTATAATATCTTCTTTTGTTTTAGTATTAGGTTCCTGAAATGTATGAATGGTAAAGGTTTGTTAGGCCTGGTGTATTTGTCATATTAAATTAGCTTCTGCGTAACAACGTTTATTCTGTTTAAAACAAAACAATATTTGACATTTCCACATGACACGATTTGCTAGCTCGTACTTTAGATAGGTACTTATATTTTAATTCTTCCTACTACCTAATACCCGGAATTCATCCAACCAATCACTTTGTTTGCTAATTTTCGTTACAGAGACCGTGTGTACCGAAGCTTAATAAGATTTTGAGTGGACCCAGTTCAATAATGCAGAAGCTCAAAATGAATGGGTACTTTCCGCTCTCCAGTCCCACATTCAGCATTCGGGTAAAATGTCAACAGTCCATTGTGATTTGTGAAGTAAACCCACACAAAACCATTCATTCATTCGGTTATTCAGATTTTTAGCTCAGTAATACAGCTTATTAACTTTGACGAAAATATTATTGCAGACAAGAACGGAGTTGGGGATATAATTTCTTAGAATATTATGTGTCTAGGTAATCTACTGATACAAAAAAAAATGTATTTTCTCAAATAAACATATTAAAACATGCTTGTTCTCTGGACAGGTAGACAGAGGTTAACACCAATATCCCTTTTTGAATTCAAATTTTATACCTGCCTGGTTTTTGATGCTCATTGACTCATTGATAATTATAATTAAAGCAACAAACCACACAACAAGTTTTTTCAAGACTTGGCTTAAAGAACAACAATTTATTCAAAGGCCATATTGTTGCTCTTGTCAAACTCATCAATGGTTATTGATGTTCAGTTAGTTCGTATCAAGTATCTGAACGGTTTCAGGTGTTTAAACTTTGTAGGTGCTATAAATAGACTGGTAGCAAAAGTTATTTGCGAGTCTAAAGTTTATCAATTCAATGATCTCCTACGCTTTTTGTTTATTCTATGAATTCGAACGATGAGAAGGGCTGTCAACAACCCGCGTGGGCCTGTAGATAGTTAACTCGAAGTTTTGAACTTGTTTAAATTTACTTTATTTGAGAGTTTAACATTACATAACATTCACGCCTGTAATCTCCGAAAGGTTGGGCAGAGGTGTACCTAATAGCATATCCACATTTCGCCAGTTATGTTTAAGTCCCATGTGATAGGGGGCGAGACTATTGCCATCAACGGGGCACAAATCGAGACTACACGACTGCTACTAAGAAATTCCTGGTCGAAAACCCAATAACACTTTGCTCGACCTGGCAATCGAGCCCAGGACCTCATGCTCAGTTACAGTTGCGACCACAGGAAAACTGAGGCATTCATTTGAGAGTTTATTTTCGTAACAACTTTCTTATTACCTAGAATCCTCGTCTAAGTCAAAGCTGACTGGTTAAAAGTTTTAATTATCCTTTCCGATAACATTAATTTTATAATATTCCATTTTCGCAATTGCTTTTGCGCTGTAAGGGTGTTGAAACCTCTTTTAATGGAACAGCTTCTTAGTTCAAATGGTTTTTTTCTTTTTTGTAATGAAGCCTGGTCAACATTTCCTGAAAACGAGTTATAAATGTTAATGTATTGGCATAAGAAGTTGCTGTTTAGCCTGGATGTTGAATAATGGATAACCATTTAAACCTACATGCTAGAATATCGATTATACTGTGTTTTTCTTTCAAAGACACAGTTTACAAGATGTTATATATCTTTTTTTTATGAAATTATTGTATTAAATCTTCTTATTCTTAATTGCACACAAAATAAGAAATATACATAAAAATTGCATTAATATAGCTAATATACAAAGGCGAGCATTTTCGCCGACTTCCGAAAGTAAAGTTATTTTCCACTTTTTTATGTTTTTCTTTGGAAGATAGTTATTTTTTTGCAAAAAAGTTCTTTTTTTACCCTTTTTAGTTATCGCATCACACACAAATCCTTGTCAAGTATCAATTTCGCAATTCCTTTTACTTGGATGGCATATTTTTTCCAGCTATTTTGATTTAAAAACCAAATTGCCGAACCGATTTTGATGAAATTCTATTCTATGGGACTAATCGGGAAGTGTATCCTTTCAGATAAAAGAAGAATTTTCAAAGCGGTTCATAAATGACAAAGATATGAGGTAAAAAAACACAAAAAAATACAACCGAATTGAGAACCTCCTTCTTTTTTGAAGTCGGTTAAAAATGAAGTCATAACATTACATTAAATCTGTATTGCAAGATGGTAGGAGAGCAAGTACCTATTATTTTTATTTCGTGTACTGTTTATCTTGCTAACAGCAACATGACTATTCTCTACATCGTTTGCAAACCACCACTTGGCGTCACAAAACCAGCTATTTTACAAATTGAACAATCTTCTCCTTTAAAAAAAAAGGAGAAGATTGTTCAAACATACAGTGTCGTACCGCTACAACACCGCGAACTGCGACAGTGGAATGCAAACAACGTTAGCTTCAGGCTGCTTTGTTAGCTTTAGAAAGCGTTTCAAATTCCTGTCATAGCCTTGTTTGTCCGTTGAACAGAGAATGATGCAGCTTATCCAAAAGGGCCATTCTAAATGCAAGGGGAATATTTAATTAACGTTCTCTATGGTTAGATAGGAGGTGACTCAGTAGTTACTTGTCATCTCAGTAGATGACAAGTAAGTAGACATGCTCCACCGATACCAAATAACTTGGTTTAAGGGCAGGAGAATAATGGTGAAGCTCATCGTCATCGATTGAAGATGACGATATTTTCTCCTTTGCTCAATTTGTTATTTTTTTCTGAAGATTTTCCTTCAAGCGGCTTAACAATTGAAACTTATCCCTATTATAACAGTTGTTGTTGTGAATACGTTGTGGTTTTCTTAGTCAACAAACTTTTCGCGCCCACTACAGTGAACGTATGTGATTCTTCAGAAACCAGCATAAAATAATCTTCACTCTAACCTGAAGTGGTACTAACAATGCTCACATTATTACACTGCTTATGATATGAAGGTGCTATAAAACTCGAGTTTACGACTGACGTGTCAGGCTGTACAAACAATGAAGCTAGAATACATCATTTTACACTTTCATAACAAATATCACAAGTTGGCAATGAGTCGGTTTGGCAATGAATTTGGAACACTAGAACGCGAATTCGAGTGCAGCTGCTGTCGATGCCATCTGTTTATGAAACGGAATTTCATACTACCGGCCATTGCTGTAATATACCTACCGAACTATGAATACAGTCATCGAAGTTGAGTTCATTGGATTCAAAATTGATTGAGCTTTAACTGTTATCGACATTTGTTATCAAAACCCATTTATTTTTTATTACCATTGCCTTTAAAACATCTGCGAAATAAAATATTTCATTTGTATATTTGATTGATACATTTTTCTGGCCATTGCCCCAACACGGATCCATTTACGTGGGCGAGTGATGGCATCGCTGGTCCATTGAATCCTGATTGAGCCACACTGATACAATATCGATATCTGTGAGGAGCTACCGTGCTCACTGACGATCGACCACCTTTCAACCTTATTACTAAGGGCATAAAGGTGGAAAGTGGTCGAGTGAACTCGGTAGTACATAGCAAATGGAGTAACCAATAACATATGTTTTTGGCTTTGACCTTTGAACTTTGGTCCATCGTTCTGTTGCGTCATACATGATTAGATAGGAGGTTTTCCAGATGCGGTTTTGTCGGGCAGGACTTTTTGCGATGGGACGATCGCAAATACACGATTCGGAGCAAAAACCCTGTTAAACAAACGGGATGAGTTTCGTTCTGTCTTTTTTCATACTCATTGTAGGATTACGTACATTCGTGTATGATGATTCTGTAGTGCTGTTTTTACACATGAAACATGGTGAGCTTTACGTTGCAGTGAGATATTCATCAATATTTTAAAAACGTTGCCTCACATTCGGAATATCTCCTATACCGTGCTTGCGTTTACAAACATTTTAAGTCATATCCACAAACAACCAGACCCGGAACAACTACCTGTAAGCCATACAAATATTTGTTCCATGCGGGGATCGATCCCGCGACACGCAGCGCAGCAGCCGATCGCTCAGCCACTGCGCCAATCGTGTCTTGAATGCCTAAGGCCTTACTTTTACACTGGAACCCTTTGCTAAGACTGTGTTTTCTGATAGCTATACCGCTCAAGTGAAGGTTACTTAGGCCCACTCGATTGATCGTCGTCTACATCATCGCTTACCATAACATTAAATTCAAGAGATAGGCCAGACGTAATGGTGTTTGACGTTTTCACAACATTCTAAATTCCATTCAGTCAATCCCAAACATGTGCGTTCCATTTCAATTCCAATTACAATCTTCGTCACAAATCCTAACAAGAGACGCCGTAGCTAATACTGTTAAGATTTAATCCATATGCTAACTGAGGAAATTCCTAATGCGATATTCCATTGTGCGGAGTTTCCTGACAGTTTTAATTTCATTTTCGTTTCGTTACGTGCGTCGTGCACGTTTGGGATTTGTCTTAACGGTTTCTAGAATTCAGTCATAAACAGATGACGTCGAGAAGTAATTTCTCGATTAGCTTTGAAAATTTAACTCTCATTCTACTTACGGATAGAAAAAGCACAGCTATTTGATAATTTCTGGATTTTTGAGGTCGGTTGCATTTGCAATACTTACTTTAGGTATTATGATCGTGATATTTTGTTTCCGAACGTACAATCAATTAAGTGATTTGGGAAATACTACTTTAATAGCAATAGATAAAGTTAAGTTTGCGCTACAACTTTAAACGTTTTATGACCTTTTCATAAGCACCTTATAGTCACTGAAATCAATATAATATTGATACTCAATTTAATACAAATAACATCTATTAGTAATGGGTACATGAATATACTTTACATGATTTAGCTTTAAGAAGTAACATTCCTAAATACAAATTCTTTGAAACAACACCAACGTTAAACCATATCGCACCACAAGATCGGAGATAGCAACCTAAATTACTTGTGGAACAACAAAACTTGTACAAGCCACAAGTTTAATTACCGGAATACTAATTGTATTTATCACCGCATGTCGGCTAAGGGCTGACAGCTGACGGGAACAGGGGCCAAGTAGTAAAATATAACGTCCTTGGCCGAGATTTATACCAAGTACGACGCACAGTGACTTGACAAGACTCTTTATTCAGTATTCAGCGATCGTTAGAGACTGGAATACTAAAGATCATGCTGTAATTTTTTCTTTTCTTTTTTTTGCTGTGGAGTAGATTTTCGAGCACAATCTGTCGGCTTAGAAGATGACAAGAATATAGAACTTTTTATTGTAAAAAAATAATAAATTATTGTATATGTTTAATTCCCATTTATTTTTATAAAGTGTCTGGTACAGGAATTAGTCTAACTGCCTGATTCACATAATCTGTTGAATTTAACCCTTTTAAAAACTTAAGTTCAGTAACTTCAAAGTTAGCATTGTTGAGTAAAAAAGAAGTGGTCGTAAATAAATCTGCATAACTAGGATTTCTTTATCACATAAACATCAAGTAGGTAATGAAATTAATGATTCTATGTCCTGACCACCTCCGTACGATAAAACCAAAGAGGAAAATAGAACAACACCATTAGGACAGCGTCGTACGCCTGGAGCGGCGATGAAGCGAATAAGGGGTGGTTCACAACGATCGTAAAAACCTGTTGATCAGACTCATAAATGTCATCCGTTCAGAAACTGGCGATAATTGGCGTGTGAAAAATGTGACACACGGTTTATAAGGAAAGTCTTGAAATCTTATTGATGGTGTTAGCTATTTTGTGAGAGCAGCTAAAATTGCTCGAGTAATTCATTTTTGGAGAACCTTACTTATGCAATGATACGAATACGATATAATTTATGCAACTACATAAATCTTATTTATTTATATTTAATTCAGGTAAAACCCATAAAATTGTTGGTAGTCCTTAACTTATGTTAGTACTCGTATAATAGACTAAAAACACACAATAATTAACAAAGCTAAACTGGTGCTAATAATACTTATTTACGCCACCTCATGGAGACACCTGGCAACCTGTGCGGGATTGATCCAGGTATAATTTCGGGAAGAGTGAAAAAATGCGTTGCTTGATTGAATGTGCAATTTTATTCCAACATAATCACAAAATGTAGGTAGGCGGTCGAGAAGCATTAAAAAATAAACCGATTGGCCATAATCCACGTAGCCTCAACATTATGATATACGAATTGCTGTAGGCGCTTGCGGGAACATACCCCCGGGCGTTGAAAGCCTGCCTTTCAACCACTAAGAATCCTCAGACTCTGGATCTATAGGCAACGGACAAATCTTGCTGAATGATCTGCGTAACAGACCACTAGAAGTCTTGACGTCTGCCACTCTGACTACGCCGTCTGTCCCTGGATACGTAGCAACGATCCGACCCATTTTCCACTTGAGTGGGGGGAGGTTATCTTCCTTTAACAGGACCAAAGAATTCAGCTTCAAGGAGCCCTTACATGCTCGCCATTTCGTGCGAAGTTGGAGTTCCGATATGTATTCCTTGCTCCATCTACTCCAAAAATGTTGTCGGAGAAGCTCAATACGCTCAAATCGATTCAGAGAATTGATGGACTGGTCTCGATAATCAGGTGACGGCAGCGATGTCATAGGACGTCCAATCAAAAAGTGTCCGGGTGTGAGCGGCGTCAGATCCTCGGGGTTCGATGATAACGGCGTCAGTGGTCTGGAGTTCAAAATTGCTTCAACCTGAACCATCATGGTGTATAGCTCTTCGTAGGTAAGGTTACAAAGGCCCAGCACTCTGACTAAGTGATGCTTGGTTGATTTAACACCAGCCTCCGCAAGGCCAGCGAAATGAGGGGAATATGCAGGAATAAAGTGAAATTTAATTCCTTCTTTAGCCATTTCCTCAGATAGCGAATCGCAACTCGCCTTAAGAAACCTAGAAAGGTCATTAGATGCACCAACAAATGAGGTGCCATTATCTGAGTAGATATTTGTCGGCTTTCCTCTACGTGAGATGAACCTCTTTAATGCCATAATGAAAGTATTGCTTGTTAAATCACCGACTAATTCAAGATGAATTGATTTTGTAGAAAAACAAACGAAAATAGCTATATAAACTTTTACTAATTTACAGCCACGACCTTGTCGAACAGCTGACTGAATAGGACCTGCATAGTCCAAGCCTATATTTTCAAAAGGAAAACCTGCTAGAAGTCGCTGCTGTGGTAAATCTCCCATAATAGGACTTACAGTTTTACCTCTAAATCGGCAACAACGAACACATTGTTTACAGCTCATCCTAGCTAAATTGCGACCTCGTATGGGCCAGTAGGTATCTCGTATCGACGCCAACAATAACTGGGGTCCAGCGTGAAATAATCTTTTATGCTCATAATTAAAAAGTAACTTAGAAAAATGATGGCTAGATTGAATAAGAATCGGGTGCTTTTTATCATAAGGAAAATCTGAATGTTGTAATCTACCTCGAATTCGCATTATATTATTCTCGTCTAGAAAAACGTTAAACTTATTTAATTCACTTTTCTTGGGTAACGATTTATTATTAAGTAGTAATTTATAGTCTTTAAAAGATTGCCTTTGAGATAAACATATAATAAAGTTTAAAGCCCTTTCTAGTTCATGCACAGAAAGAGGACCGCGAATAGGTTGTTTTCTACATGCGTCAATAAAACGTAAAATATAGGCGACTGTTCGCTGAAGTCTTAAAAAGTTTGAAAACCGTGTAAAATTAATCAATTCATCAAATTTATTGTTATTGAATAAAACATGCAAGGTGACATCTAATTTCATTTCAGGCAAAATTTCATCATTAAAATTCATTAATTTGGAAGGCCAATAAGAAATTTCATTCATTAAAAAACTAGGACCGGACCACCAATCATCTAAACTAGGTAATAAATTAATGTCTACTCCACGAGACAAATGATCAGCAGGGTTTTGGTCAGTTGGAACATGTCTCCACTCACAGCCACCAGTCTTATCTAAAATCTCGGCAACCCTGTTACGAACGAACGGCTGTAATTTATTTGGTAACATTTTTAGCCACCCTAAAACAATAGTGGAGTCAGTCCAAAAGAAAGTGCGTCGCGCGCTGACTCGTAATGCTGCTACAACCTTTTCAAAGATGCGAACACCTACAAGAGCACCGCATAGCTCAAGTCTGGGTATGGTCGTGGGCTTGAGTGGCGCAACTCTGCTTTTGGCTAACAATAAACGCACTAAAACCTGTCCCTGCTTATCAACGCTTCTTACATACAGACAAGCGCCGTAGGCGCGTTCAGACGCATCAGTAAAAATGTGAAATTCTAAAAACTCATAACAATCAATTAAAACTCGACGTGGAATATGAATTTCTTTTAATTTAGGTAAATTAATAATCATTTCATTCCAAAGCTTACTAATGTCCGGTGATAGCTGTTCATCCCAAGATAATTTTTTTAACCATAACTTCTGAAGGTATATTTTCATAACAATTACACACGGAGCCAATAATCCAAGTGGATCAAAAACTTGTGAAACAATCGAAAGCATGTCACGTTTTGTGTTATTAAAATTAACTGACTGACTTATTGGAAAACAAAGGTAATCTGACAGTGGCTGCCAACCTAGGCCTAAGGTTTTGGTTGACTCAAATCCACCAACATTCAAATCCAGTGAAGACTGGGGAAAGTCAGAACCAATTACCAATTGTATGTCATTCGACTTCCACTTTCTTAGATTCATCTGCGCTGAAGCGAGAGTTGAAGTAACTTTATGACGCAACTCTTTGACCTTATTGATGTCATCTCCTCCGGTGAGCAAGTCATCCACGTAAAAGTCGTGGAGGATGACGTCACCAATCTCCTTATCAACACACTCTAGCCCTAACTGCCGAAGACACCGGGTTGCTAGGTAAGGAGCGCTGGCCGTGCCGTAGGTCACGGTATTAAGTTGATAAGCGTGTAATGGAGTTGACGGATTATCACGCCAAATAATTTGTTGAAGATACCTATCATTTGGATGAACAAATATCTGCCGGTACATTTTCTCAACATCAGCAGCTATGATGTACTTATGTTGTCTAAAACGCAACAGGATCGATAAAAGGTCATCCTGTACCACGGGTCCAATCATCTGGATATTATTAATAGAAATACCAGTGTTGGTTAAACTACTTGCATTAAAGACCACCCTTAACTTAGTGGTGGCGCTGCTTTCGCGCAGAACTCCGTGATGCGGAATGTAAAACGCTTGATCATCAATAGTTTTACATCTAGACATATGACCTAAAGTTTCATATTCCATAATGAACTCTTTGTACATATTGCAAAATTGAGTTTTAGATTTAAATCTACGTTCCAAAGAAGCAAAACAATGTTTGGCTCTTGACAAAGATTCGCCTAAATTGTCCGGGGAACATTTTAAAGGAATCCTAACACAAAATTGACCATTTTCCAAACGAGTAGTGTTTTTCATAAAATGCTCCTCGCATAGCTTCTCCTCTGAGGAATATGGAGACGAAGTACACACTTCTTCAAGTTGCCAAAACTTTGTGAGTTGTTGATCAACATTAAAATTTAATTCATCGTCACAGTCTGAACACACCTTTATAAAATTACATTTTAAAATTTTAGAAGAAATACAACTGTTAATTGGGCCGGAGACCAACCAACCCAATTTAGTCTCACAAAGAATTGGTTGCCCATCACCCAACTTAATTCGTTGAGATTCCAATAAATCCCAAAAGATGTCAGCACCCAGCAACATATCGACAGGCGCCGGTGAGTAAAAGTTGGGATCTGCGAGACAAACATCAGACGGAATTTTAATTTTTAACAAGTTAACTTGCTTACTTGGAATCTTATCGGTGATGGATGGGAGAACAAAACAATTAATATCCATGCTAAAATTGTTATTTAAAGATTTTATTGATAAAGCACACATTTTATTGATAAAAGATGACGAGTTGTTGACACCTATAATAGAATTGTTTACAGTCTTGGCAGTCAAACCTAGCTGGTGGTATAACCTCTCAGTCATGAGACATGACGTGCTGCCACTGTCAAGCACAGCACGAGCAACATACTGCTGACCATTAATACTCATGACCTTGACGAGTGCAGTGGACAATAACACGTCGCCGTGTTCTACACTCGCGGACAGCGACACACCGGTACCTATACCTATAGCAGTGGGATGAGTGGAGACAGTCGCACTGCCATTTTTATCAATAACAACACTGCTAGCAGAAGCACCACTAGCGTCTGACTTCAAGGATTTATCAACGTGAACAATAGTGTTGTGTTTACGACGGCATATTTTACAACCTGGCTTTTTGCAATTGTTTGCATAATGTCCCAGATTAAAACAGTTGTAACAAACTTTGTATTTAGGTAATAACTCTAAACGAGCTTCATTGCTCAACGATAAAAACTGAGAACAACTACTTAACTTATGATCACCGTTACACATAACACAATTCTTAGGCTTATTCGAAACACCATCATCCTGTTTACTAGAACTTTCACCTGAATTATTTTTGTTAGAATCCTGTACTAACATTGACCGAACCTTGTTTGAATTATTAACTGTGTGTGAGTGTTTAGCATTCGTAGAAGCTTCCATTTCGAACGTTTCTAATATCTCAGCACGGTTTTTAATAAAAGTTATAAATAGTTCAAACGTAACTTTAGAATTCTTGTCCAGGCGGCCCTTATACTCACCCCATTCACGATAAGTTTTGCTATCTAATTTATGTGTGACAATATGAATGAGTAAAGTATCCCAATGATTAACAGGTTCATTTAAGGATTCTAGGGCACGTATGTTTTTGTTAACAACATCAAGTAAACCCTTTAAATTAACTGAAGACTCCTTCTGAAGGGTGTCGATTTGAAATAATGCAGAAACATGATGTTGGATAAGCAGGTGTTTGTTATCAAACCGCTCGCAGAGAAGATTCCACGCTACCGAATAATTTGCAGAAGAAAACTGAATTGAGTTGATCACCACAGCAGCAGACCCTTCCAGGGATGACCTCAAATAGTGAAATTTATTTATTTCATCCATATCGTCGTTTGAGTGGATGAGACTAACAAATGTGTCGTGAAACTCTAACCAGTTAGTATAAGAACCACTGAATTTCGGCAACTGAATAGTCGGTAATTTAACAAACTTATGATTGCTAGAACGCGACATTACGTCACAATTATCATTAGAATCTCCTTTCCTATTATCGTCCAACATTTGTTGAGCTTTAGATAGGGTTTTGTAATAAAGAGATTCAAACTCCTCGCGTTCCGACATCTGACCATCCAAGTCATCTGTGCTACACTCCAGCATTAATTGCACCTCATCATATTGCGCATACAACGCCTCGAGTCTAGTAAAACGTAATTGCAACTCGCTTACCTCAGTAGGGCTCAAGGAAGAAGGATTCAAAGAATTGAAATAGTTTGAGAACATTGTCACCTTTCCTTTGCAACTCGCTCGTTTCCTAACGAGATCTTTATTGTCCTTATTTAATTCCTTATCCTCTGGCATTGCGCAAGCTGGTGAAATCAACCTGGAATGCATATAAATAAAGTTATAGCAACGTTTAAATTAATGAAGCAGCCTGAAATACGTACATGATTAAAATACACTAACTTTAGAGTGAATTTACATAAATAATAATTTAGAATTTATAATAAACCATGCGTCTTGACGGTTATATTGTACTAAACTTTAATAATAACACTGCAATTGCAATGATTTCTATTGTCTACCTGTGCTAACTAATATGATTACATAACTGTCTCAATAACTGTAAAATTATTACACCGTAAAGCAAAATAATGCAGTTACTATTAAGAACTACTCTTTAACAATGTGTAAATAACAAAACTGAACAATAATTACTGATCAGTTAATAATTATATTACAATTTGTAACCACTCACAGAACAAAGAAAAATGACAATAGGTATTTCGTACTAACCTGGCTATTAACGGCTGACTTACACTAATTATACCTGTTAAATAGAGTGTTGGGTACACAAATTTAATAATAAATACGCCTTTTCTCAGCTATTAAGTATCCAGACCACGTAAATTCCAATAATCCTTTGAATGACGTAGCAGAATTCACCGGCCACGCCGGGCGTCGACTATAATTTTTGATGTACACCAATTCTTCAATCCCTTTATAACAATTCGCTGATCGGAGTAAATATTCTTCAAATCTCCACATCCAGGCGTCGAAAGACCATGTGCGGGATTGATCCAGGTATAATTTCGGGAAGAGTGAAAAAATGCGTTGCTTGATTGAATGTGCAATTTTATTCCAACATAATCACAAAATGTAGGTAGGCGGTCGAGAAGCATTAAAAAATAAACCGATTGGCCATAATCCACGTAGCCTCAACATTATGATATACGAATTGCTGTAGGCGCTTGCGGGAACACAGTACATGCACTATTTTTGTTGTTTTTGTTTTGAATAATTATCACTTGCTTCGGTTAAGGAAAACATCGTGAGGAAACCAGCATACCTGAGAGATATTTCTCGACGGTATGTAAAGCCAAGTCAGAGGCTCATGGGCGGCACAAAAACTCTGACACCAGGTTAGGTACTAACCACACGATAAAGAAGAAGTACATGCACAGGTGCCCCATAAGGTGGCCCTCAGTTTTACAAGCAACAACGCTCAGAAGACTTTTGTCGCCGCCGCGCATCCGACGCAGTAGTGAAGCGGATCTTTTTCGAATGATCGCAAAGAAGTCATCATCTTTATTATGGCACTTCTTTTCATTGGCTAGCATGACTTAATTATGGCATCTGTATCTTTTGACGCACATACACAGGGTACGGTATACAAATTGCCATTTGCATGTAACAAATTATTCAAAATGCAGTTTTTAACTTAGTTTATGTTCTTGGAAATGTTGAAAGAAAAAGCTTTTTTCCTCATTGTTTTTTCACTGTAGCTCCTTCATGTTTTACTACATAATAATACTGTGACAACACTCACTTTATGAGCTGTGAAAGCTTCCGTTATTTACTTCGCTTTGCTTTTAACTTAATTTCTTTTGTAATTTTAGTACAGAAAATGTTTTATTTAAAGCCAAGCGTTGCGATTTAAAGTGGGTAAATTGTAAAAAAAAAATACAGAGTCAGTGAAATAAATAGCTTTGAGCTCATTTAATAAGGTTGATTTCTAGTTGGTCTAGTGACTGCCTCGTTGGTCTGGCGGTCGTAAGCGCGACTGCTGAGCATGAGGTCCTGGGATCGCTTCCCAGGTCGGGCAAAGAGTTATTGGGGTTTTCCATCAGAAATATCTCAGTAGCAGCCACGGAGTCTAGTTTTGTGCCCGGTTAAGGGCAATAAGCTCGCCCGATATTTCATGGAACTTAAACAAAACTGGCGAAATGTGAGTGTACTATTTAGTACACCACTGTACCCCGGTACCCCACTCCCCAATAGTGTTTAGATATCAATGTCAATGAACAGATTTCTTCAAGGAGAATGTTTTTTGTTACTGCATTCAATTGTTTTTAAGAACGGTATCAAAGCTTTGCAACAATATTGATACAGATCTTTATCTAAATTTAATACCAACTTACATCTCAATGTTCGTCACAATATTTCTAAATCATCTCGATATAATATCTACCAAAATCTAAAATTTGAATGGACTGTGTGAAGGATGAAATGGCTAGATATGAGCTGACTGCTGAGATAACGAGTAATAGAGGAGTATGTAAGAAGACATGCTGCGCCGATCCGAAACAAATTGAGATAAGGACAGGATAAATCAATGGTGATAATGTTCAAATATAATTGCCCTAAAATAACATATAATGTATACCGTACACTTATTAAATAAAAATGCCAATATAAATCAAAGCCAGTATTAAAAAGTGAAACTACCACAATAGCGGGCTGCCGGTATTGTGGTACCTTTTCAACTTTTAATAATAGCGCCTTCATTAGGTGAACTATTTAATAGACTTAATTACCGACTGTTCGCTATTGCTAATGACGGCCTCCGAAGAGTTTAATAAATGAGTTGCAGTGTTTCATACATATTTCATTTATCTTTGAACACAAGGAAAAGTGGGACAGTTATAATCTAGAATTATAAGTGACCCACTGAGGCACTTGGAAACTTTTCAGAATTTTTCCTACAGAACTTCTTGGCTCTTGAGTATAACAATGGCGAGTCGTGTACTTGTAGCATTTCTTGGAAGACTGTAAGGTTAAAGCAGATAGTACTGAGCTTGTCTAGGGGTTTTTATTTCAAGTATTTCGATGAACACAACAAGAGTTATTTTTACGTAGGTAATTTATTTACATTTGACTGTTTCGTTGGTTCAGACGTCAAAATTGCTACTGCTGACCAGGTTCAATGCTCAGTTCGTAAAGTATTTCACAGTACCAGTCCGTATCCTGAATGTGTGTTCGGTTGATGGCAACAGGCACAACTTACCCCTTTAACATGGGATTGAAATTTAACTGTCGAAATTGTCGAAGTGGGTATACTTAGCTCAGTATATCTCTGCCTAACCCTTCGGGGAAATCAGGCGCGATGTTATGTAATGTAATGCTTTGTTATGCTATTAGACACAAAAGAATTCATTGCATACGCCATAAACAGGATCAGGCCAATCAGCGCTCACGATTTCTGTTGAAATGCAGATTTTATTCGATGCTTGCATAATTATTCCTTGTCACAAATTGGCTTTGAAGACTTTACAGGTAAAGCCCTAATTAAATTCCTACTTTTGACATTGACACCTACATCAAGATTGCTCAACTGATAGATATTACTGCTGGCTGACGTCTATTACGATGATTTCTTTCTTTTCTAGAAAGAAAACCTTTACAGAATCAATGAAGAATAAAATTGATCAATGCTACTTATTTCAATTTTCTCGACCGACTTCACACTTCGACTTCTTTATCTATCTGTCAACACTTATTTCTCAAAATGAGGTGGAAACTTGAAAAAGCTTTATCCTTTGTGTAGTAGGTATCCATTGAATTTAACTTTAAATATTTAAATTTCAAATTTCAAAATCGTAGGCGAAACGATTTTTATTCAGACTTGACTTCTTTATAACTAATATTGCGAAAGCTAAACATTTGTCGATTTGTTAATGTATGTAGGTTACCACGCGACCTAGTACTACCAACGCTTGATTCAAATCACCTTCTCCTACCTTCTATCCCAACATATTTTTTTTTCATCCTTCGAAAGACAGTACCGATACCAAAAAACCTTTGAAATGGAATATTTACGTAATTGTCACGTTATTTCGTGCCGTTCACGCGGCACCGGGTTTTCGCTCGTTTACATAACTAGGTGTCGGTTATGTCAGCTTTGGACGAACAAACATTTGTTTTATGAAGCCAGAGAAGAGGAGATTATTCGGTTTTTTTGTATACCTATGGATACAGCGTCGAGGGGGAAATGTTTGGAATGTATTCAGGTTGTTGCGTTATGTATGTTGTGTACTGAAAACCGGTACTGTTTTGTGAAATCGGTGTACTTACTGTTAACTCGTATAAATTTTTTGTATAATTCGACGGATTACAGAAAACCCAAACCCATAGCGAATGGGGTTAGCACCTTGACTGGGAACTCAAAACATTAAATTTTACATAATGCTAATCCAATCGAGGAAGTTATCTGTCTTTCGGGATTTAAAATGATATAATATTTTCATTTTATATCCAAGTTACAGCACAAAATCTATATACATGATAAAATTGTAACAGGCCGATGTGTGTACATTGAAGATATTGAAAAAAATATATATTGGGGGTCTTTATTAGAGCAATAGAAGCCAAACAAGAGTTTTTAGAATTTTTGTCTATCTTTCTGTCTGTATGTTTGTACGCGCATCACACAAAAACACAGTTTTCACCGCTCTACCGCTAGAGGCCTAACTTAAAATATAGGCTACATTTTATCACAAAAATGATCTTTTTTTAATTCTAAGTACCACACGAACGAAGTCGCGGGCAAAGGCTAGTCAATAATAAAACAATTAGATTAGAAAGAATCTGTTTTGGTCATTTATTCGCGCTAGACTTAAATTGACGGATCACCATATAATTTATTTCATTAACTTTAACGGCAGATGGATGTTTTATGTAAAAACAATGTTGCAAAGTTACTTATTTTAACATGACAAAATCAGGATGGATTAACACTCGAATTACGACACATACAAAATTCAGGGTTCGGCCGGGATTTAAAGTTGATTACAGCAATGGATTTTTATGTCTAGTTTTATTAGTGAAACAAGCTTCAATAAACACAAAGTCCTCATTGTCCTGTAGTCGTTAGGATTTACTTCATACAAAAAATATTTATGAAGTGTTTAGTAGCCCACACGTCAGCTGTAACATTACCAGTAAAACCTGGCCTCAATTTGTATTGGAATTCCATACTAGGCCAGCTCAAGATCAAAATGTTAATGCCGACGAAGTGCAGTCGAGTTCACGTGCAACGCACATCTTTAAAATTGAATGGATAATCTCTCTACGATTTCTCTTTTATATTGTCACTTGCACCCACGTTAATTTGCTTTGTCATTTTCTTTATTTTCTTGTTAAATAAATACTTCGAGCTGCGACTGGCACGTGCGGTGCATATTTCGTATATAAAACACAGATTTGAATGAAGCAGTGATCATGGTAATTGAATTGCAGTAATTTTATTGTACCTATGACTATGGCTTTTATTTTAACGAGCGTCTAATATAACGTAAATGATATTTCGAACATCATAATTTGGGTTAGGTACTTTATTGTTTACTAGATTTTTGGATTCTTTACTGTAAAATTTTATCAAAATCCGTTCAGTAGTATTTTCGTGAATGAGTAACAAACATCCACTCATCCTGAGAAACTTTCGCGTTCATAATATTAGTAAGTTTTGTGTAGGTACGTATTTACCTATTTCATCATATTTTATTAGCTCGAAAACTCGAGTTCCGACAACGTAAAAATATCGACACAAAAGAGCGCAGAATAAAAAAATACGAAAACAATAACAGCATCTTGTCGTCTCACGGATGTATTCAACGGGAGAAAATAAATTCGTTCACGAGAAAATTTATCGCATCCCAACTGTACAAGATTTATATTGACAAGCATATACTTTGGAATGAGCTCACAATTTCCAACTTTCAAAGAGTTAGTAGTTGAGTAGTTGTACGTGTACAAGGATCTTTTGGTGCATTTTTGCTATTTCTCAAATGTTTTCCACTAACATCTCTCTATCAATGATACATAAGCACCAAAAGTTTCTTGTAGTACTGTGAGGTATACTCAAAACCGATGATTAACGTAGAGATACGTTTAAAAATGAATTAAATGTATAGCTATACGGACGTTAATCATTACTTAACTTTAAGCCGTGATGATAAGCAGTGATAGCCTAGTGGTGTGACCGTTGGACTGCCACGTCATAGGTCTCGAGTTCGAACTCAAGAGACGCACCTCTGATTTTTCGGAATCATGTGCGTACTGTATATAATTATCACTTAATTCGGTGAAGGAAAACATCGTGAGGAAACCAGCATGCCTGAGAGATATTTCTCGACTGCATGGCAAGTCAGAGGCCCATGGGCGGCATAATAACTCTGGCATCACTTTAGGCACTAACCACACGATAAGGCAAAGAGCTGTGATGAGCTATGGGGGCTTAAACATATGTAACTGGCGAAATGTGGGTGTACTATTAGATACTTACACCAATGCCTAACCCTTTGGGGATTACAGGCGTGATCTTATGTTAATTTGAAGCAAAGTTTATAAATAAATCCTTGTATGTCAAATTGTCGATATAGCAATATCTACACATACTGCAGTGCATAGTTCGATGCACCCACCTTTGACCCGTTCGAACGTAGGACCACGCTAATGCCACTTAACAGCACAATGGAGCGAGCCTATACTCCATGCGAGCACTTACTGTCTGGAGGACTCGCTCCATCGAGCCCTATTTGTTTGAACATCAGTCTATTGCGGTCGATAACGCATTCAAGCAAGCTTAATGTAATCTTGGTTGTCATTTGCAACCGTGTGGGGTATTTTTTGTTCTACTCTTCCTTTGTTAGGTAATCTACTGTACTTATGTTTTGAAAGACACAAGTGTCTTCCAAATCAAGTGACATGCATGAGACTTGATTGAGATCAGCGTGACGAGATTTCTCGAAGCTGGGTATACCATGGCACACACAAACAGACCAGTAGACCCAGCTGTCAGAAATTAGTATCACGTTGCTCTCCATCTGCTCTATATCTATATAGTTATCTATGAGGTGAAGCATGACGGCTCTACTCGCAGAACATGCGATGTTGGAGAAGACATACAAGCAGCGCTTTAAAACTTACATTTATAATCCCTGAAGTGTTCATCTTTACGGACAGCAAGGAGTTCCGTACCTTGGTAAGCGAAATATTTGGGAAAGGCAGTTTTTGCTAAAGAACATCCTTTATATTCCCAAGTAACAAAAAAAAAGTGCGTAAAAATGAATAAGTAAACATATTGCTGTATTCTTTGGCACTTATCTTCAACGGTATTCATAAATCTCTGATCTTTAGGTAAGTACTGTATTTTCCTAGAAACGAAAGCCGTGGGCGGGCGGTATGAGAAGGTGCAGTTTTTTTATCTTGGTTTATTTACTATACGTCTATTGTCATTAACTTTATAGACCACGCAGAATAAATAGAAAGGTCCTACGTTTTGTAAACATGTCGTGACTCGTGTAGTTATTTATAGATTCGGTAAGCTTGAATAAATAGGTTAATTTTCTATTGAAGATAATTTGTGTGGTTTTGGTTTTCATGAATAAAGCATGTGTAATTTTTTTGGTGTACTTGCAGGCTGTCAACTTTTATGGAGCGATAAACTAGACAACGATTTATTTTATTTTCCAGTGATAAAAATATATTCATGATAAAGAGTTTCCCCAGCAATTTACCCGGAAAAGCCTTTTCACTAGGAAATACTGTGAACTTTTTCCGCCAAGCATCATTGCTATGATGAAGACGGAAAAGTAAATAAATATCTACCTATTTACCCTTCCAAATTACTGGCACCTGAGACTTTTCAAATTAGTTCCATCTCAAACTCAATGCAATGAATTTCAGCGAAAAGTCGGGAAAAGATAAACAAAAGACTACATTTAAAATCGCTTGGCTTTAAAGATCTGGAATGAAAACTCCCAAAGCCAAATAATATCTAGGATCAAATATTTTGAATACTTTGCATAAACTTGGGACCTTCAGGCAAATAAAACTTTTTCTTTGACAGCAAGAGCAAACGAAACTGTATCGTAAGGCTTGAGACATAAAGTCATTTTCTTGATGTATAATTTATTCCGCAACGTTTGTCGCAGGATGTACACAATAGAATTTGCACGCTTGTATTGTCGTATATAAGCTTGGGAAGTGCAAGATTTTATTACCTTTGCTATAGGGTTTCTATTTCAAGCGATTAAATTCTACAAAGGAGAATGGATTCCAGTACGTTCGGTCTAGAATATCATACAAAAAACATAGGCATTTACAATTCGAATACGAGACTTGATTTACGGGATTCAATTACACAAGAATAGTCTCCTTTATGTACATTGCCAATGTTTAAGTTCTTACTATTCTTAAAAATAGAACGTGATGAAAATGAAAAAAATAAAAATCGTAAATAGAACTTCTTTTTTTTTCTTTTCACTAACACAAGTGACTGCTCTCTAACCTCCAAATCCCAACCTTCACAGACACTAAATCTTACATTACACAGGGAGGAAAAGCCACTTGAAATAAACCTTTACCTATCTCATGCTCAAGTGCGACCCAAAGGCAAATAAACATTGGTAAATACGCCTGTGTGTACAACTTTACTGAAATGTCCGTAAGGACTCGAGACGCTTACGGTCTCGAATTCATACATAATTATTTAGTCTTGTGGCAGTTACCACTGTGTAGGTCGAATTTGGACATTAACGTTGTTTCGTATGCCTCAATTAAATCCAATGTAGGTATGTAATTGCAAGCTTTTATTCTGTTGGTATGTATGTTATGTCAGCTTCAAAATTTGCAAACCATTTTTCGACCATTTGTTGGTGATTGAGCAGAAATTTTGCATACACCTTTAGTTCTGGTGACAATACATTTTATGACATGACTTGATCCTGCAGCCAAGATCGCCTCCTCTGGAGAGAACTTCTCAACGGTTAATAGCACGATTACGAAACTTCGTATGCGCATTCAATGTTGGCAGAAAAACTTAATTTTCTTCTTCTAGTTTTTTTCTTTTCATTTTAATAAAAGCTTGTTTTTTTAATAAAGTTGAATTTACCAACCGCTAACCACAGCGACAAGCCATTCAATTTTCACAAACGGCAACTGGCAGCAATATCTACGAAAGCATTTAAATAGAGTTGCATACAAACCAGTTGTTTCATTGTGATCTGTCATAGCGATTGGGTGGTTTTGCCGCCTGCAGTTGTGATGGCATTCGGAATTGTACCCTTATGGACTGGTGGACTATTCAGCACACAGTTTTCCGCTTTTTCATAATTCCGGCAATGTGTCTCTAGTTGTGTTTGTTTAGCGCACACCTATTGCAAGTAGGTCGGTAGTAAATTCATCCTATTGAACTTGTTTCTACGCCTTATTCCGCCTTACATTTTCCGGCGGCTCAAAACTGTTCCTATTAAATAACTTTACAAACTTTATAATTATTTATCATACTTCAGTAGGCAATTATTGGTCGTTTATATTTCTGATTACGCCGGTCGTAACCGTCAAATTAAAAGGTTTTCTAGAACTGTGTAGTGTTACTATTGTGTGATTTTCTATCCATGGCAATGCAAAGTAGGCAAGTACTGTCATGGATATTAATCTATACTTAATATTATAAAGCTGAAGAGTTTGTTTGTTTGGTTGAACGCGCTAATCTCAGGAACTACTGGTTCGAATTGAAAAAATATTTTAGTGTTGGATAGCCCATTAATTGAGGAAGGCTATAGGTATATAACATCACTAGTGTTCTATATAGCTTGGATCTCACCATCATACGTACGAGTTCACGGAGGGTCTACCACTTTTCACCCTTATGTGTAAGTAATAAGGTTGAAAAGTGGTCGACCGTCAGTGAATTCGGTAGTATATTTTTCTGAAGAGACACGGTGTTTTTCGAAATACATAATTTTCCTGAGAAATCTGTACAAAAGATGATACTGTTTTGTTTTATTTTTCCATTTCTAAGTGCAGATTATTTTTTTGTTAATATGGTCTTATTTTGTATCTAGCATCAATTTACATACCAATATTTCTCCAAAAACATCGTCAATTTGCTTTACATCAAGACATGTCACCCGAGTAACGTCGCACTTTCTCGCGTCTACGACGACAAGTCTCGCCCACGCCTCGGTACGTGACATCAAACATATTGGTTCAGCACTAACTATGCCAAGCACGTCTGCTCCTCCTGACTTTTGAACGTAATAGAAAATAAAGTTTACGGTCTTAAATTGCTGACGATTTTCCTCGTTGGCGCTTTTTATATCGTCTTGTCGTGGACGGTCGATTAAGAGTGAAAGCACGTAACTGAAATTGTGTTTTTATTTATCGCAGATTTTTTATTCGGCACTTAAAGAACATTCGAAGCCCTCCAATATTAACTTTGAGATACGTGTACGAATGACGTCATGAATCAAATCTTGATACTCAGTTCATTGAAACGACACGCTAAATATTGAAGTATTTAGTATCCATTATAGATTTCAGATTAATTAATGTTAAATTAAAGCCTGAATTTGAGACATTTGCAAACACTCTCTAAGTCGGTACTCCTAAGTAATTTCAACATCAAGCCTACGTATCTTAGAAAATGATTATTCACTGTTTGTTTTCGTGCTTCCAAAAAGCCGACTGCGACAAGTGGACCATCAGCGAGGGATTAATCAAGACGGGCAAAAGGAAATTGAAAATAGATTGTCTATTTACGGTACATCAACAAAAATGAAACAACACCGCTCCAAATCCGATGAAATCCAATCTGATTTTATATTTAGAAAAAAAAAACTAAAAGAGCTTTACGATGTGGAAATTCATAAAAAATAAGGATCGAAAAGTAATCTCATTTTTGTAAGCGTGTTAAAGCGTATTTTCCAATATTAAATGAAACTTTTAAAACTAAATTGGCGGCATTAAAACATTCAGCTGAATTTAATAACACGAGAAACGTAGGCTGTACGAAATTTTACCTTTTGGGCTACTAACTTCAACTTTCTCTCAGACGGATTTCTTGTTCTGCACTACATATTTGAAGGAAAAAAACTGACATATATATATATATATATACATACATCATTACATTTTCATGCCCTAAAAAGGCAAAAATATGTAAAGTAATAATATAAATAATATGGAGGGGAGATTGTGGAATCTGTGGGAACCCAACTCTCGGATTCAATAAATCTTAGATCCCTTTCAGCAACCGAAACCTACAAGTATTTGGGTATGTCGGAAGCGCTGGGCATCAATGTAGCTGACATGAAGCAATCGTTGAGGGAGCGCTTCTTTGGCCGCCTGAGAAAAGTATTTAATAGTCTTTTATCAGGCGGGAACAAGGTGCGTGCCTTCAACGGTTGGGTCATGCCGGTTTTGATGTACTCTTTTGGCATACTCAAATGGACACAAACAGAACTAGACGCCCTGGATAGAAAGGTCCGTACATTGTTGACGGCATATCGAATGCATCACCCACGATCTTCGGTTATGAGACTGTATATCCCGCGGAGGTGCGGAGGTCGAGGCTTTTTAAACGCTAAGACTCTCCACAATCGCGAGATATGCAGTCTCAGGGAATTTTTCCTAGAAACCGACGTGGGGATGCATCGGGATATGGTCGCGGTGGACAAGGGCCTCACCCCGCTCTCCTTGGCTAAAGAGAACTGGCGCAAACCTGTAGTACTTGACACTAACGACCGCAGGGAGGTATGGCAGAGTAAGGAGCTCCACGGACGCTTTTTCCGGGCCCTTCATGGGCCCGATGTAGACCTATCAGCGTCCGTAGCCTGGCTACGTTCCGGCGACCTCTTCGGAGAAACCGAAGGTTTTGTCTGTGCAATTATGGATGAAGTTATGATGACGAATAACTACCGCAGATTTATTGTGAAGGACGGCACGGTTGACATATGTCGGGCATGCCACCGTCCGGGCGAATCAATTCGTCACATTATCTCCGGGTGTTCTCGTCTAGCTAACGGTGAGTACTTGCATAGACACAACCTTGTAGCCAGGATTATCCATCAGCAACTTGCTCTAAAATACAACCTTGTGGAATCGGAAGTGCCGTACTATAGGTATGTGCCCGACCCAGTTCTCGAAAATGGCAATATCACACTGTACTGGGATCAATCCATCATCACTGACAGGACTATTGTGGCCAACAAGCCTGACATAGTGGTGGTGGATCGATCAGAGCGGCGCGCAATGATTGTTGACATAACGGTCCCGCATGACGGGAACCTCGTGAAAGCCGAGAAAGATAAACAAATCAAGTATCTTGACTTGGCTCGCGAGGTTGTCGACATGTGGGAAGTGGACACGGCGATCATTGTGCCGATAGTAGTTTCAGCCCATGGCTTAATTGCCAAGAGCCTCGACCAATACCTGAGGAGGCTCTCGTTAGGCGGCTGGATCAAGGGCTTGATTCAGAAAGCGGTACTCCTGGACACGGCTCGTATTGTTAGGAGGTTCCTCTCTCTGGAGCCCTGACTCCCGGTAGCTTGGACCCTGTTCCCGATACCGGTGGGCTACTATTTTTTATATTTTTAAATGTTTTTTTTTTTTATAGGAATATTTAAAAATGTAATTAGTAAGTAAGAGAAATAAATAAAGGAAATAATAAATAATATATAAAATATGGTAACCACCAATTTTAATAACCTGTATTTTAAGCAAATAAAGTATTCTTATTCTTAGACAGGAGACACAAGGGGCGTACTTAAAATATGGTCCGTGCTTAAATACAATTTTTTTTTGTTATTGTTGCCATAACACACAATGTTCCCTGTTGTGTGGTTTATGACCCAAATGTAAGAAAACGTTTCAAAGGTTGGGTCGCGGATCGATGCGGTAGCACGTTTGACAATACTCCTATTTATATAAAGATCCTACCGACAATATGAGTGAAGTGGAACTAAATATAGCTATACTTATGTAAGTAGGTGTGTACCTACCTACATGTCAGAGGTTTTATGAGACCAGTGACGTAAAATGGGGTTTTCTACTTAGCACTAACCGCTAAACTGGACTTCAAAATATTTTTAGGGCACATGTATAGGTCGGCAACCTTTTAGGTACACGGGACCTTCACTGGTGAACCGTATATGAAAATATATTTAACCCCAGGGCCAGGTCATCCTAGCTCTAGGCAATTAAGAGATGAGATAGGCACAAAATACTTAGGTACTTATAGTATGGTCCATTTGGACAAGGTTTGCCGACCTTGTGATTATATTATCGTTAAGGCAGTTTACAGCTATCACATCGTTAAATTCAAGTAAAAGCTCTACCGAGGTCACGTGCGAGGGATACTTGAAGGTTAATATAGGGAAAATGGGGATCAAGAACCGATATAGTTTTCACCCTGATTTTTCTATTAAGGAATAATGTTATGGCAAACCAGCCAGCATATAGCAAGGTATAGCAAATCAACAGGTTTTATAACCATAAAACCTGTTGATTTGAATAACTTGGCTTGAATTTTTTGTTAGTTTGATTTTGGCACTTTCTTTACGTTATGGTTGTGACTTCGGTATGACATACGTTACCTAATTTAATTTATGGCAAAATCTGATGAAATCATTATATTGTTAGACATAAAATTAAAATTATGGATACCTTCAAAATAGGTTGTTAATCTTTGCCGTAATCTTCATATTCTTCAAAAAGTGTCGAGTTCTACACAAATTCGAAAATAGCCTATTTATCTTATGTTTACAGCCCAACCTTCAGGTGAGCCAAGGACAGCTGTAACCAAATAAAAAGACACTACCTTGAATAATTGAAAAATGGTTAGGAATAAAATACGGCTCGACAGTTTTTTCAACATTGTGAGATATAATATGTAAAATTCTTAAGAAAGTTATAAAAGTTTTCTAATGAGGTTAAGGCTACGCTCTTTGTAGCTTACTGTACATCGCTGTACTCATGGAGTCTGTGGGCTCATTATTCTAATAAAAGTTATAGCGCTATCCGAAAATATACTTTTACTGTAGTTTTGTAGGGTATCACACAGTCTATCTCTAAAAAACGTTTAGTATTATTTGGAATAAAGGAGTCAGTCACAAAGTCGCATGTTTTACGCACGTGTTCTCGTAAGACAAGGGTTACAAACATTAGGGATGTGAAAAATTGTTCGAATAGATGACATTTTAAGGAAGAGAACTCATTTCTTACCCTTTCCGACTGAACAAGTGTCTACATATTTACTTATAGGCCCATGAAAATAATGCAGTGCTAATCCGATGTTTAATATTTCAGGTTGTAAAATCAATATTCGGCGAAATATCATGGTTTTCCCGAAACAAACCTGTCAACACGTACGCGAGATGACAACGTAAAACAAACATGATATGTAAGCGAGACGCCGAAATAGGACCCTTTCTTGTAGCTCCAAGGCTTTCTCGTTGAGAGGGTGCTATTCCGTCATCGTACTCAAACATTATGTTTACTTAACATTTTGTTTGTACACGTTGCACGTATTCACTCTATATTTGGTGAGTGTTCTTCCTGATTATCTTACCCGACGAAAGTAATTTCATATCTGACGTCTATTTTGATCTATAGACCAAAATAGACATCAGGGATAAATTTTTGTACCAATTCTGGTAACGTTAAGGTTTTTGTTGTAGCTTAGAAAGTAGAAGACGAAATTTTCGTGTTTCATGAGAAAACACATTGCTATTCTGAAGCAAAATTATTCAAGGTCCATAGCAATGTAAAACAAGAACAATATCGCGGGAAACCATAACTCAATCAAGTATCTATTTCATACCAGCGCGCAGCGTGAAAAGTTTTTTGAGTGTAGACGCCAATAAGTAGAATTGAGAAGAAATATTTTTCCGTCTTGCGGATCCGATGTTAGTTTTGTTTTTGATACATTGCAAACTATTGTAGTACCTACACAAATGTCCAAAATTATAGTCCAGTGCGTCCAGTGAGTGACGATCTTTGCCCATCTCTCTGGGTGCATCCGTGTGACGTAGCCAGCCCATTCCCACTTTAGCTTGGCTGTTTTAATTCTAACATCAGCTACTTACTTGAGTTATGGAGCGCAGGGTGGTGTTTCTTTTAACCCCCGTTTTGTTGTTAAATCTAATGTAAAGAAAAAAACAACAGATTTTTCATTCAATATTTTCATTCCATTTTATCCTTTTATAGCGGCGCTAATCTATTTTAATTTACAACCTACGTTCCACATAGCTAAAGGGAAATAAAAGCATATTATTTAGCGGACTCCTACGCTACCGGGAGGAAAATAATCAGCTTCACATCGACCTCCTGTTTTTTCTTCATGTTAAATAAATTAATGTCGGACGGTTCCAAATAGACAAGGTAGGACTCCATTTGTCTTAATATCTTACGTCTCTTTGTTCTCCTGGGATTGGTTACTAGAGCATAATATACATAAGTAGAGCTTGCATAAAAAGTAAGTGAAATAATATCTCACTTTTTATGCAAGCTCACTTATCAAAATTTATTTTATTTATTTATTTTATTTACAAAGGTATTAGTACTTTTGTAAATTACTTGGTTAACAATAATACAGAAATAAAAAAATGTAGAAGCAATAAAATAACACCGTTTATTTCGTTTCATAATATAATTGCTAAAGTGTTGTAATACAAATGTTAAACTAAAATTGTAATAACACAACCAAAAATGTTTTGAACTCGTTTAACTAGCAATTTGTGAAAATAAAAGCCGCTTTCGGAATGGCAAAAATAAAAGCTAAACTGAAACAAATGTTGGCTGAAAGCCAATTTTGCTTAACACTAGAGAGTAAATTCGCAGACTGCTCTTAAATGGAATATCTACCATGAAAATTGTGTGGAATTTATAACAATTTATAATGTCAATTTTCATACAGTAATTGACTTAAAAGTACCTTCAGAACGATACTTTAATACTTATTAAAACTGTGTTCTCGTAAGTGTTTCATTGACCGAATGTTGTCACTTTCCACGACCTCAGGCGATGCGACCTGCGTCAAGCAACACGTGCGTGCTTCACTTTTTCTATAACCGACTTCTAAAAGAGGAGGAGCACCTTTTTTTTTATTTATGCACACCGATTGTAAATATGTAAATGTAAATACGGACTCGTATTTACTGCGCCGAATTTCTTGATTTTTCATTTGGTAGAGGAAGCCCGCGCGCTAGTCCCATCAAAATTTTATTAACTTTGTTAGAGTAGTTTATGAGTTAGCTCCTTTAATGCGTTTATTTTTTTCGTGGCCGATGTTGATGACATGATGACTTAATAACTTCTAGTTACAATGTAAAATTATTTCTTGACAAGAATTTGTGTGCGGATACTACAACGAAAAAGTGTAAAATAAAAAATAAAATGCAAAAAAAAGAGTTTTCAGTTTCGTTTTCTTTGCTAGTACTGTCGCTCCACAAGTCACGTCATGGTGACTCGAAACATGCTCTATGAACTTCTTCCATAGTTTTCCTAGCAGTTTCTATCACATCACGCGAGTCACTTAAACGTGATCGTGGCCAACCCTTTAGATAAAGAAGTTAAATCTTGCCACAATAATTCAAACGTCATCAATCTTCGTTGTCCCAAAAGCAATAAGTAGATTGACTGAGGTGAGGTGGTAACTTGATTGAACAAAAGTGACTGCACTTTACCGCCCATAATTGCTTGCTTTTACACAATATAAGTAAGTAACCCGATAAAGAAGCTTTCTCCTTAATATAATAAAATCATGTAAAGGTAACATCATTTAATGTGGCTGAGTGTTTGTGTCTTCGGGTAAAATGTCGTCTGGATATATCAAAACATTTTATTTTGTTCCGGAATTTTCTGATAGAAAGCTAAATGCTCGATATTCTATTTCCTAAAGAATAATGTAACTTCGTTCAGTTCAAACAAGATTAAATAAGTCGACCGACAGTAATATAATGTTGTTGCTCGTTGTGGATTTAAAACATCAACAGGGAATTTGTTAAGTACAATATTCTTCATGTAGTGTCCCTGGGTAGAAGAATCATCATTCTTCATGTATGGTGGTCTAGTGGTCTCAAGCGCGACTGCTGAGCATGAGGTCCTCGATTCCCAAGTCGGGCGGTGTCATTGGGTTTCTCCATCAGGAATTTCTCAGTAGCGGCCACGGACTCTGGATTTGTGCCCGGTTGATGGCAATAGGCTCGCCCCCTATTACATGGGACTTAAATATAACTGGCGAAATGTGGGTGTACTATTAGAAACACCTTAGACTAACCGTTCGTTCGAGATTAAAGGCGTGATGTTATGTTATGTATTTTCATTTGACTTTTGATCAAGCAATCGAAATCACATCGTTTGGCAAAAGCTAAAGTATTTTAGTTCGTCTACGCTAACATCCTAACTATGCACTGTTTTGACGTGCATGTATGCTCTGTTGGGTTCTCTTAATTATTGTAAATCGAATAAAAAAAACTTTGAGTTAAAAAGCACCTCATTCTTTAGTACCTGCCTATCTAACCTTGTTGAGACACGCGTGACCTGCAAAGATACAAAAACAACAAATTGCAAAAACAACGACAGTAGTAATTAGAACGTCCAAGAGAATTAATTCGAGCGAAGAAATAAAAAAATGTTTGCAGCGGTAATATAAATTGTTTCTAGTTCTATGAAGGTAGAGAGAAAAAACTGGAGTTTATTAGGATTAAATATAATGATAACTAGATGTTCTTCGCACATGCGTGTTATGTTTAAGAATTTCTCCCATAAAAGATGACTGCTTTGCCTAAGATAACCCGAAATTCGCCGATTATGTCAACTTGTATGGAAATCTTCAAACTGGCGTGAACATGACTTGAATTATTCGAAACAATCAGATAAATGTATACTTCCATACTTAATATTACAAATGCGAAAGTAAGTTTGTTTGTTTGTAACCTAATCACGACTAAACGACTGATTGGACCGTAATGAAATTTGGCAAGGAGATAGGTTAATCCTGGAGAAGGGCATAGGCTATCTTTTTTTTAACACATACTCATCCACGCGAACGAAGTCGCGGGCAACAGCTAGTAGATAAATATGTATTTCAACATTTTTTCTTGTCCGTGAGTGCTCGTGCAGGGTCGCTTCACATTATATCCGTAGACACTAAACGCTCGTACTTGCTTGTCGTCGCTTGTTATAGTTGCCCTCGGCCTAGCCTAAATCATACTTTAAAATTACCTACCGTAACCTCATTTTCATTTTATTCCTAAAAATAAATTAAATGAACACGCTAACTTTCATTTGAATTTCATCAAAAAGGTTGTTAGGTATTCATGTTACCTTCCTCACTTGACATAACGAACATTTGTATAGGTACCCTTTAATTCCAGAAGGGATGTTGCGAATTCGTCAGTTTTTTTTTTCATAAAAATGTTTTAAACTTGGCACATGCGTAAATTGGCCCAACATGTTGTTAAATATTTTGATAGCATTTCTTTGTAAGTTACAACAGTGTACCTACTTGGTAATGGTATTCAACACACTCATTGTGAAATGGTGTTGACCACACTGAACATCATTAACGTGATACATGTAGGTATTGTCAGAAGCATTCAAGCGATAATATCACTTATTAAAACCCTAGACAAAGCTTACTTTACTTCCGCAGTTCATTTTAGGAACATGAATTCAATACTAGAAGTGAAGACTTATAAACACATAAAAAAACAAGCTTGTATCAACATGAAAAGAAGAAAATTAGGTGTAAACAAAGTTTCGTGTTGTTGTCATTACCGGTTGAGGAATTCTCTCATAAGGAGGCGATCCTGACTGCAGGCTCAAGTCATGTCTATCATAAAAATGTAATGTCACAAGAACCAAAGGTGTGTGCAAAATTTCAGCTTAATCGAATTCCAACAAGTGTTCGGAAAAATGGTTTGCAAATTTTGAAGCGAACAGCTTACATTCATTCGAACAGTGCTGATAAATATAAGTTTGTAAAAATATACCATTTATGAGTTACTAGTATGTAGTTGAAAATTAATTGAGGCGCTCGTGGCTAAATAATAGCAGCCGCTCGGATCAATTTTCAGGTTAAGCCGCGCCTGCCTAGGTTGGTCTGTGGATGGGTGACCACCCTTTATTATATACCGAGTTTCCTTCACGCCTCGGAAAGCACGTTAAACCGTTGGTCCCGGTTGTCATTTGTAGATCTTTGGCGTTCGTTACAAGTAGTCAATGGCCCGAAAGTCTGACAACTAGTCTAACCAATGGGTACCGTATTACCCAATACTAACTGGGTTGTGGAGGTCAGATAGGCAGTCGCTCCATGTAAAATAATGGTATTCAACTGCATCCGTTTAGACTGGAAGCCGAACCCAACATAGTTGGGAAAAGGCTAGGCAGATGATGAGTTGAAAATTAATTGGAATCGAGAATAAGCTTTAAGGTCAAGCAAAAACAGTTGTTTGCGTTCTAAAATGTCACTTATTTGTTAGAAGAAAGTCAAGTATGATGTACCTTCGCAGAATAAAGCCACTTGTAATATTATGGGTTAAAGTATGAAATTGCCGATTTATACTGCAAAATTAAAACTCGTTTTTTTCCAAGATATAACATATTTATTTAATCAAAATATTTACCCTCATTATCTAGACATTGCTGCTATCTAATCGGAAGTTCATTTGTGTGCCTTTGCGATAGAACTCTGGGGATCTAGATTCGACAAACTGTGTGAAAGCATTTTGTACTGCCTCCTGGGAAGAATTTTTTTTACCAAGTAGAAAATTGTCCAAATCACGAAAAAAATGGTAGTTGGTTAGAGCAAGATCTGGCTAGTATGGAGGATGACGTATGGTTTCTAACTGCAGCTCCTGTAGAGTTACAACGGTGTCCCGTGCAGTGTGAGGTCTTGCGTTGTCATGGAGCAATAATGGTGAAGATCGATTCACGAGTCGGGGCTGTTTCACTGCCAGTTTCGCCATCATTGTTCGGAATTCGGCACAGTAAACATCTGTTGATATTGCTTGACCAGACCTGAAAAAGCTATAGTGAATAACACCATTAAAAGACCCCCAAACAGTTACCATTACCTTTTTATTGGTAAGCTTTGCTTTAGGGCACTGTTGCGGCGTTAGAGCTGGGGTCAACCATTGCATTTTTCGCTTACGGTTATCGTAAAGAATCCACTTTTCGTCACATGTCACAATTCGATTCAATATTCCTCCATTTCTGTACCGATTGAACAAGGCGGCGCAAGTTTCAACACGCGTTTCTTTCTGCAGATCAGTCAAATCATGATTCATCCAATTTTCATATTTTTTATCTTATTGATTTGATGCAAATGAGTCAATATTGTAGGTAAGGTAAAGTTAAACCATGCTGCTAATTCCTGGGTAGTTTGACTCGCATTGGCTAGTGGCTACCACCCTCTCCTTCAATTCAGCGTTATTCACCTATGCGGGCGGTCTTCCACGTGGTTCGTTCTTCAAGTCGAAGTTTCCATTACGAAAGCGTTTAAACAAAAAACGCGCGGTGCGTTCATTAGCAGTCCCCTCTCCAAACGCAGCACTGATATTGCGAGCCGTTTCTGCCGCGTTAGTTCCGCGTCGGAACTCATATTCAAAAATTACTCGGATTTTCGAAGTATCCATCTTTTCCGTCTAAGCTGAATAAAAAAAAACAATTGAAATTCGAAAATCGAATGTTGCACATTTTTTAAAAGAAAAATCACATACTTATGTATAATTTCAATTCAAACTATCTATTCCTATAAAACGGCAATTTCATACTTTAACCCCTATTATAATAAAATTAAAATTAAGATCCAGAAGTTTCGTGACGAAATTACGCTTTTCTTACAAGGTTGCTACCCCTAACAACAGCTTATTCATTATGAGATGTCCACCCACACTCTTATAATAAATTGTCCTTAGTAAGTATTACTTTAGTATTTCGTAAACAGACTCCTACGCAGTGTCACGCTACCTTAAATGTAAGCTCCATCATTTAACATTAAAGTTCACTTTTGTTTGACACTATAACCTTTTCACCTGAGATCTTAGTGTGACGCCTTAGGTTTTTAATTTGGATGAAACCAAAATACACAAAGCAAATCAATTGAGCGCTTTTACGAGTAATCAAAGTGTATCAGTTAGTTGAAATAAGTTCATATAAGCAGTCATAGCCTAGTGGTGTGACCGTCGGACTGCAAAGTCTAAGGTCTCAAGTTCGAACCCAAGACACGCACCTTTGATTTTTGAGTATTATCACCAGCTTCGGTGAAGGAAAACATCTTGAGGAAACCAAACATGCCTGAGAGATATTTCTCGTCGACATGTTAATCCAAGTCAGAGGCCCATAGGCGCCATAGAAACTGACACCAGGTCAGGAAAATATGAGCTTTAAACTAGTCGATGTAAATATTAATCGAACCTTTCCCTACGTACCAACTGATGAATTTTGGTACTTTACTGACAGCAGATTACTCTATATTATTAATATTTAAGTAGTCTCTCTTTACCAGGTCCAATTCCAACGTGAAGCTGAAACTGAGAATTTAATGAACAATATAATAATACGTTATCTGGTTAAAGACTCGACGTGGCTTCTGCTTCAATTATATTAGATGGTGCTGTTTTTATCGTGAATATAGTGAAGTAACTAGATGTATGAAGATCGTTATCGTTGTACTATTTTACTAGATACTTACTGTTGACAGATGTTGCTAAAGTTTTTATGACTTAATGATGAGGTGTGTCTGTCATTTCAATTCGAATCGACCATATGAGAGTACACACACAACTATGATCACATTATTAAATTGAAGAAATCAACTTATGTACGAGTATATTCTTAATTCCTGCTTTACGTACACTAGGCGACCTTAGTGATTACTAAATAAAAGTTTTTTGTTCGATTTTCAATTCTTGGCACTAAGCCAAAAGTGACATTCCAACAATATCAGTATTGTACGATTGAGGCATTCTTTTGGGTGCCACTTAGCCCACTCAACATATATTATATATGTCGGAGAAAGCGATAACTTTTAAACATCAAGTTGCTGATTTGACCATTGTAGTAGGGGTAAACGCCGTGACGTCAGATGTTGTTTTAATGGCGGCACGTGGACAGAGTCGTTTTGTAGAGTGGGGATTGTGCCGAGATCACTTTTGCTCGGAACTCCAACCAAGTCACTCCTTCAGAACGAAACTGTCGGTTTGCCCACTTTGTGGAGATTATTTGTTAGTGTTATTAAATGTAAATTTGTGTTAAATAATAAACTGTGATTTTTGTGTACCGAAACTATTATTTTAACATTTCATCATGAACCTGGTACCACCGAACCCTAATGACAACGGCGCTATCGCTCAGCCATCGCTTACGCCGTCATCAGAATTGGGATCTGGACTCGATTCCCACTGGCGTGCTATGTTCGAGATGCAGCAGAAGAACATGATGCAGCTGATCGAAGCCATCAGGACACCAACAGTGGCACCTCAGATCATGCTGCCAGAAATTAATCCGGAGCTACCAGATACCGATCCACGTGCTTGGTGCGATTCTATCGATATTTGCCTCGACGAACGTCCACTGGAGGGTGCATCGCTTATTATAGCTCTGGCGAGTGCAAGTCTGAAGCGGAAGTTCGATCGCAGTACCGGTGATGGCGCCACTGATGCAAAGCGTTTAAAGCCACAAACTTCCACTATGTTCACGTGCCATAAGTGCGGAAAACCGGGACACAAAGCGGTGAACTGTCGTTCGAAGTTTACGCAGCCTGCTGGAGCTAACGCCCAGAAAACTACACCGGCGGCGACTTCATCGGGTTCCAGCAAAAGAATAACGTGTTTCCGTTGTGGAGAACCCGGACACATCTCTACGAACTGCCAACGCGGCAGTGCGGGTGGCGCGTCATCGTCGGCGGGCAGCGCTGCCAACGGCGCGGCGGAGCGACGCGTCGATAGCTGCGAAATAGCAGGTGTTTGCGGGCAATTGGAACAATCCGGTGAGTCGTTTTCATTTTGTTTTGATTCCGGCGCCGAGTGTTCTCTCGTTAAACAAAGTGTAGCTTATAAATTCTCGGGCAAACGTTCACTTTCAACCGTGCAAGTAATTGGTATCGGTAATAATTCGAATGTTTTTAGCACTGAACAAATTCTTAGTGATGTTGTGGTCGACAATAACGAACTGTCAATTTTATTTTACGTACTACCCGACGATTGTATGAAATACGATGTTAAGATCGGACGCGATATTTTGACACTTGGCTATACGGTACATTTAACTGAATCTACCCTACGTATTTCGAAAGTCACAAATGTAGGTTGTTGCGATTTACCTCCCGTAATTGATCTTTACAATGTTGATTCTGATATTTCAAACGAAAACAAGGACCGGTTGACGTCCCTTTTGAATGAGTATTCGAATGCTTTTATCAATGGTTTACCGTTAACTCGAGTGACTAGTCGAAAGGGAGATGGGTTTGTTAAAGGGTATGCTAACCGCGGTAGAGACGTCGGAAAGGTCGTGGCAGGATGCTTTGGACGATGTACAGTTGGCTATCAACTGCACAATGAACCGTGTTACGAAATCAAGCCCCTTAGAGCTTTTGATAGGAAAAGTTGCTAGGCCTCTGACGCTAATGGCTTATAATGACCATGATGAAACCGGAATTGACCTAAATGAAGCGAGAGAACACGCGGTGGACGGTATTGAGAAGAGTGCGGCTTATGAAAAAGCCCGTTTTGACAAAAATAAGGCCAAAGTAGTTAATTTCAGTGTTGGTGATTTGGTTTTAATTCAAAATAAAGAACGGAATCAGACTAAATTAGACCCCAAATATAAGGGACCGTTTAAAGTTGTAGAAGTACTTGACGGTGATCGTTATCTTTTAAAATCTTTGAATGGTAATAGAACCTACAAGTACGCTCACGATCGTATACGAAAGATGCCTCTAAGTAGTGTTCCTAATGAGTTAAACGTAGAGGACGGTGATGAAAGTACCTCCACCGAGTAGTAGACACATACCATGGCTATTTGGTCGCACCGTACGCACTAGTCTGTAGTCGTAACTGCAGCTCACTTGTGAGCTGTTCAGGGGGCGATGGGCAGCTGGTGGTACGGCGGGGACCTGGGTCTCAATGGAGACTATTGTTGTTTTGGTCTTGTACTGACCTGGGAGTCGCAGACTCTATGTGATGTGTGTGGTCGTATCACATGAGGTGATGACGATATGGGTGGCATAAGTGTCACTAGCTGCTGCGGCAGCTGGGCCATGAGCGTTGTATGTGATCGAAGTTGATTTAGTTGCTGAGTAAATATGATTGAGACTTAGAGGAACCTTTTGTTTGACAACTGTTATTTTCAAGTTATGCTTTTCCATAAAGATGTGGTCAGGTTGACCGAGCCTGTACTGTTGCTCCAAATTTGACTGTTTGGTTACAGGTACTCACGAGGACGTGTAACTTGTCAGGCTGGCCGTGTCGGAGAAAGCGATAACTTTTAAACATCAAGTTGCTGATTTGACCATTGTAGTAGGGGTAAACGCCGTGACGTCAGATGTTGTTTTAATGGCGGCACGTGGACAGAGTCGTTTTGTAGAGTGGGGATTGTGCCGAGATCACTTTTGCTCGGAACTCCAACCAAGTCACTCCTTCAGAACGAAACTGTCGGTTTGCCCACTTTGTGGAGATTATTTGTTAGTGTTATTAAATGTAAATTTGTGTTAAATAATAAACTGTGATTTTTGTGTACCGAAACTATTATTTTAACATTTCATCATGAACCTGGTACCACCGAACCCTAATGACAACGGCGCTATCGCTCAGCCATCGCTTACGCCGTCATATATATAACATATATTATACATATGAAAAATGATTTCAAAGACGTGAAAAATTTTGCAAGTCATCAAATAAGCCAGACGAAATTTCCCATAAAATTGAATACTAAACGTAATGACAAGTTTAAGATTAATGAAAACAATTAGACGGTACAACTTTGTATTAAGTCTTGGATACCAAGGTTGATAATATTTAACTTGGTTACAGTTCTACAAAGTTTTCAGCGCACTACCTACACCACAACTTATATCAAGTGTGAACCGTCTTACACCGGAAATGGCGTAGCGTTGCAATCTCAAGATAATCTCTGCAAACATCCAGTCTGTGGTATTCGTAGAAGACTGCCTGACAAGAATGTGGCCTTGGAAAGTAAATGAAACTTATGTTCCATAACCTAGGAGACAACTGTAAAATCAGACTGAAATAAAATTGAGTTTTAATATCTATCTATCTAGTTGCAGTCACGAGTATGATACGTAGAAATAACACTAGTAACTTTTAGAAAAAAAAAAACCTATTTCTTAATTGTATGGTACCGGGAATATTATGTTCGTAACACCATAAAACTTCTGTAGATACTTGAGAAAATCGCTACTCAATCTTGCCCTGGTGTAAGGTATTTATTCTTGTAACTGTACTTACTTACCTTGCTGTTATCACATGATGAGACAGGGATCTTATTTTTCTGCACATGGATCGCTGTTTGTTCTTAGGCTGTGAGAGGAAATAAACAATTTTTTTACGGGACTTTTCCTGGCGGCCAGTAAAAGTCCAGCTCTCCAAAGTCCAGCCGTTTCGGAGATATATAATGTATTTTTGCAAATCATCGCCTGCTGTAAATTGATCTCCAGTTTCAGCGTTATAAATAATATCTACTTTTAAAGAAATCACGCCACCTCCCCGACATGGGTGGGTATATTGGTATTTTGTCATAATTGGTCCCGTTACTCGCATTTATGTAATACCTTCTATGATTCGTATACCTTCTTGAACGTCACTATCTTTCTGATGTAATGTTGCTGAGAGGAAGGATGGTTTGCTGGAGACCAACTTACTGGATTTATCGTACCTACATTTAAGCAGCACATGTAAGTACCTAAATCTGTGCCTAAACCCACATTGAGCTTATAATATCAACGTAGGTAAATATCTAAAGATAAAGATTCTTATATTTTTTTTATTTTTTTTTTATTTATCTAAATTCTCTATCTGTATTTGCGAGTCTCGATTACCTGCCTTAACTTGTTGATTTAATATAGTTTCGCTGTAAGAAGGCTACAAGGTGAAGAGCAAACAACTTTGGGTAACTTTATTTTTATCCTGCCAACGTTCGCAATAAAAGTCTTTGTAGGTCAATGAAGACGTATTTCTTTTCAGAGGAAAGTCGCCCGTAAAGTCTGTCAACTAATATTGCGAAAAAGTTTGATGTACGAATGTATCCTATAAAGTTAAGATCGTATGAAATTGAAAAGCAGTACCAGGAAGGGTCGACTTCACTCTTCTGTGGTTTTCTTAAATGACCAGGAGTATGATGAAAAAAACTCGCCTTTAGATACAGCAATTTATTCCTATCAGTTTTTACGGCCGCTACAATTAAATTTAACGATCAGCCGATACCATAAATCTTAACGGCCATTTAAAGACTTATTGTAGCAGTAAATATATAAAAATACTTATTATTGGTAGATTATAATGATATATTGATTGAAAATATTATGTAATGAGGCAAGATTACTGAAATACTGATTAGAAACACAGACGAAAATCAATCCCTCAGCGCTCGTAATATTGACTTGGGGAACCTCTAATAAAGTGAAGTAATGAAGCGAAAGATTCGAAATGTCGGAATCTGACAAAGATCAATATTACTATGTAGGTAGCGATTTTTTATTTTATGTTGTACTGTACTACAACATAAAATAAAAAATCGCTGGTTTAAAGAAAATGTGTAAGTTTTTTAAGAGTACTCAGATAGCCTTAAAAATATTTTAGTTTAAGATTGATTCTACCGTACGCTACAATTTATTACGTACGTACTAATTCTGTGGCATCAGGCAGAAAAAGTTACAACGCTTATGTATAGTATTTAGGTATATTGGTAGATAAGATAGATAGATTGTACGCTATAACTACTACACAGCTCTCTTAGATAGGTATTCTATACATATGTATAATAAATTTGTAGACGAGGCGTTTCTGTACATTGAAAATATTTAGAAAAAAAATAGTAGGGGTGTTAAAGGATAACAAACAGAGCCCATTTCTACCATTTCTAGAATTTTTGTCTGTCTGTTTGTCTGCAGTCTGCGAGTCTACGGGTATGATTGTTTGTTGAAGCATCACTTGAAAATTACAAAACCAATGCGCTTAACTTTAACGCACAAATATTGTGCGTAAATTAGAGGTTTTAGTTTTTGTTTGATTGCAATCCGTGCTCTCTATCAAAAGATATATGAATTTATTGTGTTCAAGAAGAACTTATCGTCATTACGAAATACATGCAACGAAATCTGTTGAATCAAACTGGCACTAATGAATTAATATGCTCACAAGATAAATTTTAAATCGACTGACCGGGTTTTTCAAAAAGTTATGATGGCAAAAGGCATTTTAGTTAGAAAGCGCTGCTTTAATAATCTACATAGCCTGTAAAGTGTTTGTTCGATCGCTAATTGCTATCCATGCATTATATTTTAGTTTAACTCCGTGCACGATAGATGGCGTTGTTCATTTGACGCCATTTTCTTAATCGCGGTGTTAAGATTTTCCATGAAAGAATGACCCTCGCCGGTGTAAGCAGCATTTTTTTTCTGATAGGTTACGGTGGTGGAATATACTATGACTTCACGTTCCCATGTAATTTTCCCTGACAATGACAAAAGAATACGTACGCGGTCACGAGAGCGAAGCCGCGTTCACAGCTAGTTCTATAATATATTATTTTACTCACAAGTCACAACGCACTAATTATACCCGAAAAATTATCCCAAAAATTATCCTTAAAAGATTTGACGCGTTATGAAACTGTTTGTTGTCAATATTTTTTTTCAACTTTGACTTGCTATAACTTTGGATACCCCCACTTCTGGAGCAGCTGAAGCATCCCTGCTGGACTATGGTTAAACTATGTATAATTTGATATGATTTTCAGCCGGTGTAAAAAGACTTCGTCAGATAAATGGTACCTCCCGTACCCTATCTTCTTTTATGAAGTATGTTTTGTTATTTTCAAGCACAAGGTAAATCTAAGGGGTGGAAGGGACACCCACCGTTATTTAAAAAAAAATCTGCTGTTCCATACATATTGACAGTGTAGGTATTGCACTTTTGTAGGAAACAGCTGGTTTTTTTTTTATTTCTATGTGGGGGGGTTCAGAATGATGTACTGAGTATGTGGTTTCCATTTTCACGTCGGTGTCCCATCCACCCCGTATAGACAATATGACAACTATTTGATTTTAAGGCGGTTACATATCATCACACAAGTTTCGCTTTAATTTCATTAGAGTTAGAGTCTCTCACAGTACAGTTTCAAACAACATTTCTGATGTCACACAATACACAATCAGTGCTTAATCCTTTAGCCTGCGTTAGTTTTATCAGTTACAGAAACTACTATAAACTTCTCAGCGCAATTTATTCTAAGCCTTGTCGTGTAACATTAAAGCCATGCCACGAGCTGTGAAATTTCAACACTAGTGTCTGACATTAATTTTATTAGTGTCAGTCTAGCTGACGTGTGTTGGCGGTTTTGCTATTACACAATAAAGAGTGGCACTCAACATGCGTTGGGAACTAGGGAATTCAAAAAGCGATAGTCAGCTGTTTTTTTGAAGGCTAGTGACATATTATTGTGTTTCAAAGTAGTTTGATTGGTTTAGTCCCATTGCCAAAATTTACACAACGGTACAGTTACGGACGAAAAAAAACTGGGACCACAACGTTGGGACGGACGCTCCTTACTCTCGAATATGTGTGTCTGATTATATCAGATCATAACATAATACCTCGTAATCCTCGAAGGGTTAGGCAGAAGTGTACCTAATAATACACCCACATTTAGCCAGTAATGTATTTAAGTCCAATGTAATAGGGGCAGCGCCTATTGCCATCAACCGAGCATAAATCCAGACTCTGTGGCTGCTACTGGTAAATTTATGACGGAAAAACCCAATAATACAGAATCGTATAACATAAAATCACGCCTGCAATCTCTGAAGGGTTAGACAGAGAATTGTATAATATAACCGAATAATGGGATTCGAACCCTGGGCTCAGCAATAACGTTTACGACCACTAGACCAACCCTGCAGTTTGCACCGAAATGAAGGTCTTAAACATTACATGTTTTTTAAGAAATATGAGAGAAAGAAACAATCTTCATGATACATAAATATTTATAACATATCGAAGGACAGAATATGTTTATAGGCGTCTTGAGTGCAAACACGTATGTCATTACCCTTGCTCTAATTATGTTAACCTAGCGTGAAGTTGACCTATATTTGACACAACTGAGACATTACCGTTACTAAGGTTAGACATAGCACCTACCTATAAAGCTAGAAAATTATTTTATCACGTCATCGTTTTTAAATACAGAAAATCCCTCTAATGGCATAGTTCGGTTGTAAGTCTGGTTTACCGAACAAGTGCAACTTTTTTAGCACCGGACAAACAATAAAAAAATACGTGACATTGATAATTTTGGAATTTAATAGAAGGAAGGTTCTTAAAGTCAGTTGCCCCACACTAGAAATTTCTCCTGTATCGTGGATACGTTTACGACGTTTTATTTTTTATACGTTTACTAGCTGTTTGTGTATACTTATACACAAACAGCTAGACCCGGAAGAACTATCTATAGGTCATTCAAATATTAATGTTCCGTGCGGGGATCGAACCCGCGACACGCAGCTCAGCAGCCAATGATAATATCAAACGAAATGTAATTAAAATCAGTTTTAAAGACAAAAATACAACATCATCATTTAATTTTTCAGTTCGGGGACAACTAATTTCTCTTACACGCAAGATTTTTGAGTTCCTTTTTAACCGACTTCAAAAAAAGGAGGAGGTTCTCAATTCGGTTGTATGTTAATTTGTGTGTGATACTATAACTAAAAAGGATAAAATAAAAACTTTTTTGCAAAAAAAAACCGACTTCCAAAAAAACACAAAAAAGGGGAAAATAACATTACTTTCGGAAGTCGGTGCCAAAAAAGTCAATGAAACAAACCATAGTCACCGACTTCCGAAAGTAATGTTATTTTCCCCTTTTTTGTGTTTTTTTGGAAGTCGGTTTTTTTTTGCAAAAAAGTTTTTATTATTTCTCTTCAAACGTGAATCGTGAAATCTTTCTCAAATAATATTTTCTGCCCTATAAACATGCTAACTAAGCTTCGGATCGTATTAAGTACAAGGTAACAGAAACTATACGTAGATAATTCTAATAACGCGAAGTGTATTAACTAATAAAATCCCTAAGCTCTTGGCGCGCCGACGTCATATTCCCTTACCACTGACGCCTTAAAACATACATATATACATATAGATTAACTAAACCGAAACATAATAACAACACCCACACATTATTGGCGCTGAAACCTCAGGGGCCTCTCTATGTGCCTAACATTTAGAAACCATACATGCGTATGGAGACTACATAGTAATCTATGACGATGGTATGGTAAAATAGCATATACTTTATTGTACATCAAAATTGAAACGCAACTGTTTTGTAATATTACTAATTCTGTGGGTACAGTGAAGGTCTTATCGCTGATAGCAATTTCTTTGCATGAACTGTACAAACATAAAATGTTAACGGGTATAGCTAGGTACGAAAGCTACCTTTATGGTAAACCGAAGTAAATAGTCGTATGTAGTTAACAGTATATGCTATTACACTAACACAAAATTATTGCAGCCTGAACTTGGCCCACTGCAAGGCAAAAGCATTAGGTAAATTTGAATTCACAAGGGATAGCGAGACCATTGCATACAGTGTGTTGATAATATAAACACGCCAAAACTATAACACAACGTATTAATAAAAGAGATTAGGATTTAATGACGAATATATTGAATTACCTACCTCATCATCATCTGTCTAGCCTTTTCCCAACCATGTTTAGGGTCGGCGTTCAATCTAGTATTTAAACTAATTACCTACCTAAAAACGGTTTTCCTGAATAATTTTATATTTTTTACAGCAGCCGGGTTTGTTTTATAGCCTAACTAAACATGTTAAAACAAATAACCTACGTATATTGCAGGTACACGTAAACGTTCGTTCCTTTTACGCTGATCAAAGTATCAGCGTATGATATCAAACTATGTGTAAGTTAGTGTCGCGTGTACGATCAAAGCGTATGCCCTAAATGTTCGGTGGACCGCGAAGACGATCATCACAAGCCCATCCTGTTGGAAACCTCGTACGCATCAAAACCAAGCCTATACTTATGGAACAAACAACTAGATAGGTTGTGTAAATAGTGGCGTTTGCTGCAACCTTTATTGAACGAAAGGTCATCGAAAACATGTGGACTTTTTTCGGGGTTCAGCTGTTTTATGCTGTCGATCAGTTTTTCATATCTTATCTCCTTGTGGTGCATTTATCCTTTGACTATACACCACAAGGAGATACGATATGTAAGAATATTGAAAAGTCTTTACTTTTAACTATTCGTACGATAAAAAGGGCAGCGAGAACACAAATCTGAAATGGTCACTGACTCGTAGAGTATGATTTCAGTTTACATCTTAAATAAAAATAGATTTAAAAGTTATCATTATTTTGGAGGTTGTCAATACATTTTGAATGTTTTTCGTTTAGCAGGACTTGTCAAAAGTAAACAATGATAATCTAATATTTCCTTTTTATTTTGTTACAGGCAATGATGGATTGGGCGGCAAAACGGTAAGACAACCCTAACTTTTATACTTCCTACCTAAATATTAAAAAGTAACTTTTTCCATTCCTTTTTCCGAAGCAAAATAACTATGAGATGTAAGGAAGTAAATATGTATAGATTTTTTTTATTGAAGCGGCTTCCACTTAAATGCCATTTCTATCTTCTCAGGTGGATAATATATTTTCCCAGGGGTATTGAAAATTTCCTCTATATTGAAGCTTTTTTCATACCTAGGTTTTTTTAAGCTACTAACTTTATAAGAGGCGTGAAAGAGCGCAACATCGAGAGAAGTGGAAGGAATGAGGGGAGTCCTTTGCCCAGAAGTGGGACAGGTCAGGCTAACAAAAAAAAAAAAACTTTATTAATTCACTAGTTCTATTCGCTAGATGTCAAATCATAAGTATTAAGAACTAATAACGTGAATATTCATTAATTCATTAAGATTTTAATAAGTTGGAAAGATCCTTTGTGGATCATTCATTTAAATATGTTTTATTACACTTTATCAGACTCAGTAGTAGTTTATAGATTCATTGATTTGAGAAGGTGACTCTCCTAATTGTTAAACCTAAACATAAAAAAAACCTAAACCTTTGTTAAAGCTATACATTTCTAGTATAACATGGCCTCGTTTTGTATAGGTTTCCCGTACAATGAGAGATTCACATACTGGTTTTGTATAGCTCGATTGGTCGTCGTGCGTACTACGTCTACGCTCGTTCTTTTGACATGACAATATTAAATAGAAAGCGTTTTCCGACCCAGGACAAAATCCTCTACTACGTCTTTATATCAGATGCAATGGCAATTCTCATCTGAGATCTCTTCAAGTGAAAAAGGACTGCAATTGAGTGCAAGCTTCTGTGCAGTAAACGTTAACAGTACCTTCGGGGGTAATAGAAAAGAAGAATAAAATTTATAGGATCTTAGCGCTTATATGTATGAACATAATTGTAGTTTTGTCTTTTTATATTGCTTGAGGTGACGTGCTTGAAACTTTATGTGGATTCTAAAAGGTGCAAAATGGTTCCGTTCGAGGAGCCTGATGAGCCCCCGACGAGTTTATATGTGTAGAGTAGACACAAGTGGTAGTATGAACATCAGTACATGTAAATTTTATTAAAATTACTCAACAGGAAGTCAATAATAAAATAGCAAAAGGTATTTTGTAATTGAAACTGGTTTTCATTATTTCACAAGAAATGTCTTTGCTTTACATCTTGTGGGTCCCTATTGAATATTTTATGAATTACTAGCTGTTGTCCGCTACTTTCGTCCGCGTGAAATTATTATAAAAATATTACTTCCCTATTTGAATCGGATTTTGTTAACAATTTCATGTGATTTTTTTGCACGGAACCCTAATTGTTTTTCAAAATAAAAGCCTAAGTTACTCCTTATAACATCAGCTATCTGGCAGTAAAATCAAAAAATTTTAAAAAAAAGATTCGAAGATCGAACAAAAAAAAAATCATTTTTAATTTTTGTTTCGGCTAACAAAAATTAAAAATGTTTTTTTTTTTTTTTTTGTTATAAGTACTGTACGTATTTTCATATTATGCACTCAGTGAAAGCTGATACATATGTATATTGAAATTACAAACAGACACCCCAATTTTATTTATTTTTATAGATGGCTAAAAAAGATCATTAGGTACATATATATAGCTTGCTGGTATGGCAGGATTTAATGATCGGCGTTTCTCGTGAGTGATACTGAGTTGATTACTATTAAACTTTGTTAGCTAGATTGCTGATAAGATTAGATTGCTGTTTGAGACCGCCAGGCTCATCAAGATGTTCTACTATAGGATAGATAGTGTTGCTTTCAGCGGCTATATCAAGATAATGCGGATTGTTTTTCCAATTTATATGAAATTACTTATTGGAATCGTGTAAGTTCCAGAATATAACGTGTTAGAAAAAATTGAACTTTTCAAGACACGTTCCGTAATAAAAGAACACTAGTTCGGTTAAGCTCGCAGCATCATATTAGTTTGCAGAAACTAATATCGGCGAGCTTTAATAACTTCAAGAATATTCTCAATTTACGACTTGATAGATTAAACAAAACGCGCTCTTGGCTCAAGGGAATAAAGACTGGCAGTATAATTACGCCTACCTTTGTTACGCGTAATTCCATTTCCCCACCTGTATGAAAACAAACCGTATATTATGTAAGTAAATAATGTTTTGATGTTAACTCCCTTAGCGTGGGTTTCTGGAGTTATACTGCTTTGCGTACATTTATATCCACCCACGCCTAAGTTAGTAAAAAGCATTATATTTTCAGAGCTTTGTTGACGACCTAGATCACTACAGGTTTTTGGGAAAGGTGACCTATTGGTATGGACTTATTTTACTGTGGTATTTTATTTTTCATTGTCACAATTATTTTGCGTCTTCAGTATTAATACTACTAGTCAGCATCCGTAAGCAACAAGGATGTATCTGAATAAAAAATAAATAAAGACAAATAAGCCTGACAAGAAAGCTGCGTCTAGTAAGACTATTTAATCTGCCACTTACGCCTGGAATGCCTGGGGTGCATACCCCAGGCATTCCAGGCGTAAGTGGCAGATTACTTCATAAATATTTATTTATTTAAACTTCATGTACAATAGTGGTCCATAGGCGGACTTAATGCCACAAGGCATTCTCTACCAGTCAACCTTTGGGTTAAATAGGACAATATTGTAATAGGGTACAAAACAAAACAAAAAAATAACTAATATAAAAAATACTTACTTGTAAATTGTAATAAAAAATATATACTTGTAAATATTTAATATTCTTCTCCATAGAGGTCTACGCTTTGGAATGGGCAACTACAGTACTTTCACAGTTATTAAGTCTTGTGACTGGGACTGTAGCTTCATTTTTTATTGCTGTCTTTGTTTCGACAATTCAAAAGTGCCTGTAATTGGCCTACTTGAAATAAATGCTTTGTTTTTTTTTATTCATATGCAAGAGTCGATCTTCAAGGAGCACTTGCCTAGGTCGGCCCGTGGATGGGTGACCATCCATTATATACTGAGTTTCCTCCGTACCTCAGAAAGCACGTTAAGCCGTTTGTCCCGGCTAGCATTTGTAGATCTTGGCAGTCGTTACACGTAGTCAGTGTGGCCCGCAAGTCTTACCTATCGTATTACCCAGTAGAGGTCAGATGCGCAGTCGCTCCATGTAAAATACTGGTATTCAGCTGAACCCGGTTACACTGGTAGCTGACCCCAAAATCTTTGTAAAAAGGCTACGCAGACGATGACCTAACTATGACTTATATTATATTTACCACCATAAAATTTACAATTTTGTAAACCGTTCTGTATCAATTTTGGTGTACAATAAAGTATATTCTATTCTACCACATATGTATAGGTGAGGTCAGTACATCAGTTAGGTACCCACTTTCCCTTTAATGTGGTGATCGTTCTTCCGCTCAGTAAACACACAAGCACTCAAACAGGATGAGATGTTCATGACCTGTCTGGGTATTCCCAAAATAAGTACATTAAATACACGTTAGCAAAAAGATACAAACGCTTAATGAAATACTAACAACCAACTCTTAAAATAAATGCGGAGTTTCAAATTGAACGATCTTTATAGACACTGGCAACAATAGCTTTTGTTTATGGTAACATTGTTCAGAGATTCCGTTTATGTAACTTTTTATTAATAAATAAAAATAAACAAAGTCATCGCTTTTCGTTTGTTTGTGGGAGAATTTCTGTTTTGTTTGCTTTTCATAAACGTTTTTGTTCAACCCAATATTTTACTTTGAACTTTGTACAGCTAGCATAAAAGCTTTAATACAGTAGGAAATTAAATGAATGCCAAAGCAATTGTTGAGCCTCGGATAGTATTCCTACTCCTGGATACATCTGGGATTACCTATACGGTTTATTTATCACGGTACAAGGGTTTCCTCAAAACGCTTTTGGATATTTGGCAGAGAGTACGAAATATCGGGTTCCCTATAAGTGTTCAAAATAATATTCTGCGAAAATTGTTATATCGATGACTATGAATAAAAAAGGCATATTCAAAACTTAGCGTGGCATTATCAAGGCACGATTTTGGCAGAATGCTATTTCGATAATGTATCAAAGGAAAGTGCGGTAACTAATAGGCTTAGAATAAATTAGAAATTCTATTTATGTAACTGTAAGCCCTGAATATTGCGCCCCAATAAAATAAATTTAAATGTAGAATTGTAGGATATGCTAAAATAAATGGCGCTCATTGGAATTTAAAACAGTCGACTGTTGAATCAAAAAGCGGGGGTTTCATTGATCGTATAAAAGAATTGGCATTGTTAGCTTCAGATTCAGATTTTTCGATTGTTATCTAAAGCACTTGAAGTACGGAATCGGTTGGGTACCCTTGAAGTGGTTACGGGATCCCTAATTTAATACTTCAATAGCACAAAGTGTTGAACAGGGATTTTTATTATTCTTTTCATTTTAATTGTTGAGTCTCATACAAAAAAAAGTCAAAGAGAAGACTTGTGTCCCAGCTGTGGGTTGATTTTGCTATTCTATCAACAAGTTTCAAGGGCCTGCCTTTCTTATCTTTAATATCAATGTGATAATGATAATGCCATTGCGATGATCTTGAAAAACAAATTAATAACAGAGGCCCTAAAGCCTAAAATAAAACAGCGCTTCATAAATAGTAGGGCTCTTTAATATTCAAGTCAGCAAAACCCGCAGCATGCAAATAGGATTATATTACTTTACCGAAGGATATTTTGGTGTTTTCGTCTGCCCGACGTAATTATCTTATTTACTTCTGAAATGATGAAGATGGAATTTTGATTATTTTACGTGTTTTTTGACCTTTGGAAAATTTATATCCTTATTTTTGGATAAATAGGTAGAAGATCAAAATGATATACCCAATACCTATTATGTATAGACGCTTGCAATCTATAGCTGGCCCAAGTTATGAACATGCAAAGGGTCCTGAGACTAGGGGACCTGTCATTCTGTAAGTGAAAACGCTGATGGAAATGCGATGCGTGACCACTGAAAACCAGCGCTGTGCTGTGGACCCCATAGCACAGCATCATGCTGAGTGGTAGCCTTCTTGTCGCAGTCACAACACGTACAAGCTGTCAACTTTTATGCTCCGTCCTGTTGCTTTTATAAATATTTGATAACCTTTGTATTTCATAATTTTTTGTTGTTATTTTGTAAGCACGTCATGTCCTTGCGTCAAATAAATATTCTGTCTTTCTCTATTTATTTCTTTTAAATTTCAAAAATATCCGCGCAAGACGTAATTTACCGAAAAGCTAATGTCAAGTCAGTTGGAAATCCTTGTAGAAATATGAAAAAAACTTTTTTGCAAAAAATCAAAAACACAAAAAAGTGAAAAATAACTTTAATTTCAGAAGTCGGTGACTTTTGTTTTATTGATACAGTTTTTTGGCACCGACTTCTGAAGCTAAAGTTATTTTTTACTTTTTTTGTGGTTTGAAGTCGGTTTTATTTTTCCATTTTTATTTGTAATATCCTATACAAATATTTGCCATGCATTTATTTTACATTGATAACAATACATATCATGGTAGGTAATAGGCAAGGCTTATCCCCGATACAATGGTCCTTAGCATCATAACTGTCAAAATTTGGGTGTACTGTACACATCAGAGCATAAGGCGCGATTTTATTTTATGATATTGTTATACAACAAACATCCAAGCGATTACAGCTATCACGACAAATTTGCTGTCATTTTTTTAAGAGTTCCGTTGTCTGTTCCCGAAACTCATCATCAGATCTATATGAAATTTAAATGGCCATTTCGGAATAAAAAAGAATTTTACAAATCTGTCTATACATGACGGAGTTTATGCCCGAACATACATTTAAAAAAAATGTATATATAAACATCCGAATTGATAACCTCCTCCTTTTTGGAAGTCCGTTAAAAAGCTTGTAAGACGAAACAAGTTATTTTTTTTTTATTGGACATTTAATAAAACTTTGAATTATTTTTTTCTAAACATTATTGTCATCTCATAATATGATCTGTAGGGACATAAGCCTGTTTAGACGAAGTTGAACGGTGACTTAAAAAGATTCTGAGATTCAGTCACACTTAATTTTCTCATACGCGATAGTAAATAAAATAGTTTACAAATAGCAAAACTAAATATCAAAGTACACAGTAGTAACTAATAAGGTTCGCATGGTCCTCCACCCGTGTTGGTTAGAATATTACAATATTTGAACAAACACATAGTAATTTAATACAATTGCTCTATTATACGAAGCAATATGGAGGTGGTTACAAAGCTAACCTTACTCAAAATATCTTTATTAATGTGATTTGCTTTCATATGACAACATTGTTACTGTCTAATAGAATAAATGGAGCCCTTCGCTTATTAGATTAATTGGCGGTAAAATATCTGTTCCATATTCAAATACTTGCTTCAATTTTTTTTCCACTTAAACAAATAATTAAACTTATCTGCCAGAGTTAATTAAGTTTATTTTAGAATCACGATAAATAGCAAGTAATATTCAAAATGTTTTAAAACATTAATATTGAAGCAAGCTAAATTTGGTATTTTAAAGTTATTTCGGAAATTTCCAATTAAAATCAAATCAGATCATATGGAGTTACGTTAGTAATTTATACACACTGTCCTAATTAGTTGTGTACAAAACGTAAATATAATTCGCTTCATACAATATACGCCATAATGTCACATGAAAAACACGAAATATTATTATCTATACCGCCGGGAGCCGACTAGCCTTGCTTGGAAAACACATGTGGCGTAGCCCCAGGCCTTCAGAAAGGACAGGGTCAGACGTATAAATAGAGATCCAGAGATTTAACTTAACACCCTAAGGACCAGGGCCCGCTATTATAGGGCAAAATGCATATACGCTGGCTGCGACAAAAATAGTATCTACAATTTACATACAATACCAACATAATATGCTAATATGTTGTGGTTCTCGCTGTTTTTTTTTTGCAGAATGAAGTAAACAAGCGCCAGACTGGTTAATGCAGGGTTTTTGGTAGAAGGAAAGACACAATTTCTGAGGGATTGGGGGTTTCGTTTGCTTGTTTGGAGGCTTGGGGGTGAATTAGGGGTGTCTCCTAAAGAAAAGATAAAATTTAAGAAAAAAATATACCTTTGCTCAATATAGCTCAGCCATCTAAGAGTACATTATGATATAAGTGCGGTAAGTCGAAAATTACAGCCGAGGCGATATTGCTAGCCCGAGCCGTAGGCGAGGGCTACAAGAAAGCAGAGTCTGTATATCAAAGCGCACGTATGTCATACGACGTTTTATAACATATTTGCGAGGAAATAAATAAAACTCGGACTTTCTTAAACGAATTAATTTTTAATCACTTGTTAAAGTAGTTAGAATAATTTTTACTTGTTCACAAATTAGCGATGCGCGCGCATCACCACAAATATAGCCAGTATTACTAATAAAGTAAATTAATATTTTGTGTGTTTGTTACAGATAAATAAATGATTGTAATTTATTGTCAAAATTAGTAAAATTAAAGAATTAAATGTTTATTTATTATATTTTATCTCCCAAAGTTAATTTTATTAATAAAATGTTCACCACTTTTCTGACATAAAAACTCTTTGCTAAGATTTAAAAAAGTACCGTTCGTTTTAGACGGAGCATCTTGATAAACCGTGTATTTTACCTTATTAAAAAGAAACTCGTGCGTTTTACATTACAATAACGCACAAGTACGTAATGAGATACAATACCATATTGAAATTGGTGAAATAAGAGGCCCTTTACGAGCAAATGTGTTATAAAAAATTACATTGCAGACAACATCTTATCGAGTTCAGCCTCAAACCAAAAAAAAAATGTGAAAAGTAGGATATAAGTAACTCTCCCTATCCTTAACAAATTATGTCAGCCTATTTTTCAAACATCCTGTATATTCCCTTCAGAAGCTCATAACAATATCAGTTCATCCACACGAGTAAGGAAACAAAGTATTTTGACAATAACAACGCTACTAGTATATTATTATGTGTTTGCATGATTCCATACAAATTATTGCTAATTGTTAAAGCCTTGGAAAGCTACTGCAGTATAACGCGCTAAATATGTTGCTATAACACCATAATGCACGCCATGACGTTCCAAACTTATGACTTTCGTTGAAGTTGGCAAAACAATAACACTACTTTTAAATTGATTTTAATAGGAGTATGCAGTCACAGGATTTAAAAAATTATTCCAATTTTACCAAAATTGTTTTGCTTTTATTACAATTATTTATTGACTTAATCGATTTGGTACCAAAGGACCAGAGAGATCATATTTTCAAATGATAAAGAACTTAAACCATAGATGCTCGCAATGTAATGTAATGTCGGTCTCGAATCTTTCCGGTATTTATAGAGAAATAAAAATTAAACCTAAGTTTCTCGACGACATGTAAAAGCCAAGTCAGAGGCCCATAGGCGGCATAAAAACTCTGATGCCAAGTTAGTCACTAAGCACACGATAAAGAAGACTGATTTGTTTGTTACCAATTCCCGAATTAAACGAAAACTGTATGTAGATTTTATTGGTCTCTATGTAAAGAATATAAATGTGTGAGCTTTATAAAGCCATTGCTATATTGCTAGCCTAAGACAGTTAAAGTAAATTGTAAGTCACTTCACAAGGGATAATTTATTTTGTACCGTACAAATGCTTGGGTGAGTTTTACGAATGGAGAAGATCATGAAAAAGGTGAATAACTAATTATAGTATTTACTGTACAAAGCTGCGGGTACACAAATGATTAGGTACACATTTTAGAGAACACTCTTTTTGAGGAAGCTTAAGGAAAAGTTTGGGGTACAGTGGTAGAGACCCCCAGGTCGCATCTACTAAACTAATACATCAACCTTACTACTGCCAACTACGTAATACGTACGTAAAACCTATAGAATTTGCTTTGACTCGACACAAAATACGCCATATTTTCTAACTTTACATGAACTGATGAAATTAGGTCATCGGCTAACAACGGTCACGGAGAGTTCAAGGGCTAGTTCATGTCGTTTACAAGTATAAAGTTTTTCATCGTTATTTTACCTCTGGCAGCATTCTCCAATAGCAACCTTGTTGTAACGATTATAAAGATCACTTTGTCAATCAAATCAGAGGTAAAAGGACGGGACGGTAGAAGTCTCGTAGTCGAAGTCCATGGTTATTTTTAGTTCTAATTTTGAATTCCAACCGCGTTCGATGAATTAATTAAAATAATAATCATCCAAAGCTGCCTATTCGTTCTGAAATCAAAACAGAACTTATTTAAAGCGTAAACAGTATGACGCAATCATGACCTTTTACACTTCACATTTCCGTACATACATAAATAATTATGTTCGCTAGAAGGTGCCTAATTAAAGAGCGTATATGATATTACTCGACCCACGCAACTGGCGTAGGCCTGTAATCAGATGCCCTAGGTTCTTCCTTAAGCAGTGTGTACACCCCAGTCATTTTAAAAATGATACCGAACGCGATCCGAGCCGAGCACATCTACTTAAACGGCGTTCAAGAGCTGTCTGTGTCCATATTCCATTCCAAATTATCACACTGACTTTTCGAGATCCGTTTTTTAGTGAAATGTCCTTAGAATTGAGAGAACTTTGAAGCTTAGTTTTCTAGTTTTTATAGAGCGATAAGTTGACTAACGATGGTATTGTCTCAGAGGCGAGCGCGCGGTGTAAACGTAACGGAAATACACAATTAAAAATACTCGTTTCACACATAATATTATCATAATTAAAATAAATAAATAATATTTATGGATGATACTGATGGTGCTTGTTGCAAACAATTTAACTAAAATGCTAATCACATATGTGAACATATGAGGTAACGAAATAAAAAATAATAATAAAATAAAAAATAATTTTCATTTAAAATAATAACACACTGTCATTTATGAACCGATTTAAAAAATTCTTCTTTTATCTGAAAGAATATACTTCCCGATTGGTCCCAACGAAATTTTATGTAAATCAGTTGAGTAGTTTGGTTTTTAAATCAGAATATCTGGTAAAAATTTGATATCCAAGTAAAAGAAATTGTGAAATTGATACTTGACAAGGCTTTGTGTGTGATACGATAACTAAAAAGGGTAATATAAAAACTTTTTTTTTGCAAAAACATAACCGACTTCCAAAAAAAAAACGCAAAAAAAATTATTGAAAATAACTTTACTTTCGGAAGTCGGTGACGGTCCACCGACTATCGTTTCAACACTGCATATTTACGTTACGTTTACACTGTGCGGTCGTGCTAGGGCCTCAGGTCCGCACACAGCCTAAGATAGTTGTTGAAACTCCCGCTCTCTTAATTTTATTATACAAACCAACATTTTGTAGTAGGTACTAATGATCCAAAGTGTAATTTCATGTAAGGCGGTATGTTAGTGGTAGGAATATTCTAGACTATTAACATTAAACACCATATCCTTTTTGTTACAGGACGTACCAGTGGAGCAACTCGAAAAACTTAAAATGGGTGAGTTTTTGCTATTTGTTTTAAGCTGAGCCAAAGTTTATAATTTTAGAACGGACTTTTAGTAGTTCCCTTTAGTGAGCTTTTTGCTCACTCGGCAAGATTAAAACTTTCAGATAGAAAATGAAAGAAATGAAACCTCAAACTTTTAAAACTTCACTAACATCTATGACTTTATAGGTCATCTGTCCAGGTGGGTTACCATGATCCGTTAGTGCAGGAATGTTTTTGTATTATTCCGAGAGTAGGAAAGAGATGGCGCTAGATAGCTGTTGAGACGACCGTGCTCTTTCGTTATTCAGAAAAAGAATAACACGTTCCATTTTTTTTTCGCGAACGATACACGGCAATCGTTATGGTACCAACCTATTTATTACAATTTACAATAATTGCCATCCATTATATACAATTTATTCATAATCCATCATTTTAATGTAAATTTCTCCACGACCCGAATATTTATTAAATTAATGTAATGTCTTCTTCAGTTAACTTAATCAATTAATTTATTCATAAAACCTTCATGAATGTAGATGACTTTCTGTTTTGATGTTGAAGTCAGAATTAATAAATATTCTTGTGATGGCTGTGCGGCGTAGTAAGGTCATCTTAGCTAAGATGGTGGGTAAGCTCGTTCCATCGTCGACCTCATCTCTGTACTTAGGATAATATTAAGATCAAGAGTAGACCCACTTAGTATAAAAAGATAAAATAAAAAAGAGGGCTCTAAAATTCTGGTCTATTAAGATAATAAACTTCATACCAACACCATATCCCTAAACTTTCGGAAAAAAAATAAGGCAACTACCAGTTGGAGGTAGTTTCGACATTATGACACAACCCACAATCACTCATTTCAGTTCTTCTATCTATCTTATTAATTCAGTTAAATAACTTATCCAACATTCTAAATTTTGTGTATTACTATTTAATAAAATCTGTCTCATATAATTATGTACTACATCCAAAACATATGGCACGTTAACGTTAGCATTCGAATTTTTCTGATGTGGGTTGGTACATTTTGGTAGCTACGCTAACTATCACCTGTTGAAAGGAATACGGCGCTAAAATGACAGATTGCGTAGGTAGTGTTCTCGCCTGATGCACCAATCATGATTGATTACCTAATCGTCTGTAAACTATGGTGTATACGGTCTCAATGGGCCGTATAATCGCCACATTAAGCTCGTAAGCGGTCGAGCATAGATTAATTATTGTCAATATTGAATAGTTACAAGATGTGTAGATAATATTGTTAGTTGAAAGGTCACAGCTTTGACGGGCTGTGGTTAATAAATTTATAATCACAAACTATAAATAAACCTGAAATAAAAATAAAAATATGTACTTACAATTTTCAAAATGAGAAAAGAATTACAGGGCATCAAAAAATTCATCATACAGTAAGTAAACACGGCGACACATGAAGATACATTTCCAGTATAAAATGGCCTCACTTTGTATGGATTTTCCGTACACTAAGAGAACCGTTTATTCTGGTTTTGGTCGTATTGCGTACTTACAATTGATTTTAAACTTCCTTTGAGTTACAACGTAGTAGTATAAACTGCAATCAAAGTTCGAATAAAAAATAAGTTTAATATGTCCATCCATGTGTACATGAATAGGTTTACCTCGACAGCTGCGCGGTTCATTAGTGACCAGCCACGCGTTCCTCATGATTCATTCATTCAAAGCGAAGATAAATAAAAACAAGAATAAAACAAGTAGCTTTTTCTTTTTTTTTAACCGACTTCTAAAAAAGGAGGATATTCTCAATTGTCATGTATTTTTTTTTTGTATTTGTTATCTCATATCTTCGTCATTTATGAACCTATTTGAAAAATTCTTCATCAAAATCGGTTTAGTAGTTTGGTTTTTAAGTCAAAATAGCTGAAAAGAATATGTCATCTAAGTAAAATAAATTGCGAAATTGATAGTTGACAAGGATTTGTGTGTGATACGATAACTAAAAAGGGTAAAATAAAAACTTTTTTTGCAAAAAAAAAACAACCGACTTCCAAAAAAAACACAAAAAAAAAAACTGGAAAATAACTTTACTTTCGGAATTCGGTGACAAAAAAGTCAATGAAACAAACAATAGTCACTGACTTCCGAAAGTAAAGTTATTTTCTAGTTATTTTTTTGTTTCTTTTTTGGAAGGCGTTATTTTTTTTTGCAAAAAAGTTTTTTTTGGTACCCTATCATAATTTTACTAATAGAATGAAGCCTTTGTAATCAATCCACACGCTTTTAATTTGTTCGGAGCAATTATTGCTCATTATACACAAGGAACTTTTTCCACTAACTACAGCCAAGGTATAATTTATCCAGTGTAGACATAATTTGCATAATTTAGTCAGTGTATAATTATTACACGTATGTTTCGAATAAAACGTTATTTACGAAAGAGTTGTTTTTGTTCAAATGGTTTCCCGTAATTGGTTCAAAGGCAGGCCTTTATTTGGCATGGCACCCGATGTCCTCTAAAGGGTCAAAGTAAGTTAAGTATACAAGGTGCATGAGAAAATGACGCAAAAACGGTTGTGATAAATGATGTTTATTTTGCAAATAGGTTTTAACAAACACTTTTACACGTCTTCTTCTTTAAAACTAGATGAGGCCGGTATTTCGTATCTGACTAATCTGAGAAGAAACAGCCGAAACAAACTCAGAGGTCATAGTCTCTTTTAAGGTCCAGACATAATCTTGATAAACTCACATGAGGACTATGCAGATAAGTGTCTGAGATGGTCTTTTGAAGAAAGAACCACACAGATTTGAGTGGACCTGTCCAGCCAGTGCAAGCATTTGTCAGTTATCGTGTAGCTCGACTCATAACTCAAGGAGCTCAACGAAACGACGAACAATACCAAAGAAAGGACATTTGTGTAGGTCGCTTATAGTACTCAAACTGCCACACAATAGTAAAACAAACAAAAAACATAAAAATTACCCACATTGTTCTCACATTCACACTAATCAAATAAAATCGATAATAAATGTTAAAAAAAATGTTGTTGTTAAAGAAATGTTAAATAAATGTTAATAATTACAAAATAAATGTTTGGTTACTACGTATTCAGTACATCATTTGGACATAAAAATTAATCATCGGTTTTGTTTGTTTTTTTTTTAATTACCGATGAAAAATTTCTATGTGGTTCAGAATAATGTTCTCGGTGTCCCTTCTACCCTTTATGGATAAGTGGAGAATCATGCTTCGATACAGTAATCAATTTAATTAATTAATTTTAAGGTGGTTCGTTTCGCAAATTGTAGTCATATTTTGGCAGTATTTTAGGTTAACTTGGATCTTTCTTTCCTAGAACATAATTTTTGATGGAAATGATGTTCAAGGATACTAGATAGCTAAGTAAGTATGTAAATTTCACTTTAGGTGAGTATGGACAAAGTTTTCAAGATACAGAAAGCACTATTTTATTTTAGAGGCACCGAAGTTGCGATGCAATATAGAAATGCTTTTAACATACCAGTCGGTTCTGACCTAGTAAAACAATTTATATCATTTTACGCTTTTATGGTTAAAGCTTTTTCATTTTCAAACAGAAAATATATGAAACATGATTGCAAGTTATATTTATTGACGGTAAAATTTAAAAATGTGAGACAACATACAAATATGTATGAGCTTCGACAGTAATTTTGTGCCTCTGAAAATATTTCCAGATATTAGTATACATGAAAGATGGACGACCCTTTCATTATAGATTAATATTTTAATCTTTGGGCTTACTGCAAAGCATTTATTAGTCAAATAACTAGGTACAGTACTAACTAGTTATTTAAACTAAAACAGTAGCAGTAACAAGGACAGGAGTCGGGACATTCCGGTTCAAAGCTATATAATTATGTAGACACATTCTCAAATAATAGTAAAATGATATTCATAAAATACATTCTCAAAGCTATACAAGTTGTTGCTTTGCATCCTCGTCAAATTCAAGGAGGTAACTATGCTAATGATTCTCGACCCGAATCAATAATAAAATGGGGAGGTAATTTTTTATATTTTTTTCTAAATATCGTAAATCGATAATTGTACACCACCCGTATTAAAACGCGACCCGTCTAATACTAGCCCTATAACCGCGCTTTCACACACACAAACAAACGCAGAAGTTTACTCGATAAACGGGTGATTCACCTCTTTTGAAAAGGGCTTCATTTTGAAATAGTGTCAAATTAAAACCACAAAAAAAAGCAGCGTTTATTATTATTGACCAGGTACCGTAATTTATATTGATTATTTACGTCTTCTATGAAAACCTCCTGAATTTTGACGAGGTTGCAAAGCTACACCTTGTATAAATGTGAACACATTCTCAAATAATAATTGAAGGATATTCATAAAATACATTCTCAGTATATAATAATAGACTACTCGTACTAACAACGCAGTAACAAGTGAGACCTAAAACTAGGTCACTGGCGTTCTATTGCAGCGCAATCAGCGAAAACGGTTTTTGAAAGTTACTCGATCCTTTGTAGAGTTTAATATAATATAATCTTTATTGAAACAAAAACACATTTTACAAATTAATTGCGTACGTTAATAGCTACATTAGTTACAAAATTGTGTCGCAGCTATTAACGCCCACCTCCAAGAGGGATCTAGACGAGTTTATATACATAAGTCTAGCCAGACATACATTGTTCGGTAAGGTATTTCACAAGTAGGTTAGCCCTACGTTATCAAGTTTGAAAAGTATCAAAATATACCCCTCATAACATCACGACTATTTTCCCCAAAGGCTTTAGCAGAGAGGCACCTATACCCGCATTTCACCGTTCGTAGCGCAGTGGAACTTTTTAAACATGCTGTCATTTTGTCTTTCATTATTTGCGTTCATATGGCGGAACATGCTACGCGTGCAGAAGACAGGACTCTGGACCGCTGTTCAGTAGTTACACTTGCACGAGGCATTCGAGGCAGTTTCGCTACTAATGTACCCAGATAATAAAGGTCAAGGAATAGTGAGTGCACCTGTGTTTGCGCAGAGACATTTGTACTCGTATAATATTTAATGTGAACTTGGCTAATCTCCGTTAATTTTTTCCGCCATAACCAAAATTCTGTCGGGAGTATACTACCGAGATACCAAATTATACTAATATATGTACATACATAATAGACATAATAGATTTCTATAACGCCGCATGGTAGGGCAGGTTACGCGAAGAATTTTACAGCTAATAGAAGAGATTTATTATGGATACGGGATAAAAATGTGCGTGATGCCATGCGCACAATTTGAAGGCTCTCATTCATGGCATGTGTTCAGCGTTCGCAACGGAATTTTCGAGAAGGAGAGATCTTTCTCGAAAATTCCTTATTCCCCCGATTTAATGTGAGTTATTCGATCGTTTATTCTTCTTCTGAGTGATTTGTATGCGTTCTTTGCGCCCTGGTCGTACGGAATAGACCGCTAACGAATAATTGCGTAACAAATACTTTCCAATAATTTAAAATTCTATTAGATGTAAAAATGCTGTTTAAAAGTATTAAGTAATACAAAATGTGGGGTTGTTTATTTTTAAGAAAGAATTGTAAGTTTAGGTAGACAAACTTTAGTAAAGGAAAGTTAACTTTGAGCTATAAGGTGAGTTCGTTTTTCCTATTAATGAAATCGTTTGGAGATTGAACTTGGCCACAACTCTGTCAATATAAGTCACAATATCCACAAATAAGTTTAGCAATACAAATCCAAGCCGAAGCCAATATGTTATTGGTATTAAAATATTAGAATGAGCAATATGTAGAAATTGCACCATGCTGCTGCAAAACAATGTAATAGCTCGTTGAATTCAATCATTTGTACCAGTATGAATTAGTGTCTAAAGAATGTTCATTAAAAAAAACGCTTTCAATCATTCTATTCAGCGGACAATTAAATATAGCTCTGTGAAAATAAGCCATAGAATATAAGCATTATTTATTAACAGTTGTTGGTAGACCTTTAAATTAATTATAGTTGAACACATTTCATTCTCGAGCAAGCAATTTTCGTCGTTGAATAATTGCGTTGACAACTGATAATTTGTTCACTAATTGCTGCTCATCGGAATATAACTATAATACTGCTTCGAAGGCGGTTTCACGTCATCAGCTAAAAGTCTAATGGTGCTAGTCTAACTGTTATAATTTTGAACCTAAAATATCTTCGAAATATTACGTACACTTAATTAAAATGTGAAATATAAATGTGTGCTATAGACAATCAAATTGAACACTATCTCCATGGGACAAGCATCGTAATCGCGAGAAAATATCAGCTGCCCCATACAAAATTTCAATACCTCCTAGACCCAAATGTATGTAAATGACTGCCGTGTTGGTCTAGGAGTCGCAAGCGCGACTGCTGAGCTCACACTCATCGGTCCTGGGTTCGTTTTCGGCGTCGGGCAAAGTGTTATTAGTTTTTCCATCAGGAATTTCTCAGTAGCAGCCACGGAATCTGGATTTGTGACCGGTTGATGTCATTAGGCGCGCCCCCTCTTACATGGGACTTAAACCTAACTGCCGAAATGTGGGTGAACTATAAGGTACGCCTCATCCTACCCTTTCAGGAGTTACAGGCGTCACATTATGTTATGTACAATGTTGGTCTCATGGAGAAAGTTTTTCTGTTTTCTGGTCTGTTACACAGTCTTAAATATGACTATAGCGTTTTTGTTACACGCTTTAATCGCTGTAACCAGATTGCCTTTTACAAAGGGATCTAACCACAAGTTTCCAACTAACTTCAAAAGTCTAATAGGGTTCTACGAAGCGACGTGTTACCAGAAATCAATCACGACTCGATGAAACTTTCCTCTATACGTCCTTTGATCTTGTATTTACAGATTTAATAACAGGTAAAACTCCAAGAGATATTTATAGCGTCGTAACTTAAGCTCCAGAACACACTTTATATCACCTGAAATGAGTTCTCGGACGAAAATAGGACGAGAAAGCGCGCGCCCTTATATAAGACGTAAGCAAGTTTCGGTCAAGTATAGTGTGAGCTAAAAATAGCTTACTGTGCGAGAAATAATGTATGAGATGGGGGGATACGTTGTAGGCCACTTCCCCACCTCGTTTTGCCACCCTCGGCTGACGTAAAATACGACTAACACGTAACTTGAAGAGGTTAGGAAGCATCCTGTTGTATCTAAGTTTTGCGGTTAACTATTACGATGCTATAACATGTAGCCTTATTTAAAATTTGGTTTTTAGTTCCTACAGTCAAAAAAATATTGGTTTATGCATTGTTTAAATATTTTCAACCGACTTCAAAAAGGAGGACGTTCTCAATTTGTCGGCAACTTTTTTTTTCTTATGTATGTTCCCCGATTATTCGAAGATGGCTGGACCGATTTGGATTTTTATTTTTGTTTGAAAGGGTATACTTCCCAGGTGGTCCCATGATCATCAAGTCAGGATCTGATAATGGGATTCTGGAGAAATAGAGAGAACTCTTCAAATGTTATAGGCACACTTGAAGCAATTTGGGTAGTTTTTGGAAGAGTACTTTTATTGGGGATAAGCCTATTACCATGGCATGTATTGTTAACAATGAAAAATAAATGCATAGCAAATATTTGTATAAGATATTACAACTAAAAATGGAAAAATAAAAAAACTTTTTTGCAAAAAGAAAAACGACTTCAAAACACAAAAAAAGTTAAAAATAACTCTTTAACAGAAGTCGGTGGCAAAAAAAAAACTGAATCAATCAAACAAGTCACCGACTCCTGAAGCTAAAGTTATTTTTCAGTTTTTTGTGTTTTGAAGTCGGTTTTCCTTTTTGCAAAAAAGTCTTTAGCTTATTTTGTGTACCTACTTTATCTTTAACAAAACGATTTTTTCTTGACCGTGAATACCGACAAGCGTAGAGAATAGAACAATTAGGTACATATATATATTGTAGACCACACTATAAATCCACCTTGTTCTGAATATTTATGAAGGTTGGTAGCAAACCGTTTTCACCTTCAGCCGATCAAGTTCCTAAAGTAGTAGTAGATTATTTTTTATCAGGCATAAATTGTAAGATTACCTTCACATTGTTTATTTTTATTTTATTTGGCCCTTGGTTTATGTTTTAGAAAATAGGTCAGGTCATAATTGGGTTCGGGAGTATGAAAGGACCACAGAAATTAAGTACCTATTATCTTTGTGGAGGACCTTTTTTGCGCATGTTTTTAAGGTGTTTGTGTGGATATTCAATATTAAACTAACCTTCAAACCCCGCAATTGTTTTTTTCTGAACGATTAAAATTTCAATTTTGTTCTATTCTTTGTAATCAATATGAAACCATAATTTTGTAGATGCCTATCGTACAAAAAATATCTATTTCATCCATTTTTTTTAAACTTGTGAACTTCGTACGATTTTATTAGTCCTGCCTGTTAAATCTGCATATATAAACAACAATGTATCGTTTACCATATCATTTAGACGCAATCAGTCATTCCTCTCTCATTTGATCGACGACCCAATTCGGCCTCGAAAACATACCCATGTTTTCGAGGCCGAATTGGGTTAACGATTAAATGTAAACATATGTGAGCAAATATTTTATTTAAACACACATGTAGGTTCCTCTACGATTACCAATTTCCAGAATATTTTATTATATAGGGTTTTTATCCTATTTGTTTTGAAACAATATCCCTGAAATTCCATAAATACTCGAAGTATCTGGAAAATAAATGATGACCAGCTTTCCATTCTAAACAATAAATCTGTCATATTGCAAAGACAATCTTTATACAAATACGGTTACCATCCGCCTTGATTTACGTGACTGGCTTTTGGGAACCCTTCGCTCTAGACTATGGTCCTGGTTTTTCATTGCCATTTTCTATTTTCTAAAAATACACCTTTTATCCAAAAATTCAAAATAAAAGTCAGACATCTCTTTTCTCAAATGTAAGACTTTTTGTCAGGCATTTTCAAATGACATGGTAACCCTGCACACAGAGAACGAACAAGTCTAGATACAATAACGTTCCTTTTAAATGGAATAATATTTTTCAATTTCAAATCGAATAAAGAATGATCGAGTTCAGCTTTGCAATGTATCCTGTAGAAAATGGAAACTAATTCAAAATCGTGTTACAGCGGACGGCAAGGAAGAAGAAATGAACAGCGAACATGTGGAATATCACCGACTCGGTAAGTGATACCTAACTTTGTTACCTTTCATATAAGTGTTCTATTGCTTTTTTTATCGTGTGGTGAGTGCTTAACCTAGTGTCAGAGTTTTTAAGCCGGCCATGGGCCTCTGACTTGGCTTTACATGCCCTCGAGAAGAAATATCTCTCAGGCATGCTGGTTTCCTCACGATATTTTCCAATACGCACTTGATTCCGGAAAATTAGAGGTGCGTGCCTTGGGTTCGAACTCGAGACCTATGACTTGGCAGTCCAACGGTCACACCAGTAGGCAATCACTGCTGTTCTATTGCTAATCCAATAGTATGTACAGAACTTTTTTAGGGAACGCCTTAACTCGGTGTAATTCAGAAAAAAAAATTAAAATCTTTGTGTTTCAAAACTGGGAACAATATAGGCTGATTATTTATGTCTATGGTATGTTTAGGTCCTCATTGCGATTGGTTGAATAGATCACAACAAATATTGTTTTCTGTGATGGCAAAATAACTTCTGATTGGATTAACTCGCTTCTGAAACAAAATATTTACAACACTGTACCTTGTTTACCAAAACAATGCAGTAAACAGGTAAATACAGACAAATACATAAATATCGGCACAATAACAAGTGAAAATGTAGAACAAAATATCACTAATCCTTCAAGCATTTTGCTCTACCGTTCGTGCCGTGGTTTTTGTATGTTTTCGAGCGTATATGGCACTCGTGGGCTGCAGCTAAAAATCAGTGTCAGGTGGTATAACTTGTGTTGCCATCTGGCATTATGCTGAGCTGATGCCCTTTTGGAATTAATATCTATGTTTATTTATTTCCTTTAATTTTAAGGTGTTTCTTTTTGTTATGATGCCGATGAAAACAATTTCTTTTCTGTCTATCTTTGTGAAATACTCTCCTTTCCACATGATACGGTCCTTTTCAAAGCTTACTACTGAACCATAGAATAGTAGTGGTAGTCCAATGTCGCGCTCGTTATCGCAAACGTAGAACAAAGCTAAAAGCGATACTATCGGGGGACTAGATAACTGAGCTCAGATAATACACGCCTTATCTTCTACATTCGCTAAACAACTGTTAGTCTGGTACTTTTTCAGTGACTAGCTTTTAGATGTCTAGGTTCCGTCTAAAAGCATGGTGATAGTTTTTTAACCAACTTCAAAAAAGAACGAGGTTTTCAATTCGGTTACATTTCTTTTTTTATGTTTCCTCATAACTTGGGTCATTTATAAACCTATTTAAAAAAATCTTCTTTTATGTGAAAGAATATACTTTCCGATTGGTCCCATAGAAATTTCATCAAAATCGGTTCAACAGTTTGGTTTTTAAATCAAAATAGCTGGTGAAAATATGTCATCCAAGTAAAAGAAATTGCGAAATTGATACTTGACAAGGATTTGTGTGAGATACCATAACCAAAAAGGGTGAAATAAAATCTTTTTTTAGAAAAAAATTACCAACTTCCAAAAAAATACAAGTGGAAAATACTTTAATTTTGCGTTTTTTTGGAATTCGGTTTTTTTTTTAAATTGACATCTATTATATACGTAAGAGATTTGGAGGAGTCGTTAGGCAAATTGAATTAGTAGTCCACGTTCAGTAAGGTATGCTGGAAGCCGACCTACTAAGCTGTGGAAACGCTAGGATGATGATATTGTTGTTCCTGCAGACGATAGAGTTAATGTGTAGAGCTGGTTGCAGTTTGTTTTATTTTGATTACTTCGACCACAAAGCTGGTATAAATTTACATGCTTCGGATTTATGTGTTGAACATGGTTTGAGGAATAACATTTATAGAATATAATATATACTTTATTGTACACCAAAATTGACAGACTGTTTTATAATATTGTTATTTTTTATATGTTCTTATCACTATCCTGCCCTTGTCTCAAGCTACTTGAGGTCAGCGAATATTTATTCATAGATTGAATGTCAAAGTTAAACCTCCCATCGAGAATGTCTCGAAGCATGGGGCCGCTAACGATCGCCAGCCGCAGTAAAAGGAGAATCGTCAATTTATTTATAAGTTTCTAGTTTGTCCAATACAGTAGACCTTTTATGAAACAGATGCTGTACAAGCCAACGGCGAACTCGTCTCAAGACTAGAACAGCACGCTTCCGCCGACGCTGTGGGCAGCGAGAAGCCTCACTTGCATGCCCAGGCGCAGCTCGACGTGCCTTCTGAAGGTGTTCATCGCGTGCTGGTCCAAGATGGCGCCCATGTGAGCGTCCATGACGCGACGACTACTGCTCCTAGCGAAGAGGTCACTACTAAGGTAAGGTAGATCGTCGGGTCATTTAAGCAAAGATATAAAGACCATACTTAGACTTAGTCAAGCTAGGTACAGTCGCGCTTCATCCGAAAATGAATCTTATTTTTTTGCCTTTATTCGTTTGATACCCTTGATCTCAATCGTTTGTAATATGCACAATAACTTTATTATTTATAGTTTATTTTAAATGAAGCGCGACTGTACTTAGCTTGAATTAAGTCTTAATTCGCTCAATAGATCGTAGCTTGAGAGTGTACTTACTATACTGCAGCATGGTTCTTTCTTTTGGAGCTTGACAATGTTATTGCTATTGCTGCTGTTGGTAAACTTTCGTGGAATTGTCTGTGAAAATTGTATTAAAAATACAAAGTATAAGTGGAGGGTAACTATTCTATAACAACAAAGCTTTGAATGTTCAAACACACTCTGATATTGGAGCCCCAAAAATTTAGATCTAATCCAAAATTGAGAACATCAAGTTAACAATTCATGCGCAAATTAAAGCAAATTTCAAGTCTTCAATAGATCAATTTCATACAAAGATAGCTATACAAATATACTCACACATTCTCATTCATTCATCTCTTGGACATGCAGAAAAATGAGAATTCTCAGCATTACAATAGATCGTCGTGCAGTGGAGAGTCTATTGCAAACCAGACAGTAAATGAAAGTCTATTGGAAACATCAAGCTGCACTGGGGCCATTGTTAGATCGGATCAAGTTTCTACGTTCATTTTTATCGAAGCCCGCTTTTCTGTGTAGGAAAAGCAAAAACAATAAAGAAAAAGGAGGACTTATTCATGCGTTAAAGTCGATCAAATGTATGCACTTATAGCAAAATGGGTAAAAATGTTTTTCGCTCGCCTATTATTTTTGTGTGTATTTTGCTGTCGTTGAGTAGCTTGTCTGTTTAAGCCCTCTTCGCTTCAGGTTACTTATTACTGAAAGTCGTGATTGCCCCGAAATGAAGTCCTCTTGTGTTCGACCATGTTTCGCCATCTGTGATCAAGGATAGGCTTGGAATTTTGAAACGCGTCGTGGAGTTTTGAGTTCAGCGAAGAGCGAGTTTGGTCCGGCCATCTAAATGGACTACGACCCCTCGGCCATCGACCTTGTCAATAACAATGAGTTTTCTAGGTCTTTTCTTGCGCGATGACCGAAAAAGTCCAAAAATGTTTTCAGCCGTGTTGTCATTCAAGCCACTAATACTAGTAATACCGGCCTCCACTAACGACTAAGGGTGGATTTCACCAACTGAATGAGATCGCGTTTTTGCGCTTAATCGAGGATTAATTTATAATTTTGATTTCACCGACACAACGTAAACCCGTTTGACCGTAACGGAATTTGTCATGTAAACGCCCGATTTTTGCTGTCAGTGTCATCCACAAGTGTCATCATTGTTGTGAATCATAATTATTGTTTTATGTATTTTACTAAAAATATTGATTTTGTTGGTATTTGGCTATGCAAAATAAGAACACTGTTAATGTTACGTGAATGTTAGGATCAGGACATTCGTCGCCCAAGATCGATACGCGAGAGAAAGGAACATTTTGTTACCCTTGATGACCAGGAATTTATTACACGGTTTCATCTCACGAAAGCAACAGTTCTGTCTGTATTGGAGTCTGTTGACGACAAAGTAGTTTCCAACAAATATGTAAGTACCTACCAAACGATTATTTATTTTAATTATATGTACCTACCTGGTGCACAACAGGACAGCCTAAACCATTATTATTTGTGCTCCACGTTTCTACGCGACTGAGTGATATCAGAAATCTGCTGCAGATTTGCGTAGAATTAAGTACCTCTTTTGCACATAGTATTGTGTACACAGTCAGTGCTGCTATCGCATCACTCCAACTAATGGTATTTTGCCCTCGAGGATCTGAGCAATATTGTTATCAATGAATCAGTAACAGTCCATTATTTTACTAACAGCAAAGAATCATTTTTAGTAATATAACAATAAGTACAGACTGTATTATTGTATCTTTTCAGATTAGCAAGATAATTTACATCAAACTACAGACTGGATTGGAGTGGCATGGAAGGAATTTTGGCCACGTAAGAATGGTACCTACCGAGGTACTTGGATTCGTCTCTTGTCACCGGCTCATTTAAAATTATATAACTGGCGAAATGTGGATGTACTTACTTACTTAGGTTTACCCAACTCTTCAGGAACAACCGGCGTGATGTTATGTGTACCTATGTCATGTATTGTTAAAGATTTTCTTTGTAACAGTGATTTTTATTTCGAAATATGAGTTTATTAGTTTAGTCTTAGGGAGAACGTTGCGGTTTATAAGAAGATGTAGTGGCAACAATTTGAAAGAGTATGCTTAGATGATTTGGTCATGAGGAGAGGATGAGTGAAAGGCGACTATCAAAAGGTATTTACAGGGCAGATGTGAGTGGCAACGCCAAGAGGGAATGGTGAGGTTCTTCAGACAGGTCAGGTGCGTAGCACTCGCAACCTGTGCGTCTATAACCAGATGAATGAACGTGGAGGCAGAAGGAGTATGTAAGGATCGTAGCAGGTGGCGTTCTGTGTTTTCTGCCTACCTCCAAGAAAATGCGTGAATGTATGTATGTATGTTAGTCTCATTTCAAATAAAATGTCACCGACACACGGTGGTACAAGCGCCCTACAAGTGCGGTCATAAATACCTTACTTTATTAAATTTGTTAAATTGTTTTTTTTTCTGAAAGGTAAATAATAAAAAATACTTCACAAATGTACATTAATGCTTTATTTACATAATTCAATACATAATATACAATAAACTGTACAATATGTATTGTTTATATACAAATTTTAATAGTCAATATTTGAGATTTATTGTCCCTCGTTCGGAAATACACCTGAATATAATATTAACGCTATTCATGAAGGGGTTATCATTAAATATGTATTATTTTAAATATTATACATATTATATACAACAAAAAGCAAAAAACTACAATTTATTTACAAACGTCATCACAACCACAACTAAGTTAAAATAGTACAACAACCAATCTAATTTCAATTTAAACTAAATTCGTATTAAATCTAAAACCTGCCTCGACATAATGCTCTTTTTCTTACGGGGAAGTTTCCGAAGACTAGTAATGAATGGGCCTGAGCTGAGTAAAAATCCGTTAGGTAAGTCCGTATTCGTAAGTACTTGTGACATTTTTCTCGTGTGATCCCGTCTGAAGGCCTTATAATGTTTGTTGATAATTCCCCGATAGATAATAAAGCATACTGTGCCACTTCAGCATCATAGATAAGAACTTTGTGAACGGAAGCTGGGAGATTATACCACGGATATTCTTGAATTAAAAGTCGCGCGGTTTCCAAAGCATATTCATTAATTTTATCCGAATCAATATTAAAACCCGAGGACAAGGCTTGTCAAATTGTCGAACAACGTTCAATCAAATCTTTATTTAAGCCAGTAATTTCAGCTGAAACTGCAGAATTAGAGAAGAAATTTAACATCTGAGGCCAACCCGGTAAACCCACATCAGGTGAACCATGGCTGGTGAGTCGGTCGATGAAGTGATCCCAGGAGAAGACCTGATAATTAGGTAAAATGGTGACATATTTATACTTTTGGGTAGCTTATTTATCGGTAAATCATTATTATATCATTATTAGGTAATTAAATTGGGGGTAATTGATGATAAAATTATTGCATTTATGAACCAAGGCGGTACCACCGTGCGACATTGGTACAGAAAGCGTTTTCACGACCGAGGTTCTGCATACCCCAGTTTTCATATCCATATTAATCTCCATTCACGTCAAACTGATTTCACCAGCTACATTTGGACAGCGTTTTCGAAAACCAAGATCCCATAGCATTCATCCTAGCATAGAATGTAAATGTTTTCACTATAACGCATTGCGTTTAGTATTATAACATGCGACAGCGACCTACTGCGCTAAACCACAAAATAAGTAGATAAGGATCTTTATCGTGTGAACACTGATTGAAAAATAGTATTTTCTATTACGATAAATCTCAGGATCCTCCAGACCTAAAATATGTTTGTGTTAAATTGTGTCCAAAATATTGTATTAAATCTGTATCCACAATATCTTGTATGAACCCCTCCCCAGCTGGTTTATACACTTTTATATTAAACCGTAAAGATCTGTAATAACATCAATACTTTACCTGGTGATTTGGTGTAATTTGCATGAGTTCAATCTATAGCACCTATGACATACGGAATGAAGAAAGGCAGCTTGCCACACAATCTGGGGACCACATTTAGAGCTCGCGTACATTCTTAAAAATACTCTCAAAAGATAGGTCTCGGTCAAATTAAGATGAAAGGTAATCACAGCATATTTTTTTCTAATTTTGGATTTGGTTAGAATAACATAATTTATAAAATACTTGTCGCGTGGGCAAAATAAGAACTAACGCCGCCATCCTATTTTGTAATACATTTGACAAATGTATTGCAAAATAGGATCACACTCTCCTGTCAACCTTAATGGACCGTCCTAGAGTGTGACTGACACTGGCATGGCCACCATCAGGGATTTTAATTTTGATTACACAAAAAAATTGTTGGTAATTTGAAGAAATTTGTCGCCAAATATCAGAATATTTCGGTCATTGGTTCAAAAGTTATAAGGGTTTATAGGCGGCCGTTCTGTAGAGAATCTCCTCAGCTTGACCACATTTATATATCAAAAACTAGGGCACCTAGCAAAGATCTGTTTTCTCCCAAATTCCAAATATTTGTTTCTACTTTTTTAGCTGTGCAGCTTAATTAAAACAAGATATTACATGGAAAGAAAAACCCCGTCATAGATTCATATAATGTACATACTTTCATTGGTGAACGCTTCTGAAATTAAGAGAGCCCCAAAAGACCGATCTTCTTTAGCTCTCCTACGGAATCCAATTTGAGTTTGGTGGATATCATGTGGTAACTCATGAAAGTAGATGTGGCGTGGTCTGAGTGAAGCAATGGCAGCATTGACTTTGTGTACAATTGTATGTGCAGTAAAGGTGCTAAATCCACATAAATCTGCAGCAGTCATCTGATAGCACCCACGTAGAAACGTAGCGCACATAGAAGTTGATTTATTGGAGATGCGCTGTTGTTGCTTAAATACAAATTATAATGAATTAGACCTGAGTAGTTGTTTTAAACATAACATAACATTCATATATTTTCAGGCAAATTTGGCCCATAGATATATATATACGAGGGTGGATTGAAAAGTTCGCGGCCTAACACATAAATACTTAAACTATTTTAATGTAACCTCATTCGATTAGTTTACTCTCTGGTTGTCAAATTGTAAAATTCTATCGCAATAGCATTAACTGTATTTAAATTAGACTGAATTTTGTGAGCCTTTGTGCAGCGTTTTTAAAGAATGGAGAAAATTGAGCTACGTGCGGTCATCAAATACCTGTTTAAAAAAAAACTAACTCCAAAAGAGATTCACGAAGATATGTCAACAACATTGGGAGAATCTGCTCCGTAGTATACGACTGTGAAAAAGTTGCTGAATTTAAACGCGGACGAGAGAGTATTGAAGATGACCCTCGCTCTGGCCGGCCTATGACGTCTACGACTGAAGAAAACATCGGGAAAATCTGTGATCTGATATTAACAGATCGGAGATTGACCATCAGGGAGATTGCAGACACTATTGGCATCTCGTATGAACGAACACAAAACATCATAGTCAATGAACATGGATTTTCTAAGGTTTCTGCGCGGTGGGTACCCAGATTGCTTTCAGTCGAACAAAAAAATACGCCTCACGATTTTTCGCGACTGTTTGGAAATGTTTGAGGCTGATCCACAAGATTTTTTGGCCAGATTTGTAACAATGGATGAAAATTGGGTACACCACTACACCCCGGAGTCAAAACAGCAACCCAAGCAGTGGAAAAAACCTAATGAACCGACTCCAAAAAAAGCCAAAACAATTTTGTCAGCTGGCAAGGTGATGGCGTCAGTTTTTTGGGATGCTAAGGGTGTCATCATGGTGGACTACCTTGCAAAAGGTGAAACTATAAACTCGGCTTATTACTGCACCCTCTTACGTCGCTTGCGTGAAACGCGTTCACACGTCTGTTGAATCTATGGCTCAAATTCGTGATTGTGGCTTTGAATTACTGCCCCATCCCGCCTATTCCCCTGATTTGGCACCTTCAGACTTTCATTTATTCCCAAACCTAAAAAAACACCTTGGAGGTCAAAAATTTTCATCAAATGAGGAGGTCAAAGCTGCGGTGGGTGACTTTTTTGAAGGCCTTGAAGAAACTTTTTTTATGACCGGCATACAGGCGTTGGAAACCAGATGGAAGAAGTGCATAGAGTTAAGTGGAGATTACGTGGAAAAATAAAATTACTTTTGCTTATATTTTATATTGTTTTCTTGCTGAGGCCGCGAACTTTTCAATCCACCCTCGTACCTTACAGACTAACATACATATAAAAATATACAACTTGTGTTGGTAAATAGAACCTCAAAACTAAGTTAGTAACACTTCACTTGTGCAGTATGTCACTGTGTGTTCATGTGGCACTTGTTCGTGGAAGCGACGGAACACCACTCCCTGCAGCCAAAAGTCCTCTTCCAAGACGAGGTGCAGATAATACGTTGGTATTAGCACCACAAACGCCTTAAAGTTGACGTTGCCGCGCGACTCAAGTAGCTGCACTCTCACCACGTACTTAGCCTTCTGACGCACGTTTTTCACGATGTCCTCCGCTGTAGTGGTGTAATGAAGGCGGGAGATATACACCGGAAAGTTCGGCTTCGCAGCACGCTTCCTCCTCAAAACTGTCACGAAGCCATCATCAGCCCGAATCGGTGCCTTTTCAGGCACGGGCTTCCCAGCAGGAGCAGTTATGCCCGCGACTACGCTAGCGAAATGTCCAGGAACATGTCGATATTTTGTAGAAGCTGCAGAAACAGGCAGCAAGTCGTGTGGTCTTGCGGCGGCGATGGGAGGCGCCAGCGGGACGGGAGCGGAGCACCGGGACGCACGAGGAGCGCACTTTGCAGGCTCAGCATTCTTGGTAGTAGGTTGTCCTCAATAGACTCCAACACAGATAAAACTGTTGGTTTCTTGAGTCGAAATATTTTGAAAAAGTCATGGCCATCCAGGGTTTGAAAATGTTCCTCTCACTCATCGTCGTCACAGCTTTCGTCAAAAAAGATATAAAAGTCCTTTCATTGTATATAAATAAGCTAAATATTGTTGAAAACCAATAAAATCAATACAATAATGATGACACTGACAGCTCATAATGTCGGTTTTGGCTCCTAAACGCCCACATTCGGGCGTTCGCATGACAACCTCGTTTTATCTCAAAACAGGTTTACGTTGTGTTGGTGAAATCAATTTTCAAAAATTAAACTCGGATTCCACTCGACGTAATCGCGTTGTCATTCAATTGGTGAAATCCACCCCAAATTTTAAAACAACTCCATCTATTAACTATTTTACAAACTTTTTGAAGCCCCCTTTGTCAAAAATTGTAAAATCAGGGATAGTTGGGAGTTAGTTCAACGTTGTGCTACTAGATGGCTGAAAACTAGAAAATAATATACATAGTTGTCTGAATAAAATACGCTATTTATTTTAAACTTTTTATTTTAAAACATATAATAATTCCTAATAAAACACAAGCGCTATCACATCGTTTGATTAGATCACATTGATTCATGTGAAATCTTCTTTTAATCCTCCCCGTTCAACCAGTCAACCACGTCAAAATGTTTATCCACCAACTTTAATAGTAAGCGTCTCATTTTCGCCGGAAGCGAATTTAGAGTCCCTTTTTCATTTCCAAGACATACCATTTACAAAAACGAATAGAAATAAGCACGCAACACATACGGCGAAACGAAATAGAAATTGACACAACTGTAAAGACAGTTTTGACAACTAGCTGCGTTTTGAGATGCTGACATATTTCGTTATTAAAGTCGCAGTAGGTCGCTTTTGGATGTTACAAATCTAAACGCATTGCGTTTTTTTCACAACATTACGTTCTATGCCATGCAAAAACGCGTACGCGATCCAAGTGTAGTTTTTGAAGTCAGTTAATAGTAATCCGATATTAACACGTTGAACGCCAGTGCGTTTTCTTCGTTTTTCCATTTGGGCCATGGGGGTCACCATTTGGTCGACACTTAACTGTTCCGTTGGAGCCGCGGGGGACAACATGTGACCGCAAGCTGGAGTTGATTTCAAACGTCTCTATGGAGCCGTCGGACAAATGTTCGAAGCAAATCTCGGTATAACGTGACCCCCATGGCCCTGTAGACTAATGCGATTCAGTTGGTTTTTATGTAAACATAATACCTAGAAAAATATGTCAAGTTTTCTAAGCCATATTTGCAATGTAGTGAGAATATAAGTGTGTATAGTATTGCGTTCAATTATGGTATAACGCCGAAACCAGTTTGGATAAATTTTGATTACAAATAGGATATGTAGGTATATGTGTACTAAATAAAAATCAAAATAGTATTAGTTATTCATTTATATATTTATTTTTATGAGGAACACATGCAAAATCAGACTTAATTTGAGATCAATGCCAGGTAAACTTAAACTTACATCACTAAATTATTCTAATGAACTTGATGAAAACAGTCGTAACAGAGATATGGTTTATTTGGGCATGTTTCACAAAATGTAACCACCTTTTTGGTCTTGTTTTTTGCCAACGCCCTTCCCATTATCTCAACGTTATGTTTGTAACAATATTGACATGTACGACGATTATTTTTGGCGGTGCCTTCTTTTTTCGTGAGCTTGTGCTTTATACGTCTTGGCCTCAAGGTTTCTATTGGTTGTTCTTCTTTTTTTGACAATAAACCCTTCAATATCTCTTTCCTGAATTCAACTACTTGCATGTTTTTCCCAGTAACAGTCTTGTACAATATTAAAGCATTAACAACGGCCGTGTTTAGAAGCAAATTTATGGCCACTTTTTTGTACCATTTGACGGATTTTCTCAAAGGTGTCGAATATGCGGCCATCTGGTCAGATAAATCGACGGCTCCTTTTGCCTTGTTGTAATCTAGTATGATTTTAGGCTTCAAAGTGGTTTTACCTCGCTTCGTGACGGATTGGAAGCGGGTGGAATGCTTGGTAGAAAGAACGTAAACGTCCCTTTTGTCTTTCCATTTTAATAGAGTTATTCCATCAGTACTCTCCATGGCAATATATTCGCCTCGTTTCAATTTAGCATTGATTACTTCTTTAGGAAGATTTTTCCTGTTTTTACGAATTGTACCGACAAGGTGCGTTTCATTTTGCAAAAGGTTTCTAGCCAAACTGACACTTGTGTACCAATTGTCAGTGTATAATGTGTGCCCTTTGTTCAAAAGGTCACTGCACAACGACATCACAACGTTTTCAGGTGTAGTATTGACTTGATCATTTTGTTTGCCCGCATAAATACTGATTTTGTAGGTATATCCAGGTAAGGTGCATAGTTTAAATTCCTTCACACCATATTTATGTCGTTTCTGTTTATTGTACTGTCTGAAAATAATTCTTCCCCGAAATGGTACAACACTCTCATCAATGCACAGATCTTCGCCAGGAGTGTAATAATTCTTGAAATTTTTGTTCATTAGGTCCAGAAGGGTTCGAATGCGATGTAATCGATCAGTCTTGTGAGCATCATCTTCTTTAGAAAAGTGTAACATTTGTAATAACAGCTCAAACCTGTTCCGAGACATTATTTTTCGTGCAAAAGCGTGTCCTATTATTTCGTCCTTGGACCAATAGTCACTCATTTTTGGAAGCTTCACCAATCCCATAAATAATATCAAACCAAAAAAGTTTTTCATTTCATCAACATTAGTAGGCGACCAATTGCGTATGCGTGCTGACTTTGAAGCTTCTCGTGCAGTTATTTTGTGTAAAGCAAACTCGTTAGTAAAATACACTATTTTCTCAAAAATTTCGTCTGACACCAAAAGGCAGTAAAAATTATCTGGCGATTTGTTAATCATAGCAGAGCGGAGATTAAAAGGCAAACCAGGAATCTCAGTGAAAGCAATAATTTGTCGCTGATTACCTGCTGGTTGCGTCCATGTACGTGCAGATGTCGACGGAGTACTCATAGTATTCAAAGCAATTTGTAGCTGGTCCAACTCACTTTCATCACTTTCAAAAACCATTACACGGCGACGACCACGGCAAACTGGTTGATCGTCCAGATCTTCCTCTTCCGAGCTGACGTGAAAACTGTTGTTGAGTAAATTTATTTCTAAATTGTCTATGTGTGTTAAGTCTTCTTGACTTATCTCAAAATCTCCGAAATCATCCATCTTTATAATATGAACGCAGTATGAATACCTATATAAAATTAGCAAAAACCAAATAGCGTTATGAGCGTATCGCGTTCAATGTGACACTAAACACGCACTAAACGACAACACTGTAAACTCGTGGGCTGCAAGTACGCGGGTGCGGGCGCGCGGGCGGCGGTGCTCGACACCGTGACCCGCGCGGCCCCCGCTAACGGACATGCGATTTTCTCTTCGCATAGGCCACGGGGGACAACATATGAGTGACATTCAAATTATAGCAAATTTAAACACTAAAATGATTTTTTTGTAACCAATAACTAAGTTTTAGCTTATTTCCGCTCCAATAATGCAATAAAAACATTGTGTAAAATTTTACATATTTACGAATTTTCTCCTGGCCCTATCGGCTATTACAGTGTCGCTCATATGTTGACCTCCACGGCGTTCAACGTGTTAATATCGACATGAGATCTGGGTTTATGCAGAATCTAGTTTCTGAAAACGCGGTCTGTAACAAAATCGGTGAATTTCACCCTAAAAATAGCAACGATCTTGATGAAATATCGGGCGTTGAACCCTATAATGGATGTAAGATTGCCGGAAAATTAAAAACACACATAGCTGACGGTACGTGGGTAGATGGCTGAGGCAACGGGCGATGAACTTGGGTAACGAATTTGTGTAGGTGGCGCAATTTTTGCACATACAGAAACAGCTATAATTAAAATTTATAATTATGGCTTAGAATAGAGTACCTCGTGGCTAAATAATAACAGACGCACGGGTCGATCTTCAGGTTAAGCCGCACTTGTCTAGGTTGCTGTGTGGATGGGTCACCATCCACTTCATACCAAGTTATCTCCGTGCTTTGGAAAGCACATTAAGCCTTTGATCCCGGCTGTCATTTGCAGATCTTTTACGATTGGATTTAAAGTGCGAGAGTCGTTACAGATAGTCCGTGATCTAGTCTGACAACTTGTCTTACCAAGAGGTATCGTATTACCCATTACTAACTGGGTTGTGGAGGTCAGACAGGCAGTGCGCCCCATGTAAAATACTGGTATTCATCTGCATCCGGTGAGACTGGAAGCTGACCACAACATAGTTGCGAAAAAGCTAGGCAGATGATGATGAATTATATCATTATGGCGTCTTGGCTTAAAATCAAAAATGATAGGATACTCAGGTTTTGTAATATTCACTGATCAGAGATTAATCACAATCAAATCTGAAAGACGTCATACTGTCAGTCTGAACAATGAACAATATTTCAGTACCTTTCTAAAAAAAGCGTGACTCTGCATATCCCCATTTCGAATGTTTTTTGATAGACTAGTTTTAGTACAAAGTAGAACCCCTATCTCAATAAAGAGAATCGAAACTCCCACACTGCTGCGTCGAACATATTGCTTTTACTTCCTACCATTTATCACTCCGTTCGCAATATCTTTCCTTCGAGCGTCTTCGGCTAAATTGCCTAGCGAAGGTATTTACTAAAACAAAAGGTTAACGACCTTCGTTACTTAAAACCTGGAAAGTACTGAAAAAAAAAAGAAGAACGGTTTCGTTTAGTGATGGCGAAAAAATGTTAGTTACTTGGTTACCTATACCTATAAATGATTAAAACGTGGGTGCTTATATTATATTACAATTAAACATTTCTGGGAATTCGTAATTTTTCATTTCATCGAATACCATGTCAAGCGCAATTAAGTTTATTTATTTCATCAATCAGTGAAATTAAAATAATTGATCTCACATTACCGAAACTGTAACTGCGGAAAACTGGTGCAATATAATTTAAAGGACACGCAATTGCAAACTCATGATTAAAATTTATCGGAAATTTAATTCCTCACCAGAACATGAAAAAAAAATCATGTCAATGCTTGATGGTGAAGATAATAATATAATACTTACGTGATTACTGACTACAAAATGGTCGAATACTTATTTATTTAAATCCGCAGGTGTTCCACGGAGCTGCCCGACTCGTGCAGCCTGGCCAGGCAACCAACATCCCTACAGGTCCTCAGCACACAGCTGTTCGAAGAGCATTCAACGCAGACATCACTAAGGAAACTAAGAATAACGTAAGAAAACTATCTTGACTTACGTATGCGAAGACTGTAGTGTAGTTTAAGCCGAATTTACATGAAAACAACCGAATTTGATTTGTTGAATTGGCATACAGTGTAGTGTTTATCCAAACAAAACTTTTATATCAGGAGACACAAAGTAGTTCGAATTGAATGCGAGCAACCACTGGCAGTAGGTAGTTGACAATAAAACATATCACATAGGTACATAGTCAATACTAGCTTCAACTTTCAGACTAGCTTTATGACGACTTTAACAATTAAAAAGTGCCTGTGAACAGTCTAATTGAAGTAAATGCTTTGAAAGTAGGTAAATGGGTTTGTGTTTCAATAAGTAGAATTAATAAAAAACATCAGTTGTGCATTGCACGTTTCTTTCGACGTTGCGTCCTTGAAACGACATTTTCTATTACACCTAATTTTCTTCTCATTTCCCTTAGCTCGTTTTAACAATTTGTGGCGAAGCAGCGCCACACCCACATCAAAGTAGCAACGGAATTTGGATTCAATGAAAAGGTTTAACTAGATAGCTATACCTGCGTAGGTGTGATAAAAGCTGTGTTTACCGCAAAAAGGTCATATTCTAAAACAAGACCAACTACGAACAAATCTTAGATGTTACATGACCCGTATACATAGTTAACATTGATTTTATCCCGGATCCCATAAATGTTCCCTGAAACAAAGCCTTCTATAATAGCGCTTTAACGAAAACCATGCTCGACAAATAGGTAATTTTAGTGCTGGTAGTATAGCCAGGATACGTACCTATTACAAGCTGCAGCAATAATGATACTGCTACTCATCCCCTTTCAAAAATATGTACCGAATACTTTTACGATAAGTAACAAAGTATAAATTCCGTATTGTTACAGATGGATCATTACGCTGCATATTCTGGCGTCCAATACTCGCCCCTGGATATGGCTGAGTACGTCTTCTGGACTGGAGACGAACGAGGAGTGACCACGGCAATAGAAGCCTTCCTCCAGGAAGGAATGGTAGGTTTGGATGATCAAATAATAGTCCTTATTGAGATGATTTTATAGTACAATTCTGCTTGGCATAAAACAACCATTAAACCTTTATTCCAAATGGATGTTTGGATCGCACTTTAAATCCAATCGTCTATATTGCATGCACATACATAGAACGTTTTATTGACAAAAAACGTATAAACTGGTAAGTCGTAAAATATCATGCGATTCTACGAATACTAAAACCTCGCTTAGAAACTCGTGATAGAAATTAAATGAACAGTATTTTATGTTTTGGGTAAAACAGTTTGGGTGTTCGTAATCTGCTTAACAACAACAAAAATATGTTAACAATATTTGTTTCAACTTCTATGAAACATTTCGATCCATACATCATAAATTCATTCCCTTTCCCCACGAAAGTAGGCAGGAACTTCAGAACGTCACCTGCTTAGATCCTTACACTCTCTTTAGCTTGGTCCACGTTAAACTATTATTATGTTCTACTAAGTTTGTCAATTTCCAGATGTCAAAGGAAGAAGCCATTGCTTTCTTGCAAGAGATCAAGTTCAATATCGACTACCTGCGATCACATTATTCTCAGAACTTGAAAGCTGCCGAGGAAAGTGCTCAGCAGGAAAAGCTGAGGAACATGCTGATTGAGCAGGCTGAGGCGAAGGTAAGGAACGAATTGATTGAGTAATTAGGAAGATCCCTGTGCATGACAGGAGCTAAGAACTTCGGAAGAACTTGGTATCTAGTTAGATCTCACTTCTTTTATTAGCAAAGCCGTTATCCGAGTAACTTATCTTGTAATTTCTCGTAGGTAAGTTTTTTTTTTGTTCTGAGCATGGCTTACTTTCACAATCATGTTTTTGGTGAGTTCACTTCAGTGAAATAAACCCTAACGTTGTAAATAGCTATCAGGATTTGAGAGAATTGTATGACCCGAATACCCGATTAGTCGGTCGAAACAATCGCAGCGTTCGTCGGCTTACAGTACATTAGCTTAGTGAGCCCGTTACTTAATAATGCTTGCTCATTGTTAATTAAGGTGGAAGACAAGAAGATTTACTAAATTAAACTTAATCCAAATATTTATTTGGAGTACCTACTGGGTACTTATTGGTATAAAAGTAAATGTTTTTCGACTAAGAAAATGAAAACCGTCTTTGTTGTTACGAACTCAACAAAAAACCATTTAAAGTTTTGTATAGGCACAAGTAAAGAGAATTACTCTTATAAAAAGTACTTACAATTACAATCCTCCCATCTTTACAGCGCACTAAAAGACAACTTCAAGAATTTTGTTATGGCATCGAGGCAATGTTTGGGCAATTATACACCTTACGTATATTTATTGCGTTAAGAAAGTACGTTATAGTTTGATACACATAATCAAACCATTTGACTTTAAACTAAGCACGTGTAACCTACATGATATTATAGTAACACGGCATCATTAGAATATTGATGGAATAAAGTATGATGTACGAGCCGAGCCTATAGCATAGATTTGCATGCATGTGCACGTACTTTATTCGCCCATGCATGCTGCCTATCATGTGACATGAATCAGATCAAAATATCACATTAGCAGATAAGACGATCCTACTACACTTGACTTAAATTATTAATATTAAGATATTTGTCTTTAAGCAAAATTAATTCAGCAAGTAATTAAAAAGATACCACAACAAAATAAAAGACATTATCTGTAACAAGATCAATTGGACGCTGAAAGTATTTTAGCTATTTATTATTCCGCCCATTCCCTTTTTAGAAGAAAAAGCTTGTACACAAATTTACATTCCCCCGTTGCCTAAAGCAGAAAAGTTTTGCAATCCTTAATTAAAGGCGGCTTCCCGCAAATTCCTTTTAGATTTAGCTGAAGGTATCCTTTCCTGTCCCCTTAAGCCAAAAACCGGTAAATCTACTTATCTTGTATTACTCTTATACCTATTGTTTATCTAAACTTGTTGAATGTCATCACCACACTCCTGCTTCTGTCCCAACGTTTCTCACTTTTTCAGTATAAAAATGAGATAGGAAAGCAATGAAATCTTTTCTTGCTGGTTAAAAAAAAACAATAAAGATACGGTAACTTTGATGAGTACATCTGATGCGAGATGTTTCAAGCTAGTCAGATGCAAAAAAAAACACTGATGATATACCACTTTCTGCTTACGAAGCCAGTATTTGTGTTGTTGAAGATTTCGTCCTCTGCTGTCTCGTGATCCGAAGTTAATCCGAAGTTAATAGAACGACTCAGTACGACGAATGATACGCACGTGCCAGCGTGTTAATGAAACCGGTTGGATTCGATTTGAGTGGCTTTGGGTCACTTTACTGTCGTCACGTGTCTGTTGCGTAGCTTTGTAACTCGTGAGCGCAGTTATTTGGCTTCGTTTGGTAAATATTGGTGTTGTTGCGGTAACGTGAATATTCGCTGAAGGGCATGAAGGAATATAGTAGTAGTAAAACCTAGTCAAAACCTTTATAAAATAAAAATACGTTTTCTCTATCAGAAACTTATTCTCACGGAACACTTTAGGTATCAAGGACCACTGTAAAAATTGGTTCAAAAGAGTAAACAAAGGAAACCTACCAACCTAATAACTTTCTAATAGTTATAGATAAAATTGAAGAGTAATAGTTGAAATCGGTCAAAATTTGTTATGACTGATTCTTGCAGTCAATAGTAGTATTGACTGGCTTACAGTTCTGTCTGTGACAATTGAACAAAACATTCACAAAATCAAGCCAAATATATTATGCCCTCTAAAATGAAGCGTGGGATAGGTAGCTCTAATAAAACCGCTAACTGCTATTCATTACCAATTTGCGAGAGTTTTACACCTTTGACCTTTTGCATACCTAATGTTGTACCGATTGTTGTGATATAAACTTTAGAACAAATAACAACATTATTGCATACAATCATCACCATTTATGTATACACGGTAAATTCAAAACCGGTATTTTTCTCGTGGAAAATCGGCTGCTACTATTAGATCAGACCTATTTCATAATACCTGCTATCTACATAAAATTACAATCAATACAATAAGAAAAATTACTTTAAAACTTGCAAAATTCATACGCGTCACTATAAGTACCAACTATGAGATTTATTATTTTCCACGCATTACTTACGTAAACATTGAACACAGTTTTGTTACTCTCTGATTAAAATTAACGGCTTTAACTGTGCGTTTTATTAAAACTCAGCTAACATAATACGTAATTGTGGCGACACGAGCCACATTTATTTATAGTCGGCTTCTCAAAAAGTGTAATTAAATGTCACTCGACTGTTCGTGGTAACAGAAACAAAGTGCTGTGAGAGAAAAAGTGAAATAATCTGCAGCCATGTCAGAATCTGTGTAGGCGGTGGCAAGTCGCCCACGTAAATACTTACAGAGTGAATTGTTTCATGATACTCTAGAATTGTTGAATATTATACAACGATGCCGTGATTGCTTTTCATATAATTCGCAGAGATCTAAGAATAACCGGCGCATTAAAGTTATCTCTCGGGAAGGTGTGAGAAAATGAAACGGTTTTTCATTAGATAAGGCAGTCTTGTTGGAAAATTATTCATATCAGATAGGTATATGTACTTAGAAGGTGCATTATTCTATCAAATAATACTTGCTTTACCGAATTTAAAGTGAGCTATGGACTTCGTAGCAATCGTAGCACTGTGCTACGAGATGTCTACGAAGCGTAGCGTGTGGCTACGAGATATCAACGAAACGTATTTTTAGATCTTTTTTTCAACCATTCTTTTTGAGTTTTTGATTTATTACAAATACTTTTCTTTGACAAAATTTAACTATTACGTTATTTTTCATATTCATTTTTTCACGTTTAATATTTTTAACGAGCACTTTATATTCAGTCATGAAAATAATAAACGACGATAATGACGATAAAAATTAACTAGTGTCTATCAAAGGAGTTCATTTAGTTCTCACGTAAATACTCGGTTTTATGTGTCTATTAGACCCATGTGTCACATTTAGTACACTCGCTTAAGTGTTAATGAATCTTTAGTGTTCATAAAACTGTTAGTTATTATGTCGTAAAATATAAATAGATTCTGATTGTTTACTTGTATTATTACTTATCAACATTTTATTACGGTGATGTCAGAGCTCTTCGAAGTAAATAGAAGACGAGCGTAATTTTCAACGTATACATGGGGATTCCTTGCATTTGAAATCAATGTTGCAGACAATCGTCTGCATTATTATATTACCTTTTGTGGGTGTAACATGATCGTGCAGAGTAAATGTAACGTAAAATACAACTACATAAGTACTTATTTTTAAATTGAAAATATTCGTTTCTTTGGATTCATTACTTAGTATTGAAACGATTCATATCTTCGTCCTCAGAGAGCATCAGTAGTATCTACCTATATTCTAACTTATATGTAAATCGTGTGTGTGTGTTTTTGCACTGTCTCGTTGGTCTATCAGTCGCAAGCGTGACTGCTGAATATGAGGTCCTGGGTTTGATTCCCGGGTCGGGCAAATCGTTATTGGGTTTTTCCATCAGGAAAGTCTCAGAAGAGCCACGGCGTCTGGATTTGTGCCCGGTTGATGGCAATAGGCTCCCCTCTATTAAATGGGACTTAAACATAACTGGCGAAATGTGGGTGTACTATTAGGTACACCTTTGCCTTACCCTTCCTGGATTACAGGCGTGATATTATGATGTTATGTAAATCGTGTGATGACGATTATCGGGCTATGTATTTTTTGCCTTTCTAAACTTGATGCTTGAATGCTCCACTAATATGCTTCTGAATCGACAGCGCGTTTAAAAGAACGCCATTTGCAAAGGCCCTTAGGATAACCGCATTTACTTCAGCTACCGTGCCTCTTAAGCCAACTTACCATCTTCAGGAATACCAGTACCGCAGCCCGGCCCTCCAGTCGTTCCCGTTCGGCAACAGCCCCGACATCATCCGAACGATTGCCAACAAGAACTGGGAACTCAGCAACAACCTGTCGCCGGTACCCGCGCTGCCAGTCAGCAGTGAGCTAAGACCTGAGGCCATCAAGAGGACTTTTGACCCTATGTTGCAGCAGTCTATGCGTGAGTTTTTAATGTTTTATGTAGATATCATGTTTCTGGGACACTGGTCAACCAAATATTAGGTAAACTCAATGTGCGATTTGACAGCTCATTATGAACGCGCTCATTAGGAATTTCTCAGTAGCAGCCACGGAGTCTTGATTTGTACCCGGTTGATGGCAATAGCTGTTACGTTATTACTTAATCATAATTGGCGAAATGTGGGTGTACTATTAGGTACACCTCTGCCTAACCCTTCGGGGATTACAGGCGTGACGTTATGCTTATAAACATTGTATTTACTGTCATTCGTTTCAGGGGCACAAGAGTACGATCGCGAGGCCCAGTCCATCCCTGACGAAGAATATGAAGAGATAATGGAAAAATTGCAGAAGCCGACCAGCATTCCCTACAATGAATACACGCTTGAGGAGATTATCTACCAGCTGGCTAAGGTAGCTATCACGACATTGGACTAGGGACAAGCCCCTAAAAGGTTAAGAACTGTTACAATGTTTGCGGTAAACCCACACTTAGGCCCGTACTCTACTAAAAGCGAGACGAGCGGACCGGTGCAGAGACTTGCAAAATTCGTCCAATCACCAGAGAGACGAGAGATGCGATGTAGATTTCAACGAAGGTGATTGGGTGATTTCCGCACGTCTTCGTCGCTTTGTTGGAGTCCCGGCTAACCGCTACTTTCAGATTTATATCATATTAGTCACACATTAGTTCCTAACTCATTAGTTAACAGAAATGGTGTCATTTGCCGAAAAGTCAGTGAAATGTGTTTTCTGAATTCAGATTCCGACTACCAAAGATTTTTTTTATTTTTCGCTTATCGAACGAGATATTTGAAGTCCTGCTCAAAAACTCAACATTTCATACTGTTGTTTTCCAGATGATGTTCTCGCAGTCTTTGTCACGAGACCCTGCATCGGCACGGTCGGCCACGCGACGATTCATGGCTTTCCTGGAACTCCAAGCAGAAAGGGGGCAGCTATCCCGCACCATTGAGAAGAAAGTGCTAGGTACGTTTTGTGAATAACCTCTTGATTTATATATCAGCTAGTTTCATCGATTGGTTTGGTATGGGATTATTTCTATTGCCAAGCATGCCATTGTTTCGTAAAGTGATTTGAGAAGGCCATAACAAATAGTGATAAGTAATGTGGTGTTGATCAACAAAAACATACGATCACCTAGCCTAGTTCCTACCTTATTTGGATTTAATGACTGAACTGTCAAGTTCACACTTTCTTCTTTTCTTTGGGCTTTTAACTAGCGGCTAGGCTTCTTAGAGTACTTTGTATTAAATGAAAACTAGTACATTGTTCATAATATAGGGCGCAATCATTCTAGCCCAAACATAAATTATTCACTTTTTTTTCAGACTTGATGATTGCCGCTCTGACAGACACAATAAGCGATCACCCAGAGCTGCTGTCACCTCGCGAAGCAATGGCCGCCAACCCAGCAAATAGGCAAACATTTTATCCATTTACTTTAGAATAAAGCTGTAGTGGAAACACATTAGCACACACAAGAAAAAAAGCAAACATCCACGACGAAGTAAGTCTAGTAGTAAAATTAATTTAAATTGCAACCGTATTTTAGTCGGTTTTTCTGTATTAGAGAAATAGGGATAAAATAAATAACTGTTTAGGTAACCACTTAACGCACATGAAAATCCTTTCTGGCAAGATTAGAGAAAATAAAAACTTTTGTACATTACAAGGGTCTTCAATAAAACAGTAAATATGTATATTACAAGGGACGATCCTCGATAAAACAGTAATCGACTTGGGAAATAAACTTTATGCTATATGTGGCACTGAGCAGAGTGAAAACACTCGATGGCATTGTATTATCAGATTCAGAACCAAATAAGGTGTTAAACAACCCGCATGATAAACGAGCGATTTTCCTAAATGAGCCCAAAATGTTGCGGATCTCTGCCTCAACTGCCTTCCGTCTCAATCGTCAGACCTTCGATGAGTCATAATTACTCCAGCTAGGTCTATAGTTCTCATAAAGGTGCATTAAATGAGCCAAAACACGAAAAAGTTGCTGTAAACTGTTGAGGACCTCTTGCGACTGCCTTTCGTCTCCATCGTCAGACCTTTGATGACAGTCATACTCCAGCTAGGTCTAAAGTTCTCATCAAGGTGCATGAAATGAGCCCAAACACGATATAGCTGCTGTAGACTGTTGAGGAACTCTTGCGACTGCCTTCAGTCTCTATCGTCAGACCTTCGATGACAGTCTCATACTCCAGCTAGATCTAAAGCTCTAAAGTTCTCATTAAGGTGCATGAAATGAGCCCAAACTCGATTTAGCTGCTGTAAACTGTTGAGGACCTCTTGCCTTCCGTCTCCATCCTGAGATACAATCCAGATCTCTATTATATGTTGTACTAGCGACCCGCCCCGGCTTCGCACGGGTGCAATGCTGATACTAAATATAGTACATATAAACCTTCTTCTTGAATCACTCTATCTATTAAAAAAAACGCATCAAAATCCGCTGCGCAGTTTAAAAGATCTAAGCATATATAGGGATAGACAGACAGCGGGAAGCGACTTCGTTTTATACTATGTAGTGATTGTCATCAAAACTTCGTGGCAAATTTAAACAGAATATGTTCACAATTGAAAAATTCAGTAGGAAAAAAATCAATCAACTCCTGTTTTCCCCCTCAGGGGTGATTTTTTTTTTAAATTTAATTGGGGCCAACTTTGAGTTATACGCTCTCCAATAAAAAAAGAATAATTGAAATCGGACTTCTCAGTAAAAAGTTAGGCGTGGTCAAATACACAAAAAAAAATCGAGTCGAATTGAGAGCCTCTTCCTTTTTTTTCGTTAGTTAAAAATACAAATTCAATGTGGTCCCTATAATAAGCATCATTTTAAGCTACTTGGAATTGCTTTTATTCTAACTCATTTACACTTACATGTAGTTTCATGAATTTCACTTCAAACTATTAGGTATCCATAAAAAAATTTAGATAGCCAAGAATTTTATCTGTAATAAACCAATTTATTTGCACAGGCAAATGGGACACCTCTTCGATGCCAGACCATCCAAACCAAATCAGTCTCGAGAAATTCTTTCAGTATACAAGAACGAGCTTCTAAAAGGACAACCGATGCACACGATGTTTGGTTACCCAGAGAGGAAGTAAACTATTATACCTGTATAACTTTAAATAACTACTAAGATATGGCACTTATTTATTTAAGAAAAGCTTTGGAAACTATATTGCCTTTTAATCGTAACAAAAGGATTTGCCTACCTACTTATCTTTAGCGCCTTTTTATACTTATTACTTATTTTCAGTAACAAGCTTCGTTCCAGTGCTAAAACTAAAGGTGGTAAAGCGAATATCAGGAAATTAGTATGAGTTTTTTGTAGATGGATAATTTATAAAACGTAAAGTACACCATCTAGTGTGTGGTCATTTGTTCATTAGATGGCGTCCTTTATTTAACTTAAATTACACAGGTTATCGAGAACCACAAAGTCCAAACACACTTTATATTGATAGATTTTGTATTCGGTGCCGTATCTTCGTAAATATTTTGAATCAAACTGTACCTAATTATTATTCCATGTTATATCAATAGATGTCTTAGATATTTATGCATTTATTGTCCCATATTCTATTAAATTTCCTTGTGTAATCATAATCAATTTAAATGTATAAAAATCCTGAAGTAAATGAAAACTTGATCTCTTGTACTTTTAAAGGAGCCAACATTGTTTTAACTTAGTATTTACAACCTATATCTATAACTTAAGGTAGGTAAGTAATGTGAAATATATTTTACGAAGTTTCAATCCCAACCTTGAAAAATCTCTATTTTAGGTTGACTAAAAGTTGACCAGAAATTATTAGGTAAGATGTAAGACCATATAATGTCAAAATAATGTTGGGAGAGAGAGGCCTATGATCGGCAGTGAATTCAACTAACCGATGCTGATCTCTACCTATCCCTTTAATGTCAAAGTCTAAAAGACTATTTGAGTTACTTATAGTCGAATCTAAAATCCTTTATCGTATACCCCAAGAGACTTATTACAGTATCATAAATATATTACATCAATTAAATTATAATATCTAAGTACCTACATTATAAAGGCAAAAATATTTGTTAGCTTTGCATGTAAGACCTTCTCGTTTAGCTTGGTTTATGTAGATGAATATAAGTGCTAAATGTAAGATAATATTGAAATATATTTAATAGTTTAGACTAATATTTCTTCATATTTTTCTACAAACTATTCTGAATCTTCTCATCGCCACGTAGTGCACAAATGTTAACCTTAGGTAATTTCGACCTCAGAGCTATACCTAACAATTAATTTGTTCCCTACAAATCCCTGAAAAATATAAGTACCTAAGAAAAACAAGAACAAATGTATGCGCCATTCAGTTTCGTTATTTCAATGTCGAAGTTGATGCACTTTCGTGGTGGTGAAAATGTGTTACTACAATGTGCAATTTTGTGTTTCCATTTATAGAGAAAATTGAGCTTACAGGCATCAACAAAGATCCATAGAAAATGCATATCAATATTAAGAAACATATCTTTAAATCAAACATTGGATCGCTACTTTAGACAAAATCATATACAAGAATAAAAACATTACATTATTTTAAGCATAAGATTACATTATTGCAAGCTTATCGTTGAATTTATCGAATCTGGACGATATAAAGTCAGTATTCAACCTTTTTACGAGAAGACAAAAAGTAGACACCTACTGAAAAAACTGAAAATACCCAGAAAGTAACGGTTTTCTGATAACTCAATTTTTTGAATACCTTAGCATAAAAAATGTCCAATCAAGAGAATGGTTAGTAGATAGATAAAGCATTAATGGGCTCTGCAAGCATCAGGAAAGACTTGTAAGAAAATATAAAACAATTAGTATGTGTGGTTGGCAAAGGTTACAAATCTAGTTGGCTCCCAAACTTTCCATCTATGCTGTAGGTATATTGTAAATAGATTAATAGAGGTATAACACAATATTGCACATTGCAAATCTTTAAACTTTCAGCTGCATACCAAATCTAATAATGTATAAGTAAATGTATGTATAGTTTAGAACTGTGACTTTCTCTTTAAAAATCACAAAAATATGTTCTACTTTACTGTAAGACTAACATTATATTCAGCATTGTCGGTATATTAGTGGTTAGCAAAATTTATTATATTTATATTATTCTTTGAAATATATTGTGGATTTAATAAAAAATGTTTTAATGTCATTGGGCTATCATTTTAGAAAATAACATTATATAGAAATATTAACGATCCTTCAGAACGGTACCTGCAAGCAAAAATACTTGCATGACTTGAAGCGGGGTATTGGTAGTAAAAAAGTCGAGCATGAGTCTTAAAAATGTATTTATGTTCCGATACAATCGCTACTATTGATACATATGTGAATACTATTGTACCTAACCTTTATGTATATGGTTAACATATTTTCACATAATTATGTATTTTTCCTACAAGTATGTTAAATGTCATAATTGACAAAACTTACAATCCTGTATAAAGAGTATAATATCTCATTGAGGACTAACCTAGAGGAAAATTTGTTAGTTAAAATCGTAGTTATTTCAAATAACTTTTCACATTTTAGACTCTTATGTCATGCAACTTGGAATTCAAAATCCAGTATTAATGGTATAATTATCAGGTCATAGACGACAATGAAATAAGCCTACTTTCGTTTTACAAACGACTAACTAGTAACCAGCTTCAGATTGGGTGTTTAACACATTATAGTGGTCAGATTGAAAGTCATTCATTTACACATTACAACAGTGTTCTGATTTATTCAAATGGATGAGGTTTTGCTGCAGCCAAACAAAGTAGGCAGGTATACTCGCTTAAGAAATTACTAAATACAAATCAATGCTAAAATAATAAATCATGCACCAGTTAATAAGAACCGTCTATTAAAACATAAACTCACTTGTGCGTATTTCAGTAAATGACTATTATTGTCCACCATTTTCTTCACTTCACTGTATGAAAGTACAAAATTCATACAAAAATATATCTTCCAAAATTATGATTACATATTCATATTATTAAAACCACTGTGGGCTCTATGAGGGGAGTAAGACGTCCAGACTTGAACAATAGCAAAGATTTCATCATATTCTTTGGCACTTGTATTATATTGTATTTAAAAACAATTTTAAAGGCTTTCATGAAATTTTACATCTCACTGTAGTAACCGCCTATAGATGTAATTACTAAGAGAAGCCTTGTTATCATAGATCAAGTGCCACTGCAATATTTGTACAGTTGTTTAGATGGAAGGTTAATAATAATGGTCTTTGATATTGAGTATCCTTCTGTTTATTTAGAAGAAGTCTGCACATTCATGCTCCACCTCAACAGAGCCCGCGCTGGACTAGTATAAACTAGATAAAGATGGAAACGCATTCTGCTTGCTAACAACCACCTTCTTGTGTTGAAATGATATGTAACCTTTAATCTTTCCGTCGTAAATCAAGTTCGCCACGATACACTGAGTTTCATCAGCATCTACGTCATCGTGTCCCATCAGTTGCAGAGCTGCTTGGAAACTTGCTATATCGATTTGATGGTTATTTTCTGCAACATAAACCCTCCTGAACAAGTTTCTGTATGCATAGATCTTCAATTTCTCCACAATCAGGTATATACCAGCACTAATGAAAAAGCTCTCATATTTTTCCATAACTTGGTCTATGCCTCTTAGGTGACCATTCTTCACAGCCACAACTAGGTCCCAAAATTGCATCAAGTCATATTTTTGCAGCAAACGTTGAGCTGGCATGAAACCAAGTAACATTTTTACAGGCACTAGGTAAGTGAGTATAAGCCGCTTATTTTTAATGCTACTTCGATGGCATTTTACGAATGCAAATGACAAAAATTCGTCTGCAGTTCGGTAGTCTGAATCGAACATTGCCTTTCGTCCGACAAAGTATTTGTATGTGATTTGTTGAGCTAGTGGAAACTGTTTCTTGATTGGTGAAGAATCGATGGCTCTTATCAAGGGTTTGCATAGATGAAGCTTGTTGATCCTAAAGTATACTTTGAGGAGTTGGTTGACTAAAGTCAACATTCCCAGTTTCTTGGTCTCAGTTTCAGTTGAACGATTATCAGCAGCACACACCCTAAAGCAGGCCAGCAAGCTCTCTGCAGCCTTTTCGAGAATCTTGCCATTAGTTTGAGCTGAAAAAACAGACCGAAGATTAAATAATGGTATGCTAAGAACCAAGAGTAATAGACATTTTCTGCTACAAGGGGAGGGGGGGGGGGGCTACTCAGTTATTGTACAAATCTATTCAATATTTATGTAAACATAGTTCAGATTTGTATAGCACCTTCTCCTAGCAGAATATTATTAAAGTTCTTAACTGTTTGTTCAAACTAAAATACATGAAATGTTGTTGTTTTGCATTCATTTGTTGTTTGATTGTTGATTGGTCATGCAACCCCAAATTGTTTGGGGATAGAAACAATTTGCCATGCATAAGCGTTTTCTGAGCTTTTTTGTGTATTGTATAATATTCCTTGCTTTGGTGAAGGAAAACACTGTGAGGAAATCAGCATGCCTGAGAGATACTTCGCAACAGTAAAGCCAAGTCACAGGCCCATGGGCGGCATAAAAACTCTACCACCAGGTTAGGAACTAACCATATGATAAAGATCAGGGCTTTGAGAGCTTCATAATCAAACTGGCAGATTTGCAGTCCGAGCCTTGTTCCTCCACATCTTTTAACAGAGCACAGCTATCAGCTACAATTTGTGTGATATAATATAATCGTCACTACAATTTCTAAATACCGGTTATTACTGATCAACAAAGCTTAGCAAGCATGGTATGGTACCCAAGAGATAGGAAAGGAAACAAGGACGCTAATATAAATAATGGAAGATGAAATTGTGGGAAGATTTCAGACTAGGACAAGACAACATTGAGGGAGCTAAAGGAGGCATTTGTCTCTGGAAGAACAGAACAAAACATCTACACTGTTTTTATAACAATCATCCCCGTCTCATGTAAATTGGAGTTGGTGCAAAACATTCTTTTTCTATTCTGCAGCGTCTAAAATAAACTCAGGCGACTTTTTAGCACACTTACCGCAAGCCTCAGCCCTATATGCAACAAGTCTTAGGTCCAGGCACACAGTGTACATCAATTGTAGGCCCCAGTTGACCTCCTTTTGGGCTTGTAACAGGCGCACCACACAGGCTACACAAGCACTCTGGTATTCAAAGGCCTCCATAAAGTCTTTCATGTATAGTGCCTGGAAACATAAAAACAATACTCTTTAATTATGTTCATCATATAAAGCCATGAAGTCTGATATGGGAGAATGGAATAAGAAAAAAAAATTTGCCCGACCCCAAGTAGAATGGCAAGGGCAGGAAGATGATGATAGTATAAATTACCAGTATAAATGCTGACATAATAGGCAGTTTTTGCAATAAAAGTGATCTTTTCAAGACAACCTTTGGATGGATTTGAGATCGCAAAGATACTTCTAGTACTGAAGATACAGATGACTATGGCCGCACTTAGGTCAGAGGCTATTACTTCTGAGTCATTGCTAAAGACATGTTAAATTGACTTGGTCAGAGGCTCGTTTTAGGGTATGGAATAAATAATTAAGGATATCGAAATAGCAGATGTATAAGAGCGGCTAATTATCAAAATCAAAGGATTGTTAGCACTTCACCTACAATCTGATGCTATAAAAATGATCATCAATGGTCTACTTACGTTTACACAAAGCAGATGACTGATGATGATCTCGTCCAAAGGAGCGAGGCAGTTTCCTTCCACCAAAGTAGCGATGTCACTCGACCGCAAGTTCCTATTAGCAACATGTTCGTCACGAAGAGACAGCAGACGCGCCAGTAGATTCCCTTGAGAGGTTCTAAACATGCGCTCGACGAATTGTATGTATTGGTTGAGGGTGCCGGTAGCTGACATTTTGATGAGCTATTGAAAAACTGATTTATTGATGCAGAGTCATAGCCAATTTATGACTGTTAAATTATTTAAGTTTTGACTAATAATAGTGTACAGTTTTATGATTTGTTTCCTGATAAATCTACACCACAGAATTCCATCCTGTTCTGACACTCTGACAGAATGACAGATGGCACTCTGGCAGTGGCACAGACAGAACTTGCACAGAAATGAGCCAGAGACAAGAGGAAGATCGAAAATTAGGGATACTTACCTTTTATAAAAAATGGAACAGTCAAAATTTGTCTATGACTAATTCCAGCGTTAAATGAACTGTGCCTAGCTTTTGGGTAAGCTATGTCGTGAATAGTCGTGATCAGCTTCTGGCAGTATAGCCAGATGCAGCTGAACATGGATATTTTAAATGGAGCGAGTACATAACTCATATTCACAACCTTTTTACTGGGTAACATAATAAACCTTGGTTTTCAGTATAGTATAATGTACTCTGTGACCTTGGTGCACGGGGGTTTAAGCAGTGATAGCTTGGTGGTGTGACCGTCAGGCTGCCAAGAGTCATAGGTCCCAAGTTCGAACTAAAGACACGCACTCTGATTTTTCGGATTGATTGATTTTTGATTTTCTTTCAGTGCGGCTAGCGCACGGAACAGACAAAACTGTGTTTTCTGTTCCGTGGGCTAGCGGCTGGCTAATTTTACTATGTTTAATAGTAAAATGAAACCAGCCGCTAGTCCATAATTATATCAGTAGCTACAGGCTTTTAATTTTTTTTGACCAAGGACCACACTGGTTTATTTTTGTTCGAAGAAACATAAGTTCTTCTTGAACCACAAGTGGTTTAAGAAGAACCTAACAGTTTCATAGTGATTAAATTCAAAAGTAACTAGCATCAACCTGTAGGTAGTTACTACTACAATAATAGAAAAAATAACCGACTTCCAAAAAAACACAAAATAGTAAAAAATAACTTTACTTTCGGAAGCAAGTGAGTTTGATTGTTTCATTAACATTATTGCCACCGACTTCCGAAAATAATTTTTTACTTTTTGTGTTTATTTTTGGATGTCTGTTATTTTTTTTACAAAATGGTGTTTTTATTTCACCCTTTTTAACCGACTTCAAAAAGGAGGAAGTTCTCAATTCATCGGAACCTTTTTTTATGTATGTTCCCCGATTACTCGAAGATGGCTGGACCGATTTGGTTTTTTGTTTGTTTGAAAGGGTATACTTCCCAGGTGGTCCCATGATCTTCAAGTTAGGATCTGATGATGGGATCCTGGAGAAATAGAGAGAACTCTTCAAATTTTATAGGCACATTTGAAGCGATTTGGGTAGTTTTTGGCAGATGTGTAAAGTACACCTAAATTTTGACAGATATGATGCTAAGTTCCATTGTAATTGGGATAAGCCTTGCCTATTACCTACCATGACATGTATTTATCAATGTAAAATAAATGCATGGCAAATAATTGTACAGGCTATTACAACAAAAAATGGAAAATAAAACCAACTTCATAAACACAAAAAAGTGAAAAATAACTTTAGTTTCAGAAGTCGATGGTAAAAATCGTATCAATAAAATAAAACAAAAGTCACCGACTTCTGAAGCTAAAGTTATTTTGCACTTTTTTGTATTTTTGAAGTCGATTTTATTAGTTGAAATATCCTACACAAATTCTTGTCTTACATAAATTATACTTAGTAACGAGAAGTAATCTAAGATATCAATCATCATGTCATCAAAATAGACGAAGAAGAATAGGTACGTATTAAAGAAGATAACTCATAAACTACCAAAGTTAGTAAAACATTTTTGGGACCACCGTGCAAGCTCATCACAGAAAAATCAGTGTTACCTACACTGATTTTTCATACATGGAACAAAAAAAGATGCCCGTGGAAAACACAAGCTCCTCCGTTTTAGAAGTCGGTTAAAAAAAAACATTTTTAGTAAAAAAATATGATACGAGTACTGTTAGCATCAATTTGATTCTTGGGCCTGAATAATTAAACCTTTCAAAACTATACTTTAGCTCTTGCGAACCAGTGGTCCCCGATAAAATGTTTCAAATCGGATGGAGACATATCATTCAAACATAATACAAAATTCCCTAAGAGAAAGAAAACTACTTCCGTTGCATAGGTTACCCCCTAGCATAAAATCAGCACCGGGCACTATATTTATGTAATGCGGTGGCCATGCTTGTATTCCAGAATTACAAGGCAACACGTGTGTGCAACTGTCATTACTGTCAATGTCAAGTTAGTCAGGTCAGCAGTGAGCAGCAGCAACAGCAAGCAGCAGTGTCAACTTTGTTATCACACGTGTGGTGTGAGGTTTCGTTTTGCACGCTTAAATTGATAATATTTAGTAAATAAATATGGAAGAAAACGTAGCGTTAGACTCTAAGAAACAGAGAAAGTTTGTGAAGTCAATTAGAGGTATTAAAAAGTTAATTAAGGTTAGTATTTCCGAATACTTGGTTTCACTGAAGTGGGGTTATAATAAATACATGCCTGTGAATTTATTATTTTTTGCAGAAAAATGAAGGAAAAGCCGAGCCTCAGAAGAGTGATGAAGAGGTTAAGCCGAAGAAGCCGTTTAGCATGAAACTAAAAAAGGACGGCAAAATCAATAAAAAGAGGAAGCGTAAGGAAAGAGGATTGGTGTACTTATCGCATATTCCGCATGGATTTTACGAGGTTAGTATTCTGTTATAAATTACAAAAAATATTCTTTTGAATGATATAATCACCTGCCATTGACATGGAAATAATATTATGCAACGCAATTTCAGCATCAAATGACCCAATACTTCAAGCAGTTTGGCGTTGTTACCAATGCTAGAGTTATCAGGTCAAAACGCACTGGCAACTCGAAAGGCTTCGCCTTTGTAGAGTTCAAGGAGCCAGCAGTAGGGCAGATTGTAGCTGAGACCATGAACAATTATCTCATGGGGAAGAGGTTGATCAAAGGTAAAGTCTTAAATCCAACACTACTGAGTTACTGATATGCCCTTAGAATGTGTTTAGCTATAAACATGTGCCATTGTGCCATGTGTACATTTTCCAATAAATAAATATGTTGATACCTCTTTGTGCAATTTAATGTTTTGATACATTGCTCCAATAATGATTAAAGATTCTAAAATGGCACTTTTGGGGCATTTTAAAGTAATATTTATTATTCTCTAACAAAAAAAATGCATTGTTTAAGAACTACATGATAAAGTAAGCAATATTTTTTTCAGCTGCTTACATTCCTCCTGAAAAGCAAAAGCTTAAGGCCTTTAGGAAGAACTGGAATAATGTGAATAATCCTGCAAGTCAAAGGAGATTAAAAATAAAAAAGGTCAGATATTTTAAGAAGTTTATGAATGTGTTACATTAATTTTATGTGTCCTTTCCAATAATTTGAAGTAAACTCTTCTTGTTGCCAGGAATTCAATGCAGACAAAGATGAAGCTGGTGAACTTAAAAAGGCAAGGAAGCTTTTGTCTAAGTGAGTTTTTGACATCAAAATCCTTTTAAATGACTATTAATTTGTCACTAGGTTATAAAGCAGCTAGGCTAATATTTTTTGGATCATTAACTCACATTAATTCTTAATGTTTATTTCAGCTTAAATAAAAATAAGAAGAAACTTAGCGAAATAGGAATAAATTATGACTTCGTACCAGTAGATGTGCCAGAAGGACTGCTCAGTAACATTGTAAAACAAGAAAAAGAAGATGATAAAAGTGTGAAAGAAGAAAATAAGCCTAAAAAAGCTGAAAAGCGCAAACAAGAACAAAAAGAAGATAAAAAAGTAAACAAACCCGAGGTAGTAAAGAATGAAAAACCAACTAATGAAGGAAAAGGAAAGAAGAATAAAAATCAAAAGAATAATAAACAGGCAGATGTTCCCAAAAAGGGCAAACCTGCAGAAGCTACTAAAGAAACTGCACCAAAAGCAAACAAAAAGGAAAAGTTACCAGTAAAAGTTAATCAGAAACAGCAAAAAGAAAAGGAACAGAAATTGAAGGATGCTGGTGTGAAACCAGCAGAGTTTATTAAAGTAGCAGAGGATTCTGAGGAATCAGGTGATGATAGTGACAGTGCCTATGAATTTGACTCCGATGCATATGACAAGATGTTAGAAAAAATGAGTGAAAACTCTGAGCTATCATTTTTGAGTGATGAAGATGATGATTCTGGTGATGAAGGGGAAGGAAATGACGATGATGAGGAAAGGTAAAAGTTTTAATCTATTTGTCATCTTACTACTATTATATATGCAACACAAGACTAAACGGCAAGGCGCGAAACATCGTGAGGAAACCATCACGCCTGAGAGATATTTTTCGACGGCATGTTAAGCCAAGTCAGAGGCCCATGGGCGGCATAAAAACTCTGACACCAGGTTAGGGACTAACCACACTATAAAGAAAAAGAATGTGACAGTATGTGAGGATAAATATTTTTTAGGTACTTTTTCACGCAAAAACTAGTGAGCGTATTTGGATGAAATTGGGCACTCCGATAGTTTATTACCTGGATTAACACATAGGATACTTTAATTCCGGTAGTACGATCCCATGAGACCGAACTACTCGAGAGTGAAGCCGCCGCATAAGCTAGCCATTCGTAAAATTGGAAGAAGTTCATCAAATGGTACAAATGTTTGCCACTTAGTCATTTACAAGGCTCCATAGATTTTCGGTTTAGATTAATGTTTCTTTTTAGAGAAAACTTGCAGCCTGATTTGATTATACCAAGTTCTTGTTACATGCAAAAAAGTATTCGAAAAACAAATGTTTGCATCAGGATTCGCAACTACATGCATAACTTTTTATTATTTCAGTGATGAAGAAGAGTCACCTCCAAAGAAGGTGAAAGGAAAGCCAGCCCTAAAAGTACTACAACCAGTACAGACTAAGAAACAGGCACAGGAGCAACAACAAAAACCACAACAACCACAAAAACCTCAGGCAAAGAAGCAGGAACAAAAGAAGCCTGTTGAAGCTAAAAAGAAACCACCTCAAAGTAAGTTTGAATTCTATCATCTCCTTTTAAACTGAAACAAAAAAAAGCTGAAGTGGCCATGGTTAGGCCGCATGTATTAGCCGTCGTTTAGGACTTGTTATTCTTCTGGAGACTGCGTCACGGAGTAGTTTTGAACAGGTTGTGTTGGTACTCTGGCTTGGTGCAGCGACAATCTCCACGGGGTAACTGGTTATTAACGGATGAGAGTGGCCTGAGATTGATTGTAGTTGACTCCAATTACTTTGCCCAGGGTTGTGTTGTTACACAATGGCCTTAGCTATGATAAATAACCTAAAACAATGTCAGAAAATGGAAGAATTTTGAATTTTTTTGATGTTTTCTTTTCAGAACCAGCAGTCTCACCCAAGAAGGCGAAGTTTGAGAAACAGAGTCAGAAACCCATGAAAAAACAATTTAAAAAGAAATAGTATTCTTAATACATTATGTTTACACGAATATACAAGGCTTTTATTATGCTTAACCCCTCACAATTTTCATGCCTTTGTCCCATGCTACTTAGCGTCGCCGCAATACGTTTTCTTCTTCCATTCTACTGTCAGACGTCAGGCTTCGTTTACTTCTTTCTATTTCATATCATTTCTCACACAATCCATCCATATTTTCTTTGGCCCTCCCCACCGTCTCCATCCATTACTTTTTAAGTCACATGAGTTTCATCCCTCATTACATGTCCATACCAAGACAAAATTAAATTAAATTCATTTATTTCAGGTCTTTAACCCATATAAAATTAAAAAAAGAATTTTACAATTGCCATGCTACCAAAAGACTACCTTTCTTCACTTTCAAACTTCCTCTTATATACTCATTCTTTAATTTATCCATTCTTGACACTCCACACATCCATTTCAACATTCTCCTACACATGCAATCGTTTTTCGTCAATCTTCTCAGCCCAGCATTCTGTTCCATACAGTACGACAAGTCTAATCACGGGCTTGTATATTTTCCCCTTTAACTTGAGATCCGTGGGTCGCAAGTAGTTGCGATACGTCCCGGTCTACTTCGCCATCCCCTTGGACAAGCCACCCGAGGTACCGGAAGTCGGAACAGATCGGTATGGGCGTTTCTGCAATAATTATCGGCACAGGACTGGAGAGACTGCCGAATTCGCAAAACAAGCATTCCGTTTTGATTCTACTCAATTTCAGGCAAACATTCTCCAGTCTATGCCACCACACCCCCAATCTGCTCCGGACGCTCTTGGCAACCAGCACAATGTCATCGGCAAACATATACAAGGGAGCCTCTTCGAGAGCGTCCATTTTCACCAGGAAGAGGAAAGGGCTGAGAGCCGACCCTTGGTGCAAGTCACATTGAAGCAGCGGTAGTGCCTGCTGTAGACCGGACTTGGGTACTGCATTCATTGTATACCTATCGCACGAATCAGCTGCACATCCTCCTCAGGCGCACCATTCTTCACCCACCACAAAAGCCCCCCGAGGTACCTGGTTGTATACCTTTTCGAGATCGGCGAACAGCATGTGCAAGTTTTTATATGCCCCTCTGTATTTCTCGCACAGCTGGCGGATAGCGAAAATTGCATCCGTCGGCCAGGCATAAACTGGTTGCCTTTCAATAACTTTCATCATGTGATAGTAGCTTTATTCCTCTATAATTTTTACACTCCAGCTCATCACTGTTGTATATTTTTGTATGTATTAGTACCTTAGAAGACACAAAATAAAACAAAACTTATTTAGCAGGTACCATTTATTTATTGACTTCATTTTTCTAATATTCCAAATAACACACCGATAAAACCAATACCATAAAAGTCTACCATTAGGTAAATTGCATAAGACTTATTGATATGTGCGGCGGGGTTCTCAGGACACTACTTATTTATATAAAAAGTTTAAACATGAAAAATTGAAACACTGTTTTAAGCTTTCATGGTTTATAACTAAACTTTCACTATCACTTACGGGATATCTTCCGCGATTAATGGTTACATTGAGCTCCCGATATTTCGACGCTGTTGCAAGCGCCATGATCACGAGATGACTGGAGAATGCGGGTGGATGGTAAAAACTTGTTAGGTGCAGACAAATCTGTCTACCCTTTTTGTCTTTTGCTATGCGCACTACTGGAACTCGGTACAAACTCACGGCAAAACACACTCACAATATCGGTCGATTTTGTGGAGTCCTTATCCCGACGCAAGCTGTTACTTTTGAGCATACTCAACACTGGATTCCACGTATTTGACAAATTGAAGCCCTCCTCTCGATTTAAATTTTCGTGTTTGAATATTTCAATAGCTTCCCTTGCCAGCCTTGGTATGTAATACCAAAAATCTTGCAATGTGAAAAATTCAGTAACAAATGTACATAGTACACAACTACACATGAATCTACTTTAAAAATGTATGGAATATTATATTCTGAAGTTTGATTGACATAACTGAGTAGCAATAAGATTTGTTCAACTACAATTCCCAGAAAAAATACCTGCTTTGGTTTGTACTTCTTGTAAAAAACTTTTTCCTGTCAAACAAACTTCGTTTTATTAAGATTTTAGCCTCACTGAAGCATTGTAGACACTTTAGTTGTTGGAAATGAATCGTCCTCTCCACAGATATAATAAATACAGGAGATATGATTTGTAAACAAATGTATTCGTGTTCAGATGTCGCCGTGTTCTCCCCACTTAATTCACTAACACAAAAGCAAAAACTATAAGAACGGCACACGAGCTCATATTTCTCCCGCACACAAAGAAACTTACAGCAACACTAATAAACTCACTAATAGAACACAGGCATACATGGGGCGGGGCTTCTACCTGTAGCTACGGACTCAGAATAAACACACATCGCAACTAGTGATGTGAAGAGGTAATCGTAGAAAAAATAGTATCGATGAAATTCAGTTACCTTAAATCTGCACTTTACAGTGTTCTAGCTGCGCCACTGTCCGACGCAGCTAGAGCACTTTACAGACTAGCTATGCTAAGATGTAGTTAAACTTTGTATTTTTTGTAAAAATTTGTAAAACTAACCAGGGCGGCATAATCGCATGTGCGACAAAGCCCTTTTGCTAGAATAAAAAAAAAAAAAAAAAAAATCTGCACTTTTTATATATAAAAATACAGTACTATTTTTGTATCTGAATTCGAGGTGTTGGTATATAGTCTTTCTTCAATGGTTGAAAGCACTTAGGCTCAAAGTGAGACGAACATAATATCGTGTTATTTTTTGTGGGAAACCAGTTTGGAACTTTTCCTGTCGCATTTATCCACTTTTCTTTTATTTTTGGATACTTGGGATAGCTAAAATGTTAAAATAAAACCAAGGTGTGAATTGCGATGATGATATTAATGATACATGTGTAAGAGTACCGCAATAAATTAAAAACCCGTACTTGATTCAATAAAAGATAAGTCGAGTAATCAAGAAATAGTAATGAATTGTATTTTTCAGTAATTAATTATATAAATTTTATCATTAAGTACCTCACATTAGTAAACAACATTAGTAAACTATAAAGTTCCATGTAACAAAAATAGTCTAATTTTTTACCCTTGTGTAATCATTCGTACTAAGGGATCGTATAAAATATCGACAACCACAAAAGTGACATCACCTCTCTAATTATCTACCTAAAACACACCCGCTTCACGAAACTATCGTGTGAGTGAGAGTATCAGTAAAACACTTATCCATTGCACTATTAGACCAGCCGATTCATTGATCGATGTGTATTAAGCAAACAATGGTTGTTGTTCCTAATGAAAATAATTGCTTTTGGTACTTTATCGTGTTTCTAGTATCACGAAGTAATGTTTTAATGAATTTAATATGAAAAACAATCATATTTTAGTACTAACGTGTGAAATGAGATGCCATCTTTCGTATAATTCACAATAGAGGTGTTATTTTTGCAAACAACCACTGTACAAAGCGGCATTTTGTAAAAAATCACAAGCAGTGAAGACGTCGCAAGTTGACATTCGACTAATGGCCGAAACTGGCAACAAGCCTCTTTGCGGCTAGATGCGTTCGCAAGCGCCACGCCTCCTTGCCATATCTCCTGTATTTATTATATCTGTGGTCCTCTCTTAAAGACTATTACATTACAAAAATACGCGTTTCCACTCAGAGACTGTCGTTACAATCTTACGTCGTCACACTGCCTCAGCAAGGCAGTCCTTAAAAGTTCAAGTAAAATGAACTATTATTACCATAATTATATTAATGAAATTTATTTATGTCTAATTTATTCTGCCTCATTTAGTTGAACTATGACTGGTCTTTCATCTTCTTCATCGGCATCTAAACCTGTGAAATCCCATTGCAGTTTGTCTGTCAAATTGTCCTTGAATCTCTCAATCATTGTAAGAAGGCGACCATCGACTTTGCTAACGTAAGCAGTACGGAAGAATTCTCGAAGTTTCTTGTACACCAAATTTTTGTTCATTACTATGTCAGCTAGGAAGTCCTCGGGCATTTCATCGATTTGTATTTCAATTGTTCTGATAAAATGGAAGAATACACTACGGTATTTGTGTATAGCGTCGTCGCAAGAGCACATGAGGATCACGAGTTCTTTCCAGTGCTCAAAAGCCTCGAGGGAATGTCCGATAAGGAAGCACAGGTAGGCAAATTGTAGTTCGCCGATTATATGGAGTGGCCTGAAAATAAAATTTAAGTATAAGTAAAAAAACAGCCACATTTCGATAGTTATTTTTAAGTCCCATGTAATAGGGGGCGAGCCTATTGCCATCGACCGGGCACAAATCCAGACTCCATGGCTGCTACTGAGAAACTCCTCAAATAACCCAATAGCACTTTACCAGACCTGGGATCGAACCCAGGACCTTATGCGCAGCATTCGCGCTCGCGACCACTAGAGCAACGAGGCAGTAAGTAAAATTGATGTATAAAATTATTAACGCTTCTGGTATTCAGCTGCATCCAGCACACAGCTGCTGCTGCTGTTGCTGTGCTGTCGTTACAGTAGTCAGTGGCCCGAAAGTCTGACAACCAGTCTTACCAAGGGGTATCGTATTACCCAGTAGTAACTGGGTTGTGGAAGTCAGATAGGCAGTTGCTCCATGTAAAATACTGGTATTCAGCTGCATCCGGTTAGACTGGAAGCCGACCCCAACATAGTTCGGAAAAGGCTAAGCAGATGTTGATTTATCTGCATCCAGTAAGGCTGTAAGCAGACCCCAAAAATTTGTCAAGAGGTTTTCGGAGTACATATCAGCTTCCGAAATTAGCGTTTGAAATGCTTTACAAGACGAAACAAAAGAAAGATCTATAAGAAGTTTTGAATGCACTAGAAAATGTACTAGTGTTTATGTACAAAAACTTGCTAGAACTCACTCTTCATGCTGTGCGATCATAAGCTCTAATGAATATGATTGGTCCAAATAATGTTTAGTAATCTCTTCAGGTGTTGACCCTGGAGGGAATTTGTCGCGCGGTATTTCTGTGAACCTCATAGACATACCTGGAAATAGAAAATTCAAGTAAGGTATTAATTTCATCAAGCATTTACTTCTAAGGTCTCTTGTAGAGGGCACTATGGCACATTGCCGCCGCCGTACCTAGGCACCGTGTGTGACAACAAATTTCCATAGTGAGCCATAGATTTTCCCGGCAAAAAAACTTGAGTGCCAGTAGAGGTCTAAGATAGTAAGTAAGGTATATTCAAGGAACTATTGGATGCGCTATAGTGGACCACATACTTGGCTAGCTTAGGTAGGGTTACACGGGAAGCAGATACTAAATTCAATAATAGTCCTTGTTTCTAATGCCCACAAAGCAATTAGGTCAAAAATAATACTACATAATTATTATTCATGTATAAGTACCAATAATATCTTAATACTATAATACCTATAAGAATCCAATAATACCTTTTTATTCAACAAACTCAAGTTCCTAGTAATAAGTAAACAGGAAAATCTATTTAATTAATTAATACATTCTCTGAATAAATTAGCTTACATTTTAATTTAAATAAATAACTTGTACCTACAACAAGTTGTTGCAACCAACTATAAAAGTAACTTTATAATTTATTATAGTTATTTTGCAAAACTGTATTGAATGTAAAAGTTAAGAGATTTGCTGGCTATCTGTTATAAAACATTGTGCATTTTATGAATGTTTTTACTTGATCATTTTGTGTTGTTTTAGATGAAAATGGGACACAAAATTTTTTCTTTACAACTGCATAATAACCTTGGCTTCGAAGGATCATCATAATAATTGCACCCTTAAGTTTCTACTTAAATATCTGCCCACTGCCTCTGGTTGCAGAGGCAGTGGGCAGATATTTATGTAGAAACTAACTAGCTACCTTAATTAGTATAAGAATGAAATGCAATGTAATTTACCAGGTGCAGGTTTCAAATGTGGCAGCATAGCATCTTCCATTTCTTCTCTTGTAATCCTCTTTGCCCTCTTAGCATCTGACTGGCCAGCAGCCGGTTCTTCCTTTTCTTCTCCGGGTTCTTTAGTGGACTCATCTGTACTCTCCTGGGTTTCCATAGAGGCTGTAGTCTTTACTCCCCTTGGTCTCTCTTCATCGGTCATAGATAGGAGTTCTACAGATGCTCTGATCATGCCATTTTCTGGAGATAGCTTTGCGGCTAATTCAGCTGTAATTTTAAAACAGAATGATAAGAAATTATGACTTGCATGTGGTCATAACATGAAAGTGATACAAATGACGTAGTTCCTGTAATTTCTGTGTATAGCGATAACATTTAAGGTATACCTCATGGTAGGTGTACTGGTGTAGTGTAGTGAGTCTAGTGATTGTAAGCACTACTGTATGAGATCCAAGATTTGGCAAAGTGTCATTGGGTTTTTCCATCAGGAATTTTGCAGTAGCAAATTGGATGAAAAAAAAATTGATTCTATGTTATAGCTAACCTGGTATTTGAGAAGTCAGTAGTTTCCATTTTTGCCATATCTCATAAGGGTAAGGTGCGAGATGCCGGTCCAGATTGAACAGGTTATCTTTAAGGCGTTGAATGCTTTCATCTGTAATCTCATCTTTGCTCATATCTTCTGTCTTTTTGTCCCACATTTTGACTAGAAACTCTTTTTTATGGAAGTAGTGCATGAATCCCGATCTGGAATTGTTTTGTAAAAGAGTTTTAGGGAGATATTTTATTTGATATGTAAATGTCCAGCACTATCAATTGAGTTTGATGAGTTTTTGTTCATGATCCTGTATCCAGAATATGCATAATCAAAGGCACTATGAGTGTTTTGAATTCAGACACATTATGTGTCTGCTTAATGGATCTGAATTTGAAATGATACTGGCATTTGACAATAAATTAGAATGAGTCTTCATTAGTTAAAGAAAAATAAGTAGACCAGTCTAGGTACCTATGTGGTATGTTGGCTGTGTTGAAAAACTCTGTATTTCTCCTCCAATCTATCTTTATACTTAATCCAAGGAAGGCATTAGTATCATGAGAAGGAATAAGATATGGGTTGACCTTGAAAGATACCACTTGTGCAAATATATCAAGCCCAGTCCGACTTGGACTCAAGATATTATTCATGATCTACTTTTAAATTCTGTAATGATGGGCTTAAATACAAAGCATTTTACAAATTGTGTATGTTGTGGTCTCTGTTTACAACATGTAAAATTGTTTATTTTGGTGCAGCACATCATGTTTCACTAGTTAAGTGTTGTCAGAAGAAGCACTTACCTTGGTGAGACATCCCCTGTTCCTTTGCTGACTCCAGAGAAATGTATATAGTGTAATCCAGGAGGTATCATCTTAATTCCGCGAAAATCCTCTTCTGTATTCCAACATTGCATATCGATGCCAAATTGTGTTTCCTGTGGCACTCCGAGGAAAACAAACGTCCCTCCTTCAACCAAAAGCTTTTTCGCGGTTTCTTGATCCATTTTGTACTGTTAACCCGACGAAAATCAATAAAATGTGATAAAAATACAACCAATCAATATGTTTACATCCGGGAAATGTCAATTTGTTTGACATTTGTCTCCAGGATGAAATGTGAGGTCGTCGAACAATGCAAAATTTTCTCTTGTTCTCTTTATCCTATTTTATGTACAAGGTTATACAAAATTGTCAATATCGTAAAAATGAAAAATATTAAATAAATTAAACTAATAAATAATAATTATTTTTGTTAAGTATTTCGAAGATTCCGGATAAAGAGTTTTTTTAACGGAAGTTGAACTGTTTTCAAGTGAGTTCTGGAACGCAGCATGCGAGGTGAGAACAAAACGCGGGATTTAAAATGATTTCACTATTTTCATCAAAAGACTGACATAAGATAATATAAAAAAACATGAATAAGCATCCAGGTTTCCTTTAAGTATGAATGATGCGGTCCTTGATATCTGGTATTATGATTGTATTGCATTACTATGGTCTACCTCTACGGTAAGGCAGGCCACAAAGTGTCGTCACAATCACAAACAATTTTGTTGATAACGAAGCAAGTTGTCACACTTAATGGTTATTCCCCAAGAAGCCAAGAACCTCAACTGATATCTGAAGAGGGTTGTGATACACACCATAATGTTTACTAGCGCGTTTCCCGAATCTGTGCAGGAATTTGCATGACCCTTGTTCTTTATTTAGTTTTTCTTCTTTGCAGTCTGATGGGCGTGGAATGGATAGTCATTTTAGTACCTACCATAATTTATCACACATAGTTTAGGGTAGCCATACGTATATTTTAATACCTACGTCCGGAATTTTCAATAATTCTATGAACAATTTATGATATTGATAAATTGATAATATAAAAATATTTTATTGAAATCAACATGGGAATCAACAGCATGAATTGCGTAGGTACATAACTATCTAAACACAATATTATTATTAAGTAGCGTTTATTATTTATATTTAGAAATTTATTATATTTATAAATGGAAACAAGTTAGTGAGCTGGCGCGAACACTTGTTGCTATCAATGGCGCGAGCGCTAACTTCGAGGATCTGCGCGAGCACTTGTTTCCAACGCAACGTTGTCTGTCAGCACTGGCCCGAGCAATCGCTTTAAGCATTGAAGCGAGCACTTTCCTCTAGCACTGGTGCGAGAACTTGCCTTCATCACAAAAAGATTACATTTATATAACAACAACGCGCGATCCGAGCATTCCGAGCACACTGCAATGTTCTGCAGCAAATAGTTCTATAACAATAAATCGTTGTAAAAACATAGCACATTAAAGTTATGGGTACTGCGGAACGAAAATTTTTCTTCAAGTATCCGGAATTTTCTCCGGGAACCCTAGTTATGAATCTGGGAGCCCTACACAGTTTAGGTCGTGGTGGTTCTGCCTGCCACAGTGTTTAAATAAGCGACTATAAGACGTAAGAATCAATTAATTTTAGGTAGGTACCTACTTATTTCATGGACATCAAAATGAACATCACATAGTAAGTACCTACTTGTTCATTATTTCCACATATTCATGCACGACTTGTACCAACCGGCAACCACAGCTTCTTTGCGTTTTTATCTTACAACATGTACAATTTGTACGAGTACTTATGTTAGGAAGGTACCTATCTCCCTACCTACTCAACCCCCTATGAACCGATATTAAAATACGCTAAGGGCTCATGCATACGTAGGAAAATTGCGCCGATTCCAAAGAGGTTTGTTTTCCACTTGTGATTTCGTCAGACGAGCGAGCACACTCGTTCGAATAGTTTGCGTTCGTTGAAAAATTCCCACCGAAATTTTAGTCTGAATTTTTTTCGAGTTCTCGCGTCGAGAGGTTAACACAGAAAGCTAGATGTCGAGCATTACGCGAGCAGCACCTGCATTTTTGTTTTAGTACTGATTTTTTTTGACTAATTATTTTCAACAGGTGACGAATTCAGCGTCTCGAGCACCACTAGCGGCGGCGAGACGGAGCGGCAATCAGAAAAGCGCTTTAGTTTAGCTGTCGCTTGCAATTAGTGGATTTTATGTACTCGTACCTACCAGACTATCCTATTACTTGCCTATAATGAATTTTGCCTTTATTTCGCGGTTTTAATTATCGTCGTATATGTCTTCTAATTGGAAATGTTTTGTTTTTTCCAGGCCCTGTAAAGAATGGAAGGCATATCGTATCATTAAAAAACCTTTGAAGACAAAGAACAGAGAATGTCAAACGCTGAATGTTGTTTTGCAGAAAAACTATTCACATGGTAGTCCTGATTTCCCACACCAAGGTATAGATGTCCAAGCTTGAAGCTTTGCCTGTGGAACTTCGTTGCTTTTTATTGCTGTCATGTCGGTGATGTTTGAGTGGCGTTGGTTCCGTGGTGTCTGCCCGTCAATCGGTCTGACTCTCGTCTGACTTCAAAAATTGGCTTGCTTCAAAATTCATCAATTTGAGTGATGAATATTGAAGTGAACCAATGCCAAACATTTTCACATGTTCATGCTTTTTCAAGTTTTTTATTATGTTAGGTACCCACTTTTATATTGCTTTGCCACAGTGAAAATATTCAAAAACGACCTGATGAGACGCCTATATTTAGCAAAGGGCACAGTAGGTATGATCGATATGAAAGCTTTTCATCTTCGTGATATTTATTCAAGTTCCCTCATCATTATTAATGAGCATATGTACATATACGTAGATATACTTTGCTCCTTATGTTGTGACATTGACAAAGACGGACGTGCTACTGGCAATTCAATTCTTCATAGGGCTTGCATAAAACATAGATGGAATCAGATAGTACTCGCTAATTAAAAAATGCTGGAGTATACTTATCTTTAACCAAAAACAAAGTTAGCAAAAGCCAATCGAAACACACACACGGTAATCGAATTACAGGCCGTCCTTTTACACTACAGGGTCCCGATATATCCGATTTTTGATAACGCTGACGAATAGAGACGCTCAGTGGGTATACACCTGGGAAATTAGGATGTAAATTTCCATTCGCTCGCTCCCGCGGACCTATATTCACGGATTCTTTGTTTTCATCGGAAATTTAAGGATACGGAGTCTCAGGGGCCCTTCTGCGCGTAGACAGCAGGATTAGGCCCCGAGGGATCATGAAAACCGGGAAAAAACATTCATCGATGCCATGGTAGGTACTTGTATATCGCACCTTGTTTCTCTTACGTGTTTAAATATGTAGTATTATGACGTGAATTGAAAACAATCATGTTATACCACAGAATACATACTAGTACAAGTGCAGAAGATTCTCTACGAAAAATCTTTTAAATAAATAACGACTTTTGCTACGACACAATAAAGTGCAGGTCACATTCAGTCAGGCCGCAGGGAGCTAAATTATCTACAGTTATAGTCACCTACATGTTGCTTCTCCTTCTATCGTGTCACTCTTATACCTTCTAAGTCAGGGTTGTCCTCTTTTAAATAATAATTAATCTGAATATTTAATTATCAGCTAAGTGCCAATTCCTCTACTTTTGTGAACTAATGACGTTTCAAATAATAGGTTTATTAGCTCGATGCTTAACTTAAGTAGTATGTAGAACAGAAAACTTTTTATCTTACAATGTCTGCATAGGTAGATAGATACTTTAACCTAAGAAGATAGGCATACGGCATACGTTAGTGTGTACATTGTTTATGAAACTAAACATCTCTTTTAGGTGTTTAGGCAGGTAGGTACATGCGTATCAAGCTTATAAATCTGGAATGACATACGACGCGAACAAGATAGTCCAGAAGCCAACACCTAGTTCTCAACTATTTTGGCGCAGACTATAATACCTATGAGCTAGCACTACGCATTCCGATTGAACCCACTAAGGTCAAAGAAAAGCTTACAAAATATTACCTCAGCTCTGTCTATTATAGTTTTATACTTTAATTTGATTAAACTCCGTTATTTATCAATAAGTATCTACTTATTTGCGCTAACTATGTACGAGTACACTGTTGTCAAAATCTTACTCCATAATGTTTAGTTACAGTTAGTCCATGGTAGTGTACCCAACTACCCGCCAAAAAAAAACTCAAAGACAATTTAAATAGGTACTATATACTTATCAAATCTAAACCTGACTTTGTAAACAGGCTAGTAATATATAATATTATTAAAACTAAGTAAATACGGGCGACTTAAATAAGATTAACAAAATATGTGACCACTGACCAATGTACCTATTCTGTAGTGCGCGTGCGACGCGGGGGGCGCGCGGCAGCCTCACTGAATTAGTCCGTCCGGACGGAACCGCCACGTACTTGTGGTTTTATACATAAACTGCGGAGTGCACCTGGCCTGGTTATAATTAAATGGTGTCAAAGCGCTGTACGGGTACGGCTGTACGGCTTAATTAGTTGTCTTGCGAGTATCACAGTAGAAGAAATCCTACTTAAATTTTAAAGTACTGCTCTTGTGTTAGCTTAACATCCTATATACCTGTGCAGTAGCCTCTGCACATCATCCGATTCAAATACTTATTTCCCTCATCCTAAAGCACAAATTACCAGTCTGCACTGCATTCCACCACAATTTTCCTCTCAACCAATTTCAAAACACCAGCAAACTTATCTACTACGTACGTAACTAAGCACACATCGCTATAATAACTTAGCAACCTGTACATTAATGTACATCGACATCACGTCTCGGAACCACTCTGGAGACATGAACACTATTAAAAGTTCGCCTAACTCAGCGAGAGTAGCGACGCAACTAGTTTATGTTAGAGACCTATCTTAACACCAAATAGCCAGGGATGTAATTCTTACAGGGTAGGGAACAATGGATGTAAGTTTGATACTTGGAACCGCGAAAGAAATCTCGGGAGAGATGGTAGACTTGGTAGGTTTAAGCGGCAATGTTGCTTTATGTTTTGCAATTATTATTTTGAATTTATCTGGTTATGGGATTCTTCTTCTTCGTGTGGATGATTCCCTATTATTTCATTAAATTTGTTTCGACCAGAACTCAGCCACATCGACGGCATTCGTAGTGGCTTCGGAGTGTCCCTTAAAATGTAGGTGGAGTTGCATCAAGAGCAGGTCAGGAGCCATCGTTTGGGATGAGACTCCACAATCGCACTCAGCTTCAAGGAATTAAAATATTGTGTATAACGAACTTAGAAGTAGATTCACTGAAGTAGGCGTTGAAAAAAAAAAAGGTTTGTGGTTCTGAACATTTATAAAAAAAAACTACTTTTCAGCTCTAACATTCGTTTATTGTGATCGGCTACATCACATTGAAGAAAGCAGCTCGACGCGTTTAACTCGTCAAGCTACGGCGTAGCTCGCAACGTAGGTGCTGCTACTAATAGATTTTTTTGGATGCTCCCATGTGCCAAAATTCTTGCATTTTTTGTCTCGTGATGTTAAAAGTTCAACGTGTTTATTATGATGATTTTGGTCTAAGCCAAGCATTTTTTTAAACTGAATAACCGTCATCAGAAACAGCCTTTATTTATATTTAAAAACTTTTACCTGCCACAGCCAGGCAGAACATAACCGCGAAACTCTCATATATTCTAATAAACAAAGCAAAACTCTGAACTTCTTTTGAAACAACTATATTTTACTTAACGTACCTACGCAATAAAGCACAAGTTCCGTGATGTATGTACAATGTGTACTAAAAGTTTTGAGGTTAGTTAACATGTCTACCTTCTATCTTCATACTGTTTCAATTATATTGAGGATTTCTCATCTGATGGACTGATGATCGTGAAAAAACTGACAAATCTAATCATCCCAAAAACTAAAACAAAAAACTTTTTTGCAAAAAAAACCTTAAATTTTTTTTTTTTTTTTTATTTTTTTATTTTACTTCCGAAAGTAAAGTAATTTTCCACTTTTTTAGTGTTTTTTTTTGGAAGTCGGTTTTTTTTTTGCAAAAAAGTTTTTATTTTACCCTTTTTAGTTATCGTATCACACACAAATCCATGTCAAGTATCAATTTCGCAATTTCTTTTACTCGGATGACATTTTTTCCAGCTATTTTGATTTCAAAACCAAACTGCTGAACCGATTTTGATGAAATTTCTATGGGACCAATCGGGAAGTAGATCCATTCAGATAAAAGAAAAAAAAATCAAATCGGTTCGTAAATGACGGAGATATGAGGTAACAAACCCAAAAAAAAAAAAAAAAACATACAACCGAATTGAGAACCTCCTCCTTTTTTTGAAGTCGGTTAAAAACGCATTTAAATCGCTTCATCCGTTTACGAGCTATGCTGTGGTATAAAATATATCCATACCTCGTATCTAGTGGTGACAAGCGTGACTGCTGAACATGAGGTCCTGGGTTTGATTCCTAGATTTAGCAAAGATTTTTCCATCAGGAATTTCTCAATGGCAACCACGGTGTCTGGATTTGCGCTCGGTTAAAGGCAATAAGCTCGCCCCCAATTACATGGAACTTACACATAACTGTGCACTATTATTTATAGGTTCACCTCTGCCTGACCCTTCAGGGATTACAGGCGTGATATTATGTTATTTTTATTGTTAGAAGTTTAAAAGTTGTGTTTAAAACACGGAGTACCATCATTACCTGTAGAACTCACTCTACAATATAAGGCTGAGTACACACGATCATTAACTACACTAAGCAACTAGCAAAATACTAGTTGGAACTTCAACAACTGGGCCACTGGCCGTGCCGCTTTCGAAGTGGTTAACGTAATAAACGTTAGTTGGACCTTTAGTTAAATTGCTTTATTAATTTATTAGAACTGCTTTCATGATTGACCACTTGGCCACTTACAGTTAAGTTTCAACGCTACCTTACACATACAGTGCTGCAAGAACCGATATTTAATTTTAATAAGTTTGACAAGCATTTGTGAAATGGTTTCGTAAAATTTTGTCGAAAAAATGAAATGATGGCGATAGTTATGATTTTAGCCAAGTGCCAAATGATCCATGTACTTTTCATTCTTTCTTTTCTTTCAACATCTAATAAAGATTCCAAACGGCACTTCGTCATTACGATTTTTTTTTTGTTCTTTTTCATATCTGGGAACCTTTTAGTTACAAGTTTATATTGGGGTCGAAGTTCCAACATTTTCAAAATTTTTGTTTTGTTATAAGTTTACTTTAAATACCTTCATGATCCCTGTACTCTTCAATGCATCCATCAGCACAATGTTTTCAGTACGTTTTCGTGATATTTCACCCCAAAATAAGTTTACATGCAATAATTTTTGCGTAGAGTTACTTAAATTGATGTACATAATGCTTGGTTGACGGCTTCGTGAAGGGTCCGTTCACCATGTATAGGTACTCTATTTTGGGGCTCTAGTATGGACTAGAGCCATGAATAGAAACCATGGTGAAACGCAATATTTACTGTTTTGTTGTAATCTTTATTACCCATGTAACAAAGATTACAACAAAACAGTAAATATTGCGTTTCTAAAACAAACACTTTTTTAAGCTTTCACGGTTTACAACTAATACGGGATATCTTCCGGAGTTTCCGGGAATTTCCGGGGTTTTCCTTCTTTCTTATCGGGAACTCAAAATAAACAATAATCGCAAAAGATATCCCGTAAGTGACCGTGTAATTTTCTAAAACACTTGTTTGGGAGGTAGGTACAGATTGTTTTTCTCAATTTTGAGGCCAAGTGCTTTTGAAAGTTCTATTACGTATTTATTAAAAGCTTTTTAATACCGATGTTTCATCAAAGAACATTTAAAATCGTTCATTTACATTCTGATAAGGTATTTGTGAAAATGTTAATCCTGTCGAAACAGCTAAATAAAACCAATAATCAAAGTTAATTAATTTGGAAGTATTAGACAGTTGCTATACGTTGTACGATCTTGTTCGATACTTTCAAATTGTTTTATTGCAAAGTTTTCTACCCTTACATAAGAGACTCTACCCGAGTTCATCGATAAGGAAAAGTATTGTTCTTACTACGTTGCTTCTTAAAAGAAAAGGCACCTACTTATTGCGTGTTTAGTTTATTTACATCAGTTAAAGTTTCTCAGATAGATAGCTACTGCATATTTCAACAGAACCTCTTGAATATTCAACCAATATTAATCGAAATAACCTGGTTTTCAGCTGCTTGCGGTTAGACTGGAAGCCAACCCCAACGTAATTGGGAAAAGACTAGGCAGATGATGATGATTTATCGACATAAACTCAATATTTATTGAAGCTGCTCTAGAAGTTGTCCATGTCCATTTCTACGCCACTGCTACATACAATAAGCGGAAGCATCGATAAACAATGTTGTCTATCTATTAATAAACAGATCAGCAGTTTACATACCTTCCGCTACAGGCCAACCCAGTCGTATTTACGACGATCTGTGGCGTCTATGTAAGTAACTGTAATGATAGTCTGCAGACTATGCTCCACCTTCTATCCTGCCCTCTGTTTAAAACATGCAGCCAAAGTCACTTCTCCGTTCCTACTAAAGACGTCGTGGAAATAGCGAAGTTTGGGCTTAGAATATAAAGAAAACTGTCGTACCAGCGGAACAAAGAAGAAGACTAATGATTTTTTAAAGAAATAAAATGACTGATGTAGGTCATCACCTACCAGAACCATGGTAGGTGATGACCTACATCACATACAGGTACCGCATGATCGTCCTTTCGTATTTGTATGTAAAAGCTTGAAATTTTCGAAAAAGAAGATATGCTGCGCCAACCCCAAAGGTAAAGTTAAGAGAATGATGATGGTAAGGTTAAAGTTTTGGTATTTTGTCCTTGCTTTGATTTAAAAATGGCTTAAGATTAATCTATACTAATATTATAAATGCGAAAGCTTGGATGGATGGATGGATGTTTGTTACTCAATCACGCCAGACTGGCTGCACGGATCGGGATGAAATTTAGCACAGAGATAGAATATAGTTTGGAATAGCACATACGTTACTTTTGATCCCGGTAGGACGATCCCGTGGGTCAATTATCGAACTCAACGCGGGCAAAGCCGCTGGCATAAGCTAGTCTTAAAATAAATCCAAAATATCAAGTAAACACATACCAAGTAAATAAAGTAGCTACCTCTTACCATGAGCCGTTCAGGATGGACGCAGACTATAAAGTAATTAAAAGTTGCCGACAGTCCTGTCTACGCGACTGGCCATTAAGCATTATCTATCATTTAGATCATGGAGGTAAACAAGGTGAATTGTGAACGACCGTTTAATATTGCAGGAGAGCTCACACGAGTTCTCTCTAACATTGGGTTTTTTAGGGAGTTCATTGCGGTCATTATTAGCAGAAATGAGTTGGAGTAGTAGTAATAATAGCTTAATCATAACATTTTCACAAACTCATTTTAAAGTTCTTTGCTCTGCTCATTAATGTCTTATGTTAATTTACAACCTTCTTGCCCCCAGTTTAGGCGGAGCGAAGTTGATGTCCACAAGGTGACTGGTAGCTAAAGTGAGAGTAGCCGAGAATTGAGTTCAAAATTAGATGGTGTGCAGGTCTCCAGGCCTGGTTACATTGTAGGTTTATCATAATGATGATATATTCTTTTGATTGAGTCGGTTATGCACTTGAAATATTATACTCTTTATAATGTACACCTTAGAAATTACAGTTATGAAAAAAAAATAGACAGGTAGGTACTTACCAGAGCTACGTTCCAGTTATGAAGAATACGACGTTAAATTAAAAATACTGAATCGTATATAGCATTCTGAATTTGCCAGCTTGTATTTCAAAACATTGTATACCTAATACCTCAATACTCGTATTTCTGACCGGAGTGGTTGGACATGTTATTGTTTCAGTTATCGACGCGAAGAAAATTGAATTCGTCCACAATCCGCGGGATCGGATCCGACCCGGAATCGAACGGTTTGTTTCCCAATAGTAACTGCCATTCGTTCTGAGGACTATTGTTACAATAGCAATAGATTGATTGGTGTTATACAACGGTTTGTTGTTATAAGACCATGATTGGATTGGCCCGAATGCGGTTTTAGATGTATTTTGTTAAATTGAGGGATAAGTAGGGAAGTCTTAGCTTCGCCATGGCTTTGTAACCGTTTTATACTTAGTAGCCTTCTTTGCTATCACCCTTTATTGTCAATAGAGATGGAGACAAAGACGACACAGGCAAATACTTAGCATAACAACAAAATCTTGTAATAAAAGTGTCTAATATAAATTCGGAATGCCATTGAAACGTTTGAACGAGAATCGAGATAAAAACAAAAAAAATGGAGTATTTCAATTTAGGGCCCTGTCTCTGGAAAAAGAACTAGCTGTGCCCGCGACTTCGTCAGTGAAAAAAGGTTAAAGCACTCTGAAATTAACGAGTACTTCAGGTTTAGTCTTCGTAGGAGCCAAATTACTTAATACCTACAGTGTCAATGGCTTCGGTTAACACAAACATCAAAACTTTCGAAGCATTCAGGTACCTGTAATAAAATGAAGAATTGGATTTAGAACCTTATTGGCATTCCTTAAATCGGAAGCTTTCCCTAAGTGTGGAATTTTTATAAAGGAATCGAAAAGGACTGTTAAAAGTCTTTCAGAAATTCAAAATCAGTTTAATTTCTTGCCAAAAGTACCTAGTATTGCTTTTCAGGGTGGCGCTGCTTGTCAAGAAAAATAGCAGCGATGTCAAATTGTTACATTTATTTTAGTACTGCATTTTATTGCCTGCACAAATATGTAGGTAGACGTTTACATAATGAATTACAGCTTCCTACGTAAGCTTCATTACAGTGGTCTTAAGTATGACAATACCAGCCTTTTACTGACCTACTTTAGGCTGAAGGCTTTTTCTCGAAATGCGAAGGCATGAGCATTGATCATCATGCTTGCTCAATGCCTATCATCTTCCTACTCTTATTCCACGTTATTTGGGGTCGCCATCAACGTTTATAATTGTCACTCTTTTAGTCACATGTGATTCGATCCTCCTCATGACACGCCCATCCCAAAACAGTGAATTCCCTTTTTTTTTTTTTTTTGTAACTGGCGCAACTTTCAAACTTCCTCTAATATACTAATTCCTTACTTTATCATTTCCTAGCTCAATGATATTTTTAAATAATATTTTACTTCTAGTTATCAATACAAAACCTAAGGCACCTATTTTTTTGTCAAATCTCTGTGTTACCATCTATTAGTACAATTCTGACATTGGTGGCAGATATAGCAAAAAAAAATGTAGAGGAACTCCTGAATAAAAGGACTCGATCAAGTTAATTAGTAAGAACGTTTTGTAGAACACTAATTGACTATTTTTTGCGTCGGTGGCCTTTTGAGGACAAAAGTCAAAGTAGATGGACTCATTAGTGCTGAAATAGTCTTACGCCGCCTGCCTTTTGTGTTTCTTGTATAATGTACGTTAATTTTATTGGCTTTCTAGTGGTAATGGTGATTTCTTGGAAGTAGGCAAAATGTTAGAGGGAAAAAAGGTAAATCTCAACATCCAATTACTACTTTATTTGCTGTTGTGTAACACCCGTATCTATAAACAAGTCAAAGCGTTTACTTGAGTAAATGTCATTATTTAAGATACGATTTTTCTTATGTAGTTTAATAATTGCTTGAAGTTAGAACTGTTAAAAGTTACAATTCTTAGCTTAGCTTTCTTTGATGGTTCTTACTTCGTTTAAATTTTTGTCTATGGCATAAAAAAATTGCACAAGTAATTACATAAGCTCTAGTAATTACTTTAACTTGACTATAGATACGGGTGTTAGTAATTCGTAGATTCATTTTGATGAGTTTCTTTTATAGAATTTTTTACAATAATCATCTGCCTAGCCTTTTCCCAAATTTATTGGGGTCGACTTCCAGTCTTACCAAATGCAGCCGAATACCAGTATTTTACATGGAGCGACTGCCTATCTGACCTCCACAACCCAGTTAGTACTAGGTAATACGATACCCTTTGGTAAGACTGGTTGTCAGACTTTCGGGCCACTGACTACTTGTAACGACTGTCAAAGATCTACAAATGACAACCGGGACCAACGGCTTAACGTGCTTTCCGAGGCGCGGAGGAAACTCGGAATGTAATGATGGTCAGCCATCCACAGACCGACTTTGGCAAGTGCGGCTTAATCTTAAAGATCGACCGGTGTGGCTGTTATTATTTAGCCACGAGCTCCTCATACCATCGATTGGTTGTATTCGTTGTAATTTAATTCACCAACTCCTCGCCTATTCTGCCGGTCTGCCTTCATTCTGGCTGGATTTCCAAGTTTGGTACTCTCTTAGGTAATGCTTATGTTCTTCAAGGCATACACACATTATATTTTATTAACATAACATAACATTACGCCTGTTATCCCCGAAGGGTTGGGCAGAGGTGTACCTAAAAGTGCACCCGCATTTCGACATTTATGTTTAAGTCCCATGTAATGCGGGGCGAGCCTATTGTCAAGTTTAATATTTTTTATAAATATCAAAATCGGGTTAATCTTAATACAATACAAATATAGCACAAGAAACGTAACCCAGAAATAGAATTTATCTACAATTCTCAGGGAAACACGCGAGCTTCGAACCCTAACCCCGAAATCTAAAATACAGAAGGAAAACCTATTATACGAGACATCGAGGTTAGGCAGAAATTTATTCAACATTAACATTTTGTTCGTCTATAGACTCTGATTGTTCGATTCTTCATCTGATTTGAATTTGGTATTGAATCAATCACTATGCCTTTTGCCAATTTTGATGTTCAACTGTCTGGATTGAATAAATCGAAATACCAAGATTTCGAAGAAGGGCTAAGGTCACCCTAAATATTTTTTATTGCGTTCATAAAATACACAGGGTTTTAAATATATCCTCGGGTCCAGAACGAGATATTTAGTTTTCAGTTCTTGTTATCTCTTTGATTAGTCTACGTGGTTCGACCACTCGGTGACGACTGATATTATGACGATAATAGAAAAGCATTGTAAAAGAAGGCATGCTGCGCCGGCCCCAAAGAAATTGGAAAATGGCGCGAGAATTAGATCAGAATTTGAATTGGAACAAGAAGAGTCAGAGGGTGCTGTCGAGCGTATCGTCGATCCTGCCGCATGCTATAGCACTCCCGCGCTGTTTCTCACTCTAGCAAATGACGGTTCTAAGCGACAGAAAAGGAAAGTAGCATGAAAACATGAGATTCCGTGTTGATAGGTGAGGGTAAAAAATTATGAGCCCGACCACTTAGCACATGCACGAACTATTTTCCCCACACAAAGCAAGACGTCTCGGTGGCCGAAATGATTTTATGCTCTGCTGCGGTACAGAACTCCTCGAATGATGTGACACAATAGACCCCTGTATCTTTCAAAGCTCGGCGCACCTGGCCTACCATGGCGTCTTATAGAAGGAATGTTTTAATATCATTCCAGTGTGGGAAAGAGACAGTGCTATATAGAATGTCTGGCGCCACCTCTTTCCCGTACCGGAATAATATTAAAGCATTCCTGCTTTAAGACGTCATGGTAGGCCACCAGCACCAAAACTACCAGTCCTTTTAAGTAAACCAACCAGAACAACCAAACAAACACACGTAGGAAAGTTTCTCCCGTCTCAAAAGAATATTCCTCGTCCACAAATTTTGTTGGACAAAACGCGTGCGTATCATTACGCCTTGTCTTCATAGTGCTGACTAACGAAGTAGTGTTGGCGCGAAGAAATGAATGTATCGCTACGCGCCTCATTAGGCTGGAACTCGATTCACGCGTGCCAAACAAAAAATGTATGGAGCTAGAGGTTTAGGTGGTGTTTACACTGCGGTGCCCAGTACTGATGCTATAATTTGGATCTTAATACAAGGTGTAGTTTTGCAACCTCGTCAAATTCAGGAGGTTGTCATAGAAGACGTAAATAATCAATATAAATTACGGTACCTGGTCAATAATAATAAACGCTGCTTTTTTAATTGTTTTAATTTGACACTATTTCAGAATGAAGCCCTTTTCTAAAGAGGAGAATCACCCGTTTATCGAATAAACGTCTGCGTTGGTTTGTGTGTGCGAAAGCACGGTTATAGGGCTAGTATTAGACGGGCCGCGTTTTAATACGGGTGGTGTATACTTATCGATTTCCGATATTAAGAAAAAAAAATAAAAAATTACCTACACATTTTATTATTGATTCGGGTCGAGAATCATTAGCATAATTACCTCCTTGAAATTGACGAGGATGCAAAGCAACACCTTGTATATAACTTCCAAGAATCCAAATTGTTTATGACAGCATAATCACAATATGTATTACTATAAGTACTTCCGTTTCTGTTTTTCTTTATGTACTTCTTAGGAGGATACGAATATAATATGTATAGAACATTAATAAGGAGGAATATTTCATTGATCCTCTTAAGAATTTTTTATCTTCTAATGATAATCACTTTTTAATCAAATATTTTTTTTTTCGTAACTGAACCCTCCACGGACGAACTTGTAGCAATTACGGTGTATATTTCCTGGAGTACGTACGTTTCTATAGAAGTTCTCATAGATTTTCCTCGTTTTGTGTCCTAATCACGTACCAATTCAAACCTTTGTTTATCTTTTACAGTTGACAAACGACACTATTGTCTGTGGTTTGCTACAGCTACCTTATCGCATCGCTATCACCGTGTTACAAGATTTAAACCGCGTTCTTGCCGACGCTATAATATTAGGGCCTTTCCTCTTGAAATTACGAGTACGTTTATCCGGGACAACAATAATTATGTAATAATATGTGCCCACAGTTATAATGTTTGCTGTTTGTTCCGTTGCAGACTTTTGCTTGTTTTTCGTTCCTAGTAAGAGAATTCAAAGCTGTGTGAATATGTTCGAAAGTGACAAATGTCAGTAATTATATATTTATTAATGAAGGTGAGTGGAGATACCTGGAGTGGACGCCCTAGAGGCCTCTAATTGGTAGTCTTCTTCCGAAGGCCAGTTACATACCATAAGGCCAGGTACTTGCACCCGGCGTGGTTGCATGACCAGATGTATGTAGATATGGACGAGGTCGTAGCAGGCGGTGTTCCGTAGTTGCTGACTACCCTTATGGGAAATCAGCGTGGATTTATGTATCATTATTAATCACCGTATATTTTACAAAACGCGATTTTGTGACACAAATGCGTACTTGTTACTGGATGCTAAATGATGCGTAAAGAAGAAATTACTTGCGATGGTATCGAATAATAAACTTCTACGTCTCTCGCTAGACACTCTTCTCAATGAAACTAAAAAGGAAATTCATTACGGAACATATTTCTGCGCCAGTTGTGAGTAATTCATTACAGCCTGTATTTTAATTAAACCTCCCAGTCTCCGTGGGAGCGACATAATATTCTAATTCGTGCTTGAAAAAGCAGTGCTCTTTCAAAGGAACAACTGCTCGAAAAAGTAAATATTTCATGAAAGGAGGGAAACATAACGCTCTAGCTGGAAACTGTGACATTAGCAATGCAAAAACCCAAAATCCAGCGTCATATAAGCAAGCATACTGTTCCGTATATAATATTTGGTAAGATCCCAAACTAAACGTGCTGTAAGCATTTCCAATTGCCTCGAGGGACGCCTCTTAGCCGCGGCCGGCCTCTCGAGGCGCGGCCGTGAGGACGATAGGGCACACTGTCTCTGTGGCCCCCACTTCAATCCCCCTTATTATCCCCTTTTGTCCTTTTACCTTTTTGCACCTGTCTGTCTGAGTGACGTGTTAAAATGCAAAAAGCCGTGTTGACTATAGTAACATGTGGAATGCTTAAACGAAAAGGATTTCGATTCCCAAAGGATCGGTAAATCTCTCTTGTAGATGCAATTCGTAATCTGTATGTTTTAACTGGAAAGAATATTGATTGGGACAGTTTTATTCTAAGTATAGAAAAGACAATTTTACACGAACAAAACAAATACAGAAACTGGGTTTCGTTTTAATGTGAGTTATTTTTTTATGAGATGATTCATTTTAATCATCTATAACTCCAGTCGTTATATGAAGACAAGAATCAATAACCGTTCTATTTGTCTAAACTTACTTGTCATAAGTGTAGTTATGGTGAAAAATTGGTGCTATCAAAAAAACATAAGTAAGGCAAATATTTTAATCTAAGGAAGAAAATAATGCACATTTTCTGCAAAAGTCGCACATTATACTAATAATATGCTAGTTACCAGCCAGTGCTAAATGTGGTCGTACGAAGTATGAGCTCACTGCAATAATCCAATGAGGTCAGAGCAAAAATGCTTTTTGAGATTAACATAATAGGTCTCTTATCTAACGCAGATAGCTGGAATATTTCGTATTTTCGTTAAGGTTACGAGTCAAGATAAATTATTTGAAAGAAAATGTTTGGTCATTATTGGTTATTACTTTTATACCTTTACACAAGTTGATAATTTAAAATGATTATTCGTTTTCAAACGGTTTTTTGTCTTTTGAACAAACACAGTTACCGGTACGTACCATAATTTAAGTATTAACCCACCGGTAAAATACAACTTCCCTCAAAATATTTCAGAAATCCGTCTCAAAGTCTTGCACGAAGATATTATCGCATGCAAATGCCTGAAATAAAGCAATATCTTGAACAATAAGGCTCAAAGACTTGCAACATGAGTGCGGGTAACCGTCTTGAGCACAAGGCTTTCGAGAATACCTCGTTGTTAGTTCATTGCGCTGGAAAAGAAAATTTGTAGGACACCTGTAGTTACTGCGACGTAACAATGTGCACAGTTACGTAAGTCTATGTGTTGTGTATTATGTGTGAATTCATAGCAATTTGTGGGTAGATATGGTGATAGGCGCACGCAGTTTTGGGAGTCATCGATGACAAGAAATGAATTCACTTTAGTTTTCAAATCTGTTATAGTGATTACGATTTGTGTGTGCATCTGAAGTCGATAGACAAAGAGTTAGGTAACTAGGTATTTAATTTTGACTACCTCGTTGGTCTACTGGGTACAATCGCAACTGCTGAGCATGAAGTCCCTTCTCGGGCAAATTGTTATTCGGGTTTTCCATCAGGAATTTTTCAGTAGCAGCCACGGAATCTGGTTCTGTGCCCGGTTGATGGCATTATGCTCGCCCACTATTGCATGGGACTTAGACATAACTGTCGATATGTTTGTGTACCATTAGGGACACCCTTGCCTAATATTTCAGGGTCTACAGGCGTGATGTTATTTTAATTAATGTATTTAAAGTGTCTTATAAAGTGATCCCTATTAATGCCTTTTAAATAATATTCAAGACGTAGTTTCAAAACATAACCTTTAATCTTAAACTTCTATTTAAAACATTAACTGACCCGAGTCTTATTTATTTTAATCAAAAATTTGATATTTATCGAAACGAAATTGAATTCCAAAATAAACAGCAGCTTTTCAAACGGCGAAAGAATTTTTAATCAAGATATCGAATATCTTAGTTTTAGAATGTTTAGGTTCTAGAAAGGAGGTCGGTAGTTATGTAATGCTGGGTCCTATATTACTATAGATTAGGAGGTAATGCTAGCATTATATAAGCCTCTATAAGCCTAGTCATTCGTCAGCGCCCAGTCACCGACGGTAGAAACTTGACGTGTGTAATCTCAGTCCTAAGTCAGGGATAAGAAGGGTTTGGCTTTGAGATGTTAAATAGCAGCGTAAATTTTAACTGTAGGCCATCAAGTTCAAATTTATGTTTAGGAATAATTAGTTAAGTATTATGCTGTTTATTTTAAAAGTCATTATTTAGTTAGCTGTAATTTTAAGTAACCGAACTTTAGCAGCACCAACAAACAAAGCTAGTTATAAATTATGGCTTTGTAAAATATGGAAAATTAAAGTTACCGCTTAAAGGTTGCCACTTACCTTCAAGTAAATTTATACAGGGAATAATTATACAGGGTGTTTTGAAAAAGGAGTAACACAATTTTCTAGGTAGGATAGGGGCTTTCTCATATCCTAGATTTCACCCACAGAGCCTGTTGGTCCATACCAACGTGTCACGCTCTGGCACGATTTGGTGTGACTCGCTGGGAACCCATCTACCTAACACCCGGTATGTCTAAGCATGGTTACAGATTTCATACCATTATCATCATTCAAAAAAGGTGCAAGGGACTGACATTGTCCCTTGTTATTCCCAAACAGTATCTTCATTGAAATATTGGATAGATAATAGTGCTGTATTCTGTGATATAAAGCGTCGTCGGTTACCGGAGCAGTCCTTATCAGACCTCATTTTATGACCGCGTAAATAATGGACATTTTCGAGAAAATTTTATTCAATTTCCTGGGTCTCTGCTTTGAATAGAGGATGCTTAACATAATAGTTTGCGGCTTGGCATCTTATGTAGGTATTAAACTATTTTCGCTTACTCGCTGTTTTGGCAGGCTTTTAGAATGAGCCAAAGTACTATGATCTTCAAATTATTTTATTATAGCTAGCCTGTACTGTCCCACTGCTGGGCAAAGGCCTCCCTTCATTTTCTCCACTGGTCTTGATTCTGCCTAACTTCTTGCCAATCCTAAGGTAGGGCTCCACCAAAGCGGAGATTTCGAAGGAGGGACGAGAGATGCGATGTTAGATTTGATCCAATGTGATCGTTTGATTCCCGCACGTGTCCTCTCCACTCCGGTCGACTCCACTGTGAAGTTCGAGCCTAAGAAAGACATACGGATCGACTATTATCACGGGCTCTTTTTTTATTCATAGTTTCTTGGCGTATGAAAATGATTCGTTGATCATGATGGACAATCCAAATTCCAATGCATTCCTAAAATCCATGCACAAATCCGACAAGTGATCTTCCCCAGTATCACGTATCCCGGAAATCCGACAAATGGCTGTTCTCAATCATCTCCGATCTCAGTGAATTCTTTAGGGAGCCCCTAAGATATCGAACAGCCAAAATTAACACGAGGGACGCGTACTGATTGCATTACAGCGATGCAAGCATTAGGTGTACCTTCGTGTGCGTCTGTGGGTGTTGGGCGTAACGCAATAGCTTAATTAGAACGTCTTTATTGGAATTTGAACGTATTGGATCTGAGGATTTTATAGTACTTGACTTACATGTAACATCAAGATTCTTCGGAAATAGGAACTATGGGGCATGATGATGTTCAGAAGTAACATCTGCCGGAGTTTGACTCTTGTTCAGCAGTTGATAACGAGTTTCTGGTATAATCAGGCATTATTTTTGTGTTCTCTTCATCCCTCGTTGGACTTATGGGTTTTATTACTGTTTTGCTGCATTAAGTATATTATTATATCCTCAACTACAACTTTCAAAATAAAGTAGGATGGAATTGTACAATATTATTGTTGCGAGATTTTCAAGCAAAAATAGAACTTTAGTTATATTCATAGAAGCAGAGATTGAAGAAAATTAATTAAATATTTAACAAAAGCTAGCACTGAAAGTCTGCGCTTGTTAGATGAAGAATTTGTGAGACAGTACCTACTATAGCCCACTGGGAAATCATATCAAGTACGTGACTAATTTCTCATGAAATAATTTTCCTCATTTTCTGACTAATTTTCTCAACGCCGAGAGTAATTGCTTGAGCACATTCCTGTGGACTTCTTCACTCATGAAACTTTGAATATCCCAACGTCATTTCGTATAAGTGAAACAACACAAATATGATAGCCGGAATCCGAGGTCTTATCTCGCCAAAATCACCTTGGAAACTCAAGCAATACATTTGAAATTCCTGTGGCACATTCTCTGTCGTGTAATTTGTCCTGCGGGCAACCGTTGGACCCTATGTAACTAAGGTTGCCTAATATCGTACACTCGGTTAACTCGTAAACTGGTTGGGACGGTTATAACCTTGGAGAAAGGATTCACTGGGTCTGTTAAAAATATGATAATTATTTTAAGATAACAATGGTCACGCTAAAAGAGGCTAATTTAAACGTTTTGTTGGGTCAGTGTGTATTTTCTGTTCAGATTAAATATGACTTTAGCGACTGGTGCTGAAGAATAGTTACGTTCAATGTGTTTTACAAAACATTTTGAAGATTTAATTATTATTGGCGATTAGGTGAAATGGCCTTGGTTGTGATGTGAAAAATCTTTCATTTCAATTAGTTTCTTACCTATTGATGAGTAGAAGCGTAAGAACAACTTTATGAGGAGTAAAAGAAAAAAATAATTATGTTTTCTCTTGTGTGTGCATAAATAATAAAATGACATGGTCAGACAGAGAGTGACTTTTATAAGAGATGTAAGGAGGTAGAAAATATCACCGATTCCAATCAAACTGGAATAAAGGCAAGACGATGATGACATATTTCGTTTTTAACAGAATATAAGACTATGCCACTGTCTTGCATTACGCGTTAATTTATTAACACCTAGTGTTAACCACCGGTAGTGATAATTTATTCAATCTGCTAATTGATTACAACATTGCGCGGGTTAGCCAGTCTGTTTAGACGGTACCGAGGTCATTATCCCAGCTTCCTTTGAATACACATACCGTATTTAGTAATTATTCACATCCTCTGATTGCTGTTTAGCAGTCGAGAATTATTCAAACAGTGGATGCTGCTATTTATTTGTACCTTCCCTGAGTTAGGGGGCATTTGCAAAGGATGATTCTTTGCACAGCGGTGGACGGATGTGATGAGAAAAGTTAATATACAGCATTTATCAGAGAGGTATGGCCATAAAGGATGGGGTATACAAATATCAAATTATCTCCATGGAACCATTTTTGTGATCGCGAAAAAATATACAGCCGTCCCGTTCAAAATTACAATACCTGCTTGACCCAAATGTACGGGACACCTGATTTTGTGCATGTATAGGAAAAAGATGCACAAAATTTGGAGAAATATAAGAAGGAATAGAGGCCCTATGACCAAGTGGAACACCATAGAGTAAATAAAAAAGATGGCGGTAGGTAACTGTCATATGTTAAATTGTGAAAGCTTGAGACCTTTGGAAAACAAACGCGACTCATGGTAATTTCAGGGTCATCTAGTTGAGCCTCACACATACACGGTAAATAATAATAAATTATAGCGTCAAGAAACTGAAATTAAGTAAGCTAAGGTTTATTAAGGTATGTATATCAACTACAATAAAGATAAGTCCGTTCGTTATAGTATAAATTTTGTGCGCACTAATAAAGTTGCATAAGTATTTATTATTATTTATTTTATTGTATTTATACGTGTGAGTATATTCTTTTATTGTATATTATATTTAAAATAGTTATCTGCTTTATGTTTTATATGTATTCCATTTTCTCTTCTTCTTTTACACACTTTGTCTACATCTCTTTTTTTAGTATCTCCTTTTGCAGATATGCTGGAAGAGGTTTCATTAGAAATAAGCATTACCTTTGTACTCTTTTCTGTTCCTTTCTTGATTTTTGTATTTAGTGTGTGCATAAATTGTTAAATAAATAAAGCATTTAACAGACAAAATGTGACTGACATGAACGTAGTTATTTTTAATTTCGTTAGTCTCCGACCGCGAAAATCACATTAAGTACTTAACTGAGTAGATAGGAAGAAGAGTCCTTGTTGTAGGCAAGAGAAAGGCGAATATCCCGTCAAAACAAATTGTGCGTAATCTTTGCGACCACCACTCCGCAAAAAGGTGAGCTCCCTCCATTACGAATAACTTCCACAGCGTTCATCTAATTTAACTTGTAAACATTACAATTTAGTCGCCCATCTCGACTTGATGCCTCCAAAGTGCTATTCGCTACCTTTATTACCGGATTTTTTATTTCGTATCTCGCTTTTTTGTTCGCTTGTTATTTCTTTATGAGTAACCTCGTTTACGCTTACGAAAGCTCCAAAAGATATTTTAATAGTCGTTTCACGTTTTTCTATAGATGTATTCTTAAAGGTCGCTGTTGTTAATATTTCTATGATTGTTTTTATTTTCCGAGTATTTAATATTTAAAAACCGACATTTAATCGACTGAATCTGACTTTCTCGAAGAAAAAAGAAACCGTCCTATTTCGAAAAAAAATCTCCCGATACCAGTACTTGATGCCAAATTCCGCCTATTATGTTTCAATTACAGTGAAAGTCGCCGATTTACCGATATCAATGTCACATTGAAACGCTTATGTCCTAAACTAGCTTCAACCAACCGAGAAGGGTTGCTAGGGTTAGCTGGGTTTAGTGTTCAATGGATACTGGAAATACCTTTTGTGCAAATTGCCCTGTACCTAGGACTCTCTCAATGTGACCGACGCGACGTTCGGCTAACATGGCTGTTAAGGGTGTAATTGCATCCGTTACAGACTGGGCTCTGTTAGAAGGTATAGTATTAGTTCTAACGCTTGGCCTTGGGGTCAGCTCTGGTCATAGTGAACCTTTAGAAAAGTATTGGTGTTCGTTAGATGTTGTTTGTGTTTGTTATATTTTAAAGATTACAAATGTATTTTAAGGGAGGGAGGAGCTCGTGGCTAAATAATAACAGCCACTCGGATCAATCTTCAGATTAAGCCGCGCTTGCTTAGGTTGGTCTGTGGATGGGACCACCCATGACATACCGAGTTTCCTGCGTGCCTCGGAAAGCACGTTAAGCCGTTGGTCCCGGTTGTCATTTGTATATCTTTGACAGTCGTTACAGTGGCCCGAAAGTCTGAAAACCAGTTTTACCAACGGGTAATGTATTAATTGCCCAGTTCTAACTGGGTTGTGGGGGTCAAATAGGCAGTCGTTCCATGTAAAATACTAGATTCAGCTGCTTCCGGTTAGATCGGAAACCGACCCCAACATAGTTGGGAAAAGGCTAGGCAGGTGTTGAAATGTATTTTAAGGATAAGGTAATTCAGAACCATTTTATCAAAGGTGATTAATAAGTAGGCTTGTTTACCTTCAACATATTAAATAGTCCACATTGGAAGATCTGAACGTAATAGGGAGAGGCATTTGCCCAGCAGTGGGATGACTTAGGCTATCAACAACAGTAAATTAAATAGGTAAGTAAAGAGATTGTAAAGATAATAGAGAGATTTAATAGATAGTTAAGAGATTGAAGTAAAGAGTAAGAAATCGTTACGAAAATCTTCATATTTTTCTAGCCAAAAGTAGTAGATAACATATTGGCTACCGCTGACAGTCCTAAAATCGAAAACAGAAATCAGTACTGCAGTATTGAAAGGATTCCTTCAAACCAACAAATAACACTACAGAGAATTTAGAATCAAAGTCGTAAACTGTCTATTGAAACAGGCGATACCTTTTACCGTTGGTCGTGGCTTACGTGTGGTCGGCGGATAGCAATATTGGCTATCTCTATGCAACGACGTACTTACGAACGTAGCGGTCTGCTAGCAAAAGGGTACCAATGTGTAATATTACATTTTATTAAACGTAATAAAATATTTTAGGCGATTGCTTGGAGGGATGCTTAGTTGGGAAAATTCAGTGTGAAAAATGATGATGTTCATTGGCTTTGTAATGAATCATCAGCTTCCAGCCCTTGCCTGTTACTTGGACTCGGCGCAATACGTTTATTTTTCATCTTCTCTTACAACAGTCACGCAACGATTAAATTTTTGTCTTTCATATGATTTTTCACATAATCTACCCATCTTTTCTTTGGTTTTCCTTTGTCTCTACAACCATCAACATTTATATTCAGCCCTCTTTTAGTTACATGCAATGCGATTCATATTTGGAATTCCGGATTTGTTGGCCGAGTATGTTCTTATAAAAAAATCTGCTAAATGTTAAAAAAAATACGGCTGGCAAATTGAATATGAAATTTTAATGTAAATGTCTCGTTGATCAAGTGGTCGCAAGCGTTGCTGAGCATGAGGTTCGTTTCCCAGGTCGTGCAAAGTGGCAATAATACTACTAGGTGCACTTCTGCCTCACCCTCGGGGATTACATGCGTGATGTTATGTAATTTATTTTTCTTTAATTTAATTTTAAATAACATTTTGTCTTTTAAGTGATGTCTTTAAAGTTATAGAGACAGTTGATCATTACTTCATGTCAAACAATAACTTAAAATAGTTAGCAATATTTTAGAACAGTATGTTGGTAGTGTGAAGGCAAGATTACATAAATTCAATTTGGGCACCTCAGAAAGCTTAGTAAATTGCCTCGTTGGCCAGCAAGTGGAGTTAACCCTTTGATGGTGATCGCTAGCGTCATTCCGTCACCCGGGACGCTTTGAAATGCTCCATAGATATTCAGTCAAAGTAAGCTTCGTTACATTCGAGAGAGAATTTAAAATTCTCGATAGACATTTGCCGGACGAACGCTAGACCAATCCTGAAATTTTAAAGTGAACTAAAGTGAACTTAGAGTCAAGGATGAACATTTTTATTTAAGAAAATCACTTTTAGATAAAAATAAAATAATTTAGAAAACGGCCATTTAAATCTACGTTTGAAATAGTATTCAATTATTTCAAACCCATAGAGCAAAACAACTGATAGTGTTCATTGTCAATGTCTGAATATTGATTACATGGCGTTGATAGTATCAGCAGTAGCATATACGACTCTCATCGTGTTTGTGAATCCTGATCCTTGACTCCATCCACAGACTATGACTATTGGATCGCCAATCCTTATAAAACCTCTCTCGACGCCCCACCTGATACAGAAGTTCACACGTTTCTCGAGATTTGTAGCCCATTCCGGTTCTGTAGGTTCTACAAATAAGCAAAAATACACTTAAGATCTTACGTGGAATATATAAGATGTGACATATTGGAATTTTGGTATATTTGTTTTTATCGTGCCAAGATTTCTGTCTCATTCTTATTATAACACAAATTAATCAATGCCATTTGAATACCTTCGTAAATTAAAGGATTGATGCCTCTCCACAAATGAAGTTGGCGTGCTACAATTCCGTACCTAGTCACCGCTAGGATTGGACATCGAGGCCTGAACTTCGCGACCGTCTTTGCTGCTAGGCCTGAAGATGTTACAACAACAATGGCTGCCGCTATCGACCTTTGTGCTGCTATCACTCCTGCCATTGCAGCGGCTGTTACTTGGTCGATTGGTATAGGTGTCTGTAAAACGTTAAGGAGCCAATGAATTCTGCCTATCGCGACCACTGCTGGCCGTATTATGTCCAGCAGTGGTTTAAGCTGGTGGTCGTAGCATAATATGCTTCTTCGCTTTCCGCATCCAGTCTGACTCAGCCATATTCGAAAGTATTTTAATTGTATTTTTACTTTCCTATAATAATATGGTTCATAACGTGTTGGAGTTGTATGAATTAATTGACACAGCGATAATTGCGCCGATAAACGTTACATCCAATGGCATTATAACTAGCTAAGAGAATAAAATTGTAAAATAGCAACATTATAAACAAACTCTGTTTTATAGCTGATGAAGATATAATTACCTTCTCAATGAAATCATTGAAAACTTGCTTGGTCCAAACACAAGCTTCAGCTTCTTTACAAGCGGCACTCAGCGTTTTAATCGTTTCAACAGGGTACAAGCCCACTGCTGATTCAGCGCCAATTACTAAGACATCAGCACCATCCAGAATACAGTTGCCTACATCGAGGATTTCACCTCTTAGAGGAATCTTTTTTAACCTCATGCTGCTCAGAAGGTGAGCGCTTATACAGGTTGGAACGTTAAGCTGCAAGGTTGGAATAGTTTTATTTTCATTAAGGTTACAAATTTTTGTACACCGGTAATATAAAATTGTCTCGTACAAACTGTAGATTTCTTATTAAATTTAAAAGATGCTTTTATCTCATTGCTTAACAGTTGATTACTTATAAATCTCTGGATTATGTTTGCTTGTTTTTGCTTGTCCCATGTTTTATGGGACACTGCCAATACTGTATTGGGTAATACGATTATATCATATCATAAACTAAATAGACGCCTTTTTTACTTTTTACAAGCATACTTACTGCATTAGCTCGAGCTATCATATTTTTTTGAGCTATAACCAATTTCTTCGGTGTGATGTCAGACCCCAGTTCTTGCCTTGTTATCATTACACCATTTGTTACCTGCAGATATAAGCCATAGTGGCAGGAAAAAGGAGTCAACAAGAATTATGATAGATACTGGAGGGGATTTTCCCAATGTAATGAATGGAAATCAAGGAACACTGTGATAAGCGGATACTTTCTGTGATGCAGACAACAAATTATTCGAATTTTTTGTTGCAGAAAAAAATATTACATACCTCTAGAATAGCGTCATAATTCCGAAATCCTTCAATAGTTTGTATATTTGATATAATAGCAATCTTTTTACCCTTCTCTCCCAATAAGGATTTCAACTCAGATATACAATTGGGAGTGTCTACAAAAGCTGCAATTATAATATCGACCTGCAATATCCGATTAATTGTATTATTATCAATGAAATACTAAATAACTTGTAAGAAACTAACAAAAGAATGTATTACAACCTGCTGCTGGATCGCCATTTCGATATCGAGTTTGTCTTTATCAGTAAAGTTTGGCATCTCCAATACTACGTTAGGAACAAATACGTCCTTATATGATCCCAGAAATCCTCCTCTTTCAATTTTGCATGTTAACGTTGTCGTTGATATCATTTCTACCCGTAACATGATCGCCTCATTGTCTAGTAAAATATAATCATTTTTGTTCACTTGCTCAGCAAAATACATGAAATCTACGTAAACTGTATATGTAGAACACCGATCCATGTATGTTTCGTCTGTTGTCAATCTTACAACTTCACCAGTTCTTAGTTCCACCGTTTCACCGTAAGTCTGTAATCAAAGATAAGAAACGTCCTGGAACCATCAACTAGTAAAGCCAAGAGGCAGTAAACATATATATATACGGTGGGTAGCTGTTTTAACCGTAAATCTATGCTGCGTGGAGGTTCCCTAATATTAATAAAAAATTGTTTTAAATTTAAGCAACGTAATGACATAGTAGGTCTCTCGGTTGAACATTGCGTCGAACTGTCCTGTGTTGAGCTAGATAAGCATGTAATTGTGTGCGTGTACAGACCCCCAAACTATCAAAACTTTACATTATTTGAATCAATAATGGAAGATGTCCTGTCAAAACTTGCAGCCAATAATAAATCTGCAATTATTTGTGGTGATTTTAATATCAATATTTTAGAAGTAAATTCGAACAGCAGTAGGTTATTAAATCTTTTTAAGTCATTTGATTTATCCAACATTTTTATAGAACCTACTAGAGTCACTCCATCTTCTGCGACTTGTATAGATAATATTTTTTGCGATTGTGATTACTTAGATAAAGCCATAGTAAGTTGTCTGCCGTCTGATCATAGCGGCCAAACGGTAACATTTAGGTGTAACACACCATTGCAGAAAGTTCAGATTAAATTTAGACCTATAACAACTAACAAATTAAACAGATATAATAATTCCCTACTGAACAAGTTAAGTGTTATGAGCCATCCTATGGACGATATTAATGTAAATCAATTGTACGATCATTTCTTTTCAATAGTTTACACTGAGTTCAATAAAAATTTTGAAAAGAAGATAAAAACCATCTGCCCTAAATTTATATTTAGTGATTGGGCAACTAGAGGTATAAGAAAAAGTAGAGAAAAACTATTTGAGCTGTATGGCCTTAAGCCTTACATAAACACTGAAACTTTTACCAAGTATGTTGCTAATTATTCAAAGATTTTTAGAAATACATGTAAGGTTGCTAAAGCCTTACACATTAGCAACAAGATCAAAACAGCAGAAAATAAAATAAAGACCGTTTGGAAAGTCATAAATAATGAGACTAACAGAAAAAAAATACGTAACTCAAGCTATACATTAGATACAGCATGTGGTCCTAAAACCTCAAATCAGGAAGTAGCTCAAGAATTTGTAAATTTCTTTACCGATATACCGTTCAAAACTACGGAGGCTCTAAATTCCTCACCTGAAGTCTCAATGGCTTTATTAAAGGCGAACGTGTCTGGCTGCCCGGCTGAATTTAAATTTAAACACATAAACCCTATGACAGTTATTAAAGCTTTCCGGCAAATTAAAATCAAACTGACCGAAGATCTATGGGGAATGTCTATCAAAGTCTGTACATCCATAGTTGAGACTATAGCACCATACTTAGCTTTAATTTTTAATTTATGTGTGGACCAAGGAGTTTTCCCTGATTTAATGAAATACAGTAAAGTCATACCACTTTTCAAATCCGGGGACAGTAAAGATACTAATAATTATAGACCTGTATCCGTGTTGCCAGTTTTTAGCAAGGTGTTTGAAAAGGTAATGCTTAATCAAATGCTCAATCATTTTAACACAAACAAAATTTTACACGATCAACAGTATGGTTTCACCAAGGGACGTTGTACGACTGACGCCGGTGTAACCTTATTAAAGCACATTTTTGCTGCGTGGGAAGAGTCCCAAGACGCAATTGGAATTTTTTGTGACCTCTCCAAAGCATTTGATTGCGTTAATCACGAAACATTACTTTTGAAACTAGAGCATTACGGACTAGGTAAACTTGCACTTGGTTTGGTAAAATCTTATTTGAGTGACAGGCAACAGCAAGTTCAAATAAATGGAGTTAATTCACAGGGTTTAAAAGTAAAGATGGGGGTTCCGCAAGGCTCAATATTGGGTCCTTTCCTCTTTCTAGTATATATAAATGATCTACCCTATTTATTGAAAAACCAACCTAAGAATATGGTGTTATTTGCTGATGACACTTCCCTAATTTTTAAGATAAGTAGACGGGCCCAAAATCTAGATGACGTGAATGATGCCCTACTTCAGGTCCATAATTGGTTCACAGCAAACAATTTAGTATTAAATGAAAAAAAGACTAAATGCATAAGATTTGCTTTACCGAATGTTAAAAGTAATGATTGTGAGATAGTATTGAATAAAGAGAAACTAGATTTCGTCGATAAAACGGTTTTCCTGGGGATTACGCTGGATTCGAGGCTACAATGGGGTTCTCATTTAACATCCCTTGCGGGGCGACTGAGTTCGGCAGCATATGCTGTTAGAAAAATTCGTCAATTCACTGATGTAGATACCGCAAGACTGGTCTATTTTAGTTACTTCCATAGTATAATGTCTTACGGCATTTTGTTATGGGGACGGGCTGCAGACATCGAGTCTATTTTTATTCTGCAAAAAAGAGCCATCAGAGCCATATACGGCCTCCGTAGGCGCGATTCTCTAAGGGAACTGTTTAAAGACATTAACATTATGACGGTACATAGCCAATACATTTATGAAAACATAATGTACGTTAGAAAAAATCTGCATCTTTTTAAAAAAAGAGGTGACAGACACAATTACAATACTAGAAATAGGGACCAATTAGTTCAGCCAGGCTTTAGACTCGCTAAAGTAGACTCATCTTTCATGGGGTACTGTTTGAGATGCTATAATAAAATACCACAAAGTATTCTTGAACTTAATGAGACGAAATTTAAAACATGCATTAAACGCACACTGTGTAAGCAAGCTTATTACAAGTTGGGCGATTATATCGCTGATAATAATGCTTGGCTCAGTGCTGGTCCTGCTCCACAAGGACAGGGGCGCAAAAATTGATAGCATTAAATAGTATTGTTGGGGCTGCTGAAGATTGTTCAACTGTCTTTGCATTGTATAAATTCAATCTTTTTAGTATTATATAGCAGCATAGCCTATATTGTGTGAGTGCTATGTACTAGAAAGCTATCAGTCACAGGAAACCTACTTTTTTTACTTTTTCTCGACTTGAATGTGCCCTGGCGGTTAAGAGTATGTCATGCTCACTTAAATGTCTCGCTGATGGTGGCGTGTGTGTCGGGTCATTTAGTTCCCTTCAAAATGGTTGAGTTGAATGATGGCTGATCCATGCGTCATGTTCGTGAACGGGCGCTGTCAGTTGTGACTGGTCATCTCTTGGTTGCCACGGTTTATTTGAACTAATTATTTTGTTTTTTAATTGCCTTTTTTTGTACTGTGGACACTTTTAACGTGCACGTCTTGCTACATCGCTCTCACTTAATGTACCATCTCTACAAGAATGATGTATCCAAGATTTTTTGTTTATCAGCGATATAATAATGCTTGGCTCAATGCTGGTCCTGCTCCACAAGGACAGGGGCGCATAAATTGATAGCATTAAATAGTATTGTTGGGCTGCTGAAGATTGTTCAACTGTCTTTGCATTGTATAAATTCAATCTTTTTAGTATTATATAGCAGCATAGCCTATATTGTGTGAGTACTATGTACTAGAAAGCTATCAGTCACAGGAAACCTACTTTATTTTTTTATTTTTTCTCGACTTGAATGTGCCCTGGCGGTTAAGAGTATGTCATGCTCACTCAAATGTCTCGCTGATGGTGGCGTGTGTGTCGGGTCATTTAGTTCCCTTCAAAATGGTTGAGTTGAATGATGGCTGATCCATGCGTCATGTTCGTGAACGGGCGCTGTCAGTTGTGACTGGTCATCTCTTGGTTGCCACGGTTTATTTGAACTAATTATTTTGATTTTTAATTGCCTTTTTTTGTACTGTGGACACTTTTAACGTGCACGTCTTGCTACATCGTTCTCACATAATGTACCATCTCTACAAGAATGATGTATCCAAGATTTTTTGTAAAAACATTATGATTTAAAAGAGTGTCCATGGAGTTTCTTGCCCATTCTTCTCCATAGAGATCTACGCTTTGGAATGGGCAACTACAGTACTTTCACAGTTATTATGTCTTGTGACTGGGACTGTAGCTTCATTTTTTATTGCTGTCTTTGTTTCGACATTTCAAAAGTGCCTGTAATTGGCCTACTTGAAATAAATGCTTTGATTTTGATTGCTGCATTTAAATATGGTGGCATTGTGGTACCTAAGTTTCAAATTTTTGCAAAGTCCGAATGAAAACTTACTTCGGCTATACGGCCAGTCCTTATCTTCCTCCCGGAAAGTGTCATGGCAATTCCTAGTGGATAATTCCTGCCCATTTTTATGCTAAAGTTTCTGCCAGCCGCTCGAGCCATTTTTATAGCTTCTATATGTTCATCACGAGACCCAAAGTTCATGTTTAGCATTACTATGTTCATGCCGGCTGCCATCATCCTCTCCATTAAATCAACGTCATAGCATGATTTTCCTGGCATAATAAATAATGTTTCGTCAATCAAATTGGCACAATACACGGCGTATATGGAAATAAATCGAAACTAATGTGGTCATAATTAGGGCATGCAACCGGTTCTGAAATACCCGGGGACACCCGGTGCGTTCAAGTCATATGTAGAACCGGTTCCAAAATGAGTAAACCCGGTTCTCCTGGTTTAAAAATAAACGACGAGTTGTTTAATTTCACATTATTTCTTGAAGTTTTAAATGAACAGATTATTGGATTTTAGTTTTTACCCAGTGCTGCCATAATGCCCGTCATACGTGTGCAAGCGGCAGGTGCTTTGATGTCCAAGTTCAACACATGGTCCAGCGGTGTGGCAGCGTGTGCTGAGGATAACTGCTGTCCTGGCAGCACCATGGCATCAAACTACAAAGTTCATTATTTAGCACATTAATTAAAGGAGGCCAGTGAAAGGGGTGGCTAAATACTGGTCGGGGGGGACATAGGCCTACTCTCGCAAGAGTAAGTGGGACTCATTCACTCATCCGTTTTTATTGAGCCACCACTGTTTTATTGATCATAAATCATGCTGGTATGCGTTGGAAGATTTTTGTATGGAGCGTGGCCTGCCTAACTTCCGCCCTTCCGTCTTTTTACTTTAATTTTCAAAATAGCGGTCAAGCATGAAGCCTATATTAATTGATAGCGGCCATCAATAGAAATGGGTTTTGCGTGAGACAGAATCTTCTAAAGCGGCAAATATCCGCGCATTGCTATCTATATTATGATTAGTGAAATTAAACTATAAAAACATCAATGTTGATGATTAAAGCAATATAATGGATGTAATGTCAAAAGACCCTTAATGAATCTGAAAGACACTCATTCTCTCCGTCATTGCAATATTTTGACCATACCTGGGAACCTTGTAGTTATTGAGATGTAGAAGGGTTGAAGTTCCCACTTTTTTTACAAGTTTTTTTTTTAATACAATTTTTTAATTATATAAATTTTCTTTAAATACCTCCGTGGCCCGTTTATTATTCAATGCATCTATGACTACAATGTTTCGATTGCGTTACATTGAGTCCTACCGTAAAAGGTGATGTTTCAACCAAAAAAATATGTACAGAATGCTTGGGTGCCGGCTTCGTGAAGGTTCCTTTTGCACCTTGTATTACGTTTTAACAATATTATAAAACACAACCCTTAACTTACTTCACTCATTTTAACATCTGATTCCGTTGGCCACACCATGTTGATTGTAAAGTAAGTTAAATAATTATCCTGAAATAAATTCTATTAAAAAATCCACGATACAAACTTCTGAATAATTCTCTGACAATGTCTGTTCAGAAATTGACATTGACAAAAGTAGAAGATGACATTTATTTTGTTATTTGAGGTTTGTCACCTCTTCTACATTCAGTAATCTGATAAAGGTTCGATGCCTTATCCCAATCATAAGTTGATTCCCTAATAAAAACTTCACACCCTTAAAAATCATCCTCCTTAAATCTTCCTCTAACGTTGAATTCGTTAATCCAATTGTTTGTTATTATAACGGATTTCATAAACTACAGCTTTTGATTTCATTCAATAACACGAAACACAACGATTTTTATAAAATCACCATATCCAAGCTTTTATTTGCAACGATTATTCTTTCAAAATCCAAATCCCCTTAACAAAATCAAGGATTAGAATGTTTACGAAAGTCAGGTGGGATCAGTACCATCCCAATTGGGGGTAAGCTGAATGATAAACAAGTAGAAGCCACAGCTGCCGCTAACAACGCGACAAAAATAAATAAAGCTCAGGTAGATAAACAAAGCCGAGTTTTATTTGTGGTGGAACCATTAGGGAGAGGTAAGATAAACGTATCAACACAGGCGAGACGCGAGATGCCTACTGGTGTAGACTTTTGGGAATCGTCTTCTTCTTCCTGAATATCATGAGATATTTCTATATTTCTTAGGATATGAAGGCTATAACGCTTCGAATCTAATTTAAAAGTTGTGGTACTTCTGGTTGCCTTACTTTCGTGACATCACACATATGTAATGTATATCAGGGCACATTGATGTTATTGATGTAATGTATGTATTCTGACTCCTTCAATCCCCACGAGTAAGTTCATTGAGAATTTTGCCCGGATATATCCTGTCTGGCATTTTATATTCTTCGTAACATTGTAAACAATGCACACAATGATTTCCCTGACTGTGGTCTCCAATTTCTAATACCTACTGCCGCCATTTCGTACATGTCTGATGGCATCATGGGCTCGAGGGAAGCACAATCTATAAAAATTCTCGTCCTTCTGATACGCAAACCTTTTGTATTCAGACTCTCACAGACTCCCAAAGGCCCACATCAAGAGTTACAATGAAATTCACGAATCGTGATCCGAAAATATATTCTAGTCAAATATATTCCGCTGTACGGTGAAAAGGTAGGGAAAATGCTTGCATCATATTTTAAGGCGTAAAATAAGGAGAATGTTGTTATCAAATTCATCAAGAGACTGGTTTTCTACAAAAAAAAACTGAATTCGGATGTTGTTACATGAAAGAATCTAATAATAGTCTTCGAATTGTCTTGCCTGTCTTTCCACCTTCTCTCGCTGTGTGCTTGAAATCCTAATAAACGTTCCACTAGTAGTAAGTAGTATAGTGGATGTCTTATAATCCTTTGTTGATCAAACCAACCCACGTGGGTTTGATCAACAAAGGAATCAACAACACAACAAAGTCTCAGTTGGGAAAAGTTTGGGACGAAATATACATATGTAATCGTAATCCATCAAATGATGATAAATGAAACGTGGAAAAAAAACTTAAAAAAAAAATACTGTTTTGTTGTAGGTGCGTTGTTTTATTAACTGTTTCCAAAATACAGTAAAAAAAGTCGACACTACAGTATGTTATGGCACTAATTTTAATAAGGTTATTCGTCTGCGTTGTCTATAGCGTTTCAATTTACTTCCTCTTTAACTTTTTTTATCATCTTCTTCAGCGCCTCCATCTTCTCTTTATCTGTCTTAACTTCTTTGACTTGTTGTTGTTTTTTTTATTTCCCTTACTCTGTTTCTGTTGCTTCTTCGATTTCTTCTGTTTTTTCTACTTCGGTAACCTCTTTCACAACACTAACTGTCTCTGTCACTAAAGTACTTTTTTTTGTCATAGACTTCTTTTTCTTGCTTGTTACTTCAGCGAAGGTATTAACATCAAAGTCATGGTAAGACTCGGGACATCTGCAAAATATCATAACATTGTTAGCCATCTGAATGACCAGTCTGTGTCTTGGCAGTATTTCTCTATTAAAAGAAAAGTAAAAGAATTAAACGATCTACTCAAACTCAATAAATTATAGATCTTAGATGTAAAAAATGTATGAAAATGGTCAATTTTCAATTTTTTTTATATCTGCATTAATCAAAAAAATGCATGAAGAATGCAAACAGACAAAATATGTTAAACTAAAACACATTTGTAACACATACAAATTGGCTATAAAACTTCATCATTCATTATTGTTCGCGGGGTATTTTTGCTTGCGTAGTGCGTATTGCTAAAGTGCTAAATACTCACTCCATCTTAGTCTTCTTGGATTTCTCAGTCACATTCCATGCCCGAACAGCGTCACAAAAGGAGCTTTCTTCAGTTGCCTTTTCCAGTGAAATATAAAAATCACCGCAATCGATCCATTTTCTTTCAACAGCGTATTGCAGGGCGAAGATTACCCTGGCTTGCACAGTGTTAAACCATGTACGACTAGGAGGACCTAAGGGAAGGTAAATAATTATGAATTTTAGAATATAGCTGTTGCCCGCGGCTTCGTTTGCGTGTGTTACAAATATCCGAGTTAAAAAAATGCTTTGTCCCTCTCTATGTTTATTCCTAAGGCGTGAAAAGTTAACAAGCATACAGACCGAGTTAGATTCTCATTTATAATACTTTATTTATGTATGGTTAATTTGAGTGGTAATGAGTGAAACATTGTGTGACTTTTTATAAGTATCCTTAAGTGGAGAAATAATCAGTAGAAAGATTGGTGGTATTTTCATAGAAGTGTGGAGTAAGTTCAATCTCATTGAGACAAACAACAACAACAGCAACAAATGAAAATTTGCAACAAATTATAATAACAATACCTCTATATAAAAGTGGTACAACACTCCTGTACATTTTCAGTTGTCTTATAGTTCTGATTTTGGTGCTGACGCCGATGACAATGCAGTTAGGTCGCAACCAGTTCAGGAGATAGGCCGTACGCCCACTAACCGTCGGGAGTATTATGATACGAGCTCTGGTCTGATTAGCCACGACCGCGCAAGATATGGCACTGGCTTCAGCTGCATTCACTGGCATTTTTAACTGAAAATATTCCTTAACTTTAAAAAGTTTGCCAAGCATGTTACTGTGCTCTGAGAATCATAAATCGAGGCTTTCTGTTTGAAACTTAATTTCTTGGAAAACCTTGTTAGCTCAGTCTTAACTGGAGCTTCAATCAAATGCATCGATGAAATACCTATTCGCTGTCTACTGTTATAAACTGAAGCACAATATGGAAAAAAATAAAACACATTTACTCGATCAAAACTAACTACAAGGGAAACTGTTACCATACCAAAAGTAATTATAAAAAATAAAAAAAATACTACTGAAAGCAAAAAACAAGTGAATTTGGAAGTAGGCGACACCCATTGAAATATAAAATAATTAAAACGCCGAATGGGGCCTTTCAAATGCGCTTTTCTAGGTTTTTTAGTTTTATTTTTCATTTCCATCTTTTCAGTTTAATAATGTGAAAGATTTCACTCACGATTTAATTTCGAATAAGCAGCTTTAAATCGTTATAAATCTTAAATGAGCATTCGAAATGAAAAATGATATGACAAACCTAAAAATTATTTTCAAATACATTTTCAATGATAGCCCACATAACATAGCTCGTCGATTTTTTTTTTATTATTCACACTGATTGTTGCTATATTAAATTTTGATTGCTGTCATAATTGATTAAGGGAAATCGATTGACAAACATGCATAAATTTAGGCTGACAAACCTAAGTCGGGTAATAACTATACCATACCGTGAAACGAGGCCCTTTTGGTGCTCGAGTGACGTCGACAGAAGGGCACTGTTAGTGAACATTGTTCTGTGAAAAGTACTGAAAAAAACTAGGTTGGATCAGGGGCCAAAATATTCTTATACAGCCATACTCATGTAACCGTTATATTGTACTCAATAAAGTTTGTAATAGCACTGAAAATTTCTTACCTGAGAAACTATGTCCCAAAAAGCCGTCTTGTTTACACAAAGAGGTTCCACGCTAGTGCATACTTGATTCATTATTTTCATAGTGTCACACAAATAGCTCATATCATAAAAATCACCAAGCATAAAGCCAGAAGCACCTTCCATTATGGCATTAGTAACATCAGATATCTCTCTGGTGCATAAATGGCCAGTCATAAGTAATTCCTCAAATACGTTTCCTGATACGTAAAATGGTTTGCCAGCCTGATGGAAAAAATTATAAACGAAATGAAGGAGCTGCGGTCCTAAACTCTTATCAGATCATAATGTTATTGATACCTGTCGGCATTTTCCTGACATGTAGCTTTGTATTCGACCCATGCGATTGTACAATGTTAGATCCATTTCATAAGGCAAAAACTCTCGGGAAATAGAAACTCCGTCGGCTTCCTAAAGAAATCCAAGATTATTAAAATTAGGCTGCTAGAACTGAAGAAAAAACACTGACTGGGCCCCAAGGCCTTGGCCCACCCGCTTTGTAGCTCACACTATTATGTATCTTAGTTATTTGTTAGCTGAATATTACCCTAATAAAGTCGTCTAAGTTCATCAATCCTTCTTGGGTAGATATCCCAACAATTAGCATAGGCCTTTTTCCTCGGTTACTTCCAAGGTATTTCTTTATTTTAACGATTGTTGTAACACTTCGCGGATAGTTGATCATTAGCATGTCCACCTGAAAACGATATTAAATTATTTTTATTCGCTATTTGTAGTTTTAGCAGTATTAGTGTCATTGTCAAGAATTGTCCTACTTGGTATTCCATGGCAAATTGTAACAAACTATAATCCTTTTGCGTTATATATGGATGGCCTCGTTTTGTGCCCCTCATGCAGACGTAGGACATATTTTTTAAATAACCGCCCTTGACAACCTTACATTGCAATGTCTTCTCGTTCTTCGTTGTGCACGCTATAATTATTTCGTCTTGGGCGATATTAAGTTCAGCTCCTATTTTCACCCGGGATACTAAATAAGGATCATCAATAAATATCCTGTTTTTATTGCATTTATCAAATTTGGATATGTCAGTAGTCACAGTTATCTCTGTATCAGTTTCGATTAATATTTGATTTACGTCCTGAAATATGAAATGTAAATTTAGGACGAAACAATTTTAAGTTGCATGTTGTTGTAAAAAAACTGTAAATAGAATTCACACCCGCCGGCCGTTCGGCACGGACGTTGGGGTTCATTTGTAACGGTATAGACTAATATTGAATTCCCTCATACAAAAAAAAAACAATAAATAAGGGATGTTTAAGAATAATGTACCTCTTGAAGAAGTCCAGTTTGTGTTGTGCCTGTCTTCAATTCAATACACGTAGCACATGGCCATTCGAGAAGACCATATTTTCGAGCCAAATTTTTTGTAGCTTTATCAATTCTGCTGATCATTTTTATTCGATCTTCTTCAGTACAATGAGACGTCTTCAATTTTATCACGTTCATTCCCATTTCCATCAATTTCTGAAAATCCACTAGTTGTATTTGTGGATCACCTAAAATAAATATTCCAAAACAATTATTTAATGCTAAAGAAAATCATGCATTTGAAAACAACAACCGTCGGGCATCCAATAAAACAAAGGCTTGACATTGGAATAAAATACAGGCCTGAACAACCATCACTCAATAAAAAGAATATAGGCCTGAGACGGCACAGTCAGAACGCTGCGCTTACGCAATGACTACGTGGAAGTAGGCCCCAAACGTGGTGAACCATACTTGCCAAGAGAGAGGAACAAATATGTTAGCTTTTCACTTGCAAAAAGTAGTTACACTGACACATGTTCTACCGGCAATGAGGAAGCGACTAGCTGTTAATGATTTTCTCTCAAGAAACGTTTAAAAGATCGGATCAGATAAGTCCCCTAAGTAAGGAAAAGAAATACATGATATGAATTAATTGTCGATCGCTGACAGTTCAGCACAAACTTATGACATGATTGTATAAATAATACCAAATCTCTATTATTAAGCGTCTGTGTGACCACTCAGTCCTTCTAAACTGCACGGTGATTTTCATGTGGTGAGATACTTTCTTCCAGATTATTAATAATACTTGACTATTTTACATAGATACAGCACAGAAATCTCAATGTTTTGACATGTCGCATCACTAGTAGATTGATCTCGTGTAAAGCAAGGGTCAGTATGCAATAAAATAAAGCAATGATGTTTACTGATTGTTCCAATTATAAGAGATCTTCTGTGTGAAAAGTTCATGCCTTCTACATATTTATCATCAGTTATGTCAATGTTTGAAAACTCTATCGTATCTGCTACCGTATCCATCGTAATAAATCTCCTACAATACTAATATACCTTACAAAGAAAATAATCTGAAAAAATACAAATTCACAACACAAAGTATGACGTTCTAAAATAAACTATTCGTTCATAAATTGACGTTCATTTGTCATGTTGTACCTTGGTTCATAGACTTGGTAATAGAAAAGAAGGTTGCTTTGCTAAATAATGAATAACCACTTTGGTTTTGATCAAATGAATCTGTTTTCTTATGCGCATTGGGATCATTCACCTGTAATTATAGCCTAGTGATAGCCTATGGTCTGATCGTTGGACTGCCAAGTCGTAGGTCTTGAGTTCAGACACGCACCTCTAATTTTTCGAAATCATGTGCATATTGTATTCTTACCACTTGCTTCGGAGAAGGAAAACATCGTGAGGAAACCAGCTTGCCTGAGAGATATTTCTCGATGGCATGTAAAGCCAAGTCAGAGGCCCATTGATGGGCAGCATAAAAACTCTGACGCCAGGTTAGGTACTAACCGCACGGTAAAGAAAAAAAAGCTTGTAATGTTCAGCTTCGAGCATTAAATCAGTGACTGAAGCGAACCAAGCGTTACAGTGCTTAAACTGTAATAATACAAATTTTTTCATAACGACTTCTTTCTGTAGAAAATCGTATCTTGTTACATTGATGGTGAGGGAGCGTCTATTTGTAACGAAAAATAATCAAAAAATGCAAAATCGAATCTTCGATTATTAAGTAATTGGCGAATGCTCTCAGTGACGGAGCTTCTTTCTAGTATATCCCAGATCCCATTCAAGTCAAAGTCAAAGTTCAAAGTTATGCTTATGAAAAATATTGGTTAAAATCTTGCGTAAAAATATATAGCTGTACAAAGACTGTTTGAATCTAAACTAAACCATTTTGTTTTTTCAATAAATTTCCAAAACTATAGTGCGTCATCGTTCTTATGGCGCTTGAATGACATTTTCAAGAGGGCGCTGTTGGTAAACATTTGTGAAACTGTATGTGGAAATAGTATTGAAAAAAAAAAACAAAATGGCGGCGTCAAAGCGGCGTTAGTTCCTACTATTGCCACGTGTTAAAAGAGCCATGACACACTACCAACAGCGCTACCGTGTAATTTATCATTAGAGCGCTAAAAGATGCAGCATTGTAATGTCCGTTGTTAAAATTTAAGACCACACACGAAAACAAAGCAAGGAAGAAAATTTCATCAAAATGCTAACAAATATTGTCAACGTTTCTCGGCCATTCTTTTCTTATTTGCACGGTTAGCGGCAAGCTAATGGACAAACAAGGGTCGCGCCAATGTTGATTTTCAGTTAGACCGTGCAAGACCGTTTGTCGCTTGTATCTTACAAGATTTATTTACGTCAGGCGGCTGCTTGGATGTATAACTTCCTTTGGGATGTTGAAATAAGAAAGTATGAGTTACAGTCTGAAGAAATAATAAGCTTTTTTGTTGCGTGTTTTGAGAAGCAGGGTGTTTAATTTGCATGGGCATCATAATAATTCATCATGAGCTTACAAATATGTGGCTTTAAATTTATTTGAGTTGATAGTTAAGTGTGGCGAATGAGGCGTGGGATGCGAAACGCAATTACCCACAGTCTCATGACATTAACAAGTAAACATTGTGTCTTCTTGTTTTTATGCTCATGTCGATACGACGCTATCTCGAGGCGCACCCTGGACAGTTTGCACACGGTAATGAGCCTACACACTAATGCCCGGCGACATGACAACCGAACCGGCTTTGGTGTGTAGGTTCCTTACACGCAGAGAATAGCTGACTAATCCTTGCATCACTGTGATTCAAACTTCAACTAAGAATTATAAATCATCTTCATCTGCATAGCCTTTTCCCAACTACATATGTTGGGATCGGCTTCCAATCTAACCAGAAGGAGCGACTGCCTGGAGGTCAGACCTCCACAATCCAAAGAATTATAGATACCTATTTAATAAACAAATAAGGTAAAGTAAAATATAACCATAACAATGGCCCCCGACGTCACTCTTAATTGCGCAATTAGAACGACGCCCGCACATATTAGCAGAACTAATTATACGACGATATACGAAGCCCACAGACAATTCCCCTTTAATTGCGGGTAATGCCTTAATTTGTAACAATTATCGTCATTAATATTTCTTAAGAAAGTAATTTTATATTCATTTTAATAATTAGTTAAGCTGTTGCCGGATGTTGAAATGCTATACTTTGTTAGGTAACTTTAATTCAAGTAGTAATGTTTTGACCTTTCATTTCGAATTGAGAACCTTGCCTTGCAAGAAAACTATAACTAAGTGCTATTTGCACCACGGTTCTCAGTATAACTAATGTATCTCCTAAATTATTAAATACCCCCCCCCCCCCCAAATTTATGATTCATACTAAGTGAACCCAATGTCTTAATGTCAATAACTACATTGTATAAAACAAAGTCGCTTCCTCGTCTGTCTGTCCCTATGTATGCTTAGATCTTTAAAACTAAACAACGGATTTTGATGTGGTTTTTTAACCGACTTCAAAATAAGGGGAGGTTCTCAATTCGGATGTATGTTTTTTTTTGTGTTTGTTACCTCATATCTTCGTCATTTATGAACCGATTTGAAAAATTATTTTATCTGAATGGATCTGCTTTCCGATTAGTCCCATAGAAATTTCATCAAAATCGGTTCAGTAGTTTGGTTTTTAAATCAAAATAGCTGGAAAAAATATGTCATCCAAGTAAAAGAAATTGCGAAATTGATACTTGACAAGGATTTGTGTGTGATGCGATAACTAAAAAGGGTAAAATAAAAACGTTTTTGCAAAAAAAAATAACCGACTTCCTAAAAAAACACTAAAAAAAGTGGAAAATAACTTTAATTTCGGCAGTAGGTGCCAAAAAAGTCAATGAAACAAACCATAGTCACCGACTTCCGAAAGTAAAGTTATTTTCCACTTTTTTTGTGTTTTTTTTTGGAAGTCAGTTATTTTTTTTGCAAAAACGTTTTTTTAATAGATAGAGTGATTCAAGAGGATGGTTTAAATGTATAATACATGCATATTATAGTTGAGAAAACATTAGTAACTACATTGCACCCGTGCGAAGCTGGGGCGGGTCGCTAGTTAATATTAAACCGATAATGTTAAAGTAAATAACTGATTTATCTACTTTTAAACTATCACTTATAACCGAACTTTCAAAAACATCCACTTTACAACTAAGAATAAAACATTAGAAAAGTTTGATTACAAAGGGTGACTTCGGATCCTTTTTTTCCCATAACTGAAGACGATACTCCTGGAGGAATAAACGGTTTGATATCATCGGGATCTGCAAAAGTTTGGAGCCCTAGGGACGCGCGGGCGGAGTCCTGTCTCCATCTTATATTGTTCGAGTTGTATTTAGTTTTATATGAGTGGTTTTCTTCTTGGTTGCAGCTAAAAAATGGGTTGGTAAAATGTCGTTTCAGGTACTATTTCTGTTTAGGGATTTAAGTTTCCATGTATATTCTTTAATGGATCATGAGTACTTGAGTAGTTAACGAGTTTGTTCACTGCCAATCCTTAAGTTAATATCTACCAACTGTTAATGAATTTGTTGCAAATAATGCAAAGTGATGAATATTCGTCAATTCCCAGTTCCTGCAAAAGCAATATTAGGTACTTTTAATTCGAGGACAATAGGTGAATATAAAAGCGAAGCGTTACAACGTTCAACGTTTAAAAACCTGGGTAACAATGCCTTTTTAGGCGTACCAATTGTGTATATTAATAAAGTACAGGTAAAAAATATGAAAACAATACAGTTAATGTTGGCGATTCTGTTTGATCCTTTGTTTTCACATATATATGTAATACCTACATACACAGTAATAATTCTATAATTAATCAGAATTTGACTCTTATTACATTTTCGTACTGAATTGAAGGAAAGGTCAAACATCAAATAATTATGTTTGCCAAAGCTTTCATTTCGACTTTTCTCGCAAACAAATCGGCCTCGTTGAAGTAAAGGGAAAATGTTGACGGAATTGGCCCGCAGGGAATTGAAAAATTGGGCCTCGTCTGTGTATTTCAATTGGCTTTAAATTGAAACAGATTCTTTCAATTTAACAGCAAGTAAGACCCAAAGAAGTATCTATTTAAGTAATGGTAAATAGATAACATTCATAAAAATGCTTAATACAATTTTGAAATTCCTATAAAATAATATCTTTGAGTAAGTCAGAGAAGTTAACAGGTATACTACCTAGTAACACACATTCGCTAGTTGACAAAAAACCATTAAAAGTGGTTTTTTTCAAATAAAATCCCAACTGTGACAAAGGTTGGCAAACCATTTCGAATAGGCGACCACGCTATCCGTCCCGGGCACACCATCTACACCTCACATAGCATATAAAATATTTGCAGGGGTTTTCACATGGACAGGCAGGGCTTTCAATCAGCTGGTGACAGTTAGATTGAATCCAATATGGACTGAAACCGACGGAATAACAGTAATCGACGGCCACAGAGTTCTTTTCAATGGTGAAATAATCCTTTTGTAAATGAAATTCTGAAATGTAATCGGTGAATCTAGTTTTTTTTTTGGGAAGAAGGAAGTTATTGTTTGCTGCATTATTTTTTAGGTATTCTACTTTATGAAGAGTTTTAGAAGTATCATTTAGTAATAGCAATAATAAACAACGGCTTTGGAAATCGACTAAATTATTTAATCGCGTCCACGATTCATATTGGCTCTTTCTAATAACTTGCATCCCAACTGCTCCACAGTGCAAAGATTCAAAAAGATATGAAAATGATGAAAAGAGCTCTATACGTGGTTAAATTTAAGTCGTTTTAATCCTGTTAAGGGGTCATTGTACTCATTATAACGAACAACTTTTACTATGGGACCAACCCTGAAATCGCGTAAAAAAACATCAGCCGTTCATTACGCGTTAGGCGAACATGAATGTACTGAACAGCTGATTTTTTTTACGCGATTTCAGGGTTGGTATCATAGTAAAAGTTGTTCGTTATAATGAGTACAATGACCCCTTAAGAGGATTAAAACGACTTAACTTTAACCATGTATAGAGTAACTAGTGCCTGAGGTGTACCTTCCCAAAATTGCAATAACACAACAAAACCCAAAACTACATTGAACTTCCCTCCAAGATTGTGACACCCAAAAGTTATTCTCATAAACGAACAGGGGCAGGTAAAGTATACATAATTCAGTTACATTGCAGAAATAGGTCAAAAGGATGTGGCAGCCCAACGTGATGCCGTAATGGAGTTGTGCACTTAGCCCGCTAATGTGTTTCTAGACTATTTATTGGTATTGACGCCTATCGGCTAATGTCCTGGTAAAGTATTGGCCCAATGCTCCTTTAGTTAGGATAAAAGTTTGTGTTTCTTATACCTAGTAAGTTAATTTTTCTGAGTTAGGTTGTTGCTTCCAATGTGCCTTTGCCATAACATTCTTCGTTTACCTCACTCCAATACAGCGTATGAAACAATTCTGAATTTATTTTGTTTTTGATTAATAAAGGTATGACATGTAAACTGGCCCAACTTAAGAAGCTTCTTGGCACCGTCTTCATTAAAAACTCTTAGTTTAGTGTTTTCAGTGCCGATGAGTGTATTTGTATTTAGACAGAGTATTACGCGATATGCGATTCCTAGAAGACATTTTCATTAAAGATTACTGCGGCTATCATAGTGCATACTTCGCCACTATTTCCCAGGTGTTGCACCCTCATCGCTTCTTGCGCAACGATATTACATTATATAAAAAGCAACTAGGTAAGTACGTAACATCTACTAGTAGTTACTCACTTCCATAGTATTATCTAGGGAACAACCACTTCCCCGTCACGATAAAGTTCTTAAAAGCTGTTCGCGGCACATCGTGTATCAACATACAAAAGACAATTGAGCTAACGGGACCAAAGGTTTAGTGCCTAACTCTTACTGACGACCTTGTGTATGACCGTATACTGCAATTAAAACTTCAAGGGTTGGCTATGGTTGAAAATTGTTTTGCTGTGGTGTATATGGAACTAGTCCCTGTTAATGTAAAAAATAAAATAATTGGTGGCTTCAAAATACTGTCAGGGGTTTGTTTTGGAATAGTTCTATGTCTAAATTATTATAGTTCCTTCATTTGTTTGATTCAAAATTGTTTACTCTTTTTCTTTGTAGCGGTTATTGAGAAGTCTTTTTTATACTAAATAGGTTTGCGTTTGGCCACAAGTCGCCTAATGTAAAGCGATGATGCGGCCTAGGGTGGAGCACGCGCGCCTAGAAGAAACCGATTCACTCCAACCTTGAATAGAACCAGATTTTAACGATCAGGGAACAGAAAACCTGTCAGTGAATTCCACAGACTGGCAGTTCGCACAATAAATGTGGGAGCATAGCGCTTTGTTCGGGTCCGCAGAACTTCAACATATAGCGGTGACGCTTCGTCGTATCTCTGCTCGTCCGATGATAGAATGGGGATGTGGGAATTTGATTGTGTAATTTAAAAGCACACTCCCCGAAATATAGCTGAAAAAGACCGATAGACTGGCAACTTTGCGGCGATGTTCGAGGGTGACCATATCTGTCTTATATCAGGAGTTCTGAGACGAAGATCAACATCATGTAAGTGAAATTTATTATTAATAATGCTGTAATATTTTGAGAAGGTACCTACACCCTGCCCGAAACTTTAGGTAATAGTTGGACCTTCAAAATACCTAAACATACACAAACCTCGTTTGAATAGCGCAAATGATTAAATGAAATCCCAAACATTCAAACTTACAAACCCCAATTACCACAGCAAACATTTATGAAAATTGAAATTGAATTTGAACTGTCGAATCAATGCAACTTTATTCTAATGTTCCGTTGGTTGTTAACCAATTAAACAATTGCATAACTGGATTGTTCGGTTGACGGGAATGGATTTTGAGTTTAGAACAATATGGCGTCGCGACCGTTACATTCAAAGTTGCAACGTTCGTTTTGACTCGTTATGTTGATTAATTAAGCAACGGGTCGGGTGGTTATTTTGTATCTGAGAAATGTAAAGGAAATAGATTGAGGTTAATGCATATAAAATTCAGGATGCACAAAGATTTCATACTTATACTTAATAATAAGAAAATAAAGACAAAATTCGATTTTTGTGAGTTTGTATGTATGAGAATGGTTATCTCCAGTACCACGGCACATATTTGAAAAACTACACTATCTAGGTCGTCACTTGATTCATTATATGACACGCTCCGAAGGAGATTTCAGCCACAGTGAAATGTTGGACAGTAAATAAATTTCACTTTATTAAACTTGTATCCAATTTACACTTGATGAGAGACTTATACGATGAGAGTTTTATTTGGAATGGAAAAGAATTAAATGAAGATTATGTTCCCATACCAGAAACAGATGGCAAGAACTAGCCGCGTACCGTGAAGGCTGGTTCGGGGTGGCGCAGGGCAAGAGCTCTTGGAAAGACTTGGCCTTTGCCCAGCAGTGGGATAGTACGTGCAACACAAAAAAACAAGTTTTTCAAAGTTTCCTTACTGTTATCTCAATCACAGTGCCACAGCGCGTCTCTCAAGTTTCTAAGTCGAAATTGCTATTAGAGAGATTCACGCCTAATGGACGAGTAATTGGCTGCTTCGCAAACTAATGGACAATTACGGCGATAGGCGTACATTTTACGAGAATTATAATATGGTTATGTCGCCTTTATTATATGCTAATATCGATAAGTCAAGGTATGCCGTCGAGTTTTAAAGGTGAGGAGATAAAAGGTCACTTGTACATTGATTGTTCTTTTTTAAACGGAACATCATGCCTTTTGTCCTAAAAGGGTTAGGCACAGGTGTACCCATTTCACACTCATATTTAGCCAATTATGTAAGATATTAATATAAAATATGATTTATATAAAGATGGATGGAATGTGTGAGGAATGATATGAAAGAGAAAGGAGTAAATGATGCCGTGACTTCTGACAGGGGAGAATGGAAGAAGAAAATGTGTTGCACCGACCCACAAGAAGATGATGATGATTTCGCCAATTATGTTTAATATCGATGTATTACAGCTTATTGACACAAATTTTGAGTCCAGGCAGCTACTAAGAAATTCCTGATAAAATACCCAATTGCGCTTTGCTCAACATGAGAATCGAACCTCGAACGCGATGCTCAACAGCAGCACTTGCGATTAGTAGATCACCGAGACCGAGGCAGTCCAAAAATTATCCTATTTTTGCTGATGAGTCAAATTATTTCATTTTATAATAAAACATCACGCCTGTAATCACTTACGGGATAGGCAGAGGTGTACCTTATGGCACACCTTTATTTCGCCAGTTATGTTTAAAGTTTCATGTAATAGGGGGCAAGCCATCAACCGGGCACAAATTCAGATTCCGTGGCTGCTACTGAGAAATTCCTGATGGAATAACCCTCTAAAATGTTGCCCGACCTGAAAATCGAACCCGGGATCTCAGCAGTCACACTTGCGACTACTATAATGCCACCATATATTGCGACCACCTCTTATAATAGCTTTGATAACGAAAAACATAGAGAACTCTGCCACCTCTCATTTAGGAACAAGCGAAGCGAATCAGTTTCCATGGATCTCGTTAGTGACACGTAGGATACAATGGCAGTAATTCATCACTAAGTTTAAATCCAATTAACCAAAACTGTTTATCCACACAAAAGCAGTTGCAAATTCGTATATCCTCGTTATCCCGGAAGCGTTCATAATTTAATCTGATAAAATCTTGCCAAATGTAACTTGAAGGCATTTCTTAGTCTATTGTTAAAATAATTTCTAGTTTAACATTACAGAAGCCTTATTTTATTACTCGATTGATGAGGTAATGCTATAAATGTGAAAGTGAGTTGGTTTATTACGCCTTAATGGTTGCACAGATTTTAATGACATTTTACAAAGCGATAGAGCTAGAGCTGGGATACTTTTTACTCCGGTAGTACTTTGAGAGACCGTGAGATAATTTTTGACATTCATCGGGCAACGCTACAGACCAGAAGCTACTTCCTTTTAAACGTTTTAGTTACAATGTTCAAAAAATTAAACATGTCATAACATCTCATCATCACCATCTTCCTGCCCTTGTGCCATTCTACTTGGGGTCGGCGCAACACGTTTTCTTCTTCCATTCTCCCCTGTCAACCGTCACTGCATCATTTACTCCTTTCTCTTTCATATCATTCCTCACACAATCCATCCATTTTTTCTTTGGCCTTCCTCTCCCTCTCCATCCATCAACACCACAAACACACACACAACACACATATAATACACACATACATACATCACAACACACACACATGCACAACACACATCACACATACACCATCGTTATCTTCATCGTACATATCATAACATGTAAAGATGCAAATGTATTCTGTCGACATGGGTCGTGGGGTGGGATTATGATGAAAATGCTATCTTGTAAATTTCGAAGAAATTGACAAGTTTGTATCATCATAACCACCCTAGAAAGCCATCGAATCCAATGCATTCAGTTCTCGAGAGCTTTGTTGTGCTGCTCTTTCATGTGCTCTCTAGTGACTAGCATATCAACTTTAACAAAGCAGACATGTCAGAACATTTTTGACGACATTGTAGGGTATAGCTGTGCTGTGGGGTATCATAGATTCAACGTCCAGTACGAGTGCAGTACTCCTGACACTGTCCTATCTACTGGAGAATCCCAATAGACCGTCCCCTCACACCGTGATCTGAACCATACGCATGACGCCACAATGGAGGCGGTCGCTTACCAACTAACCACCCAACCCAACCAACTAATCTTTACTAACAATATTAAGAGGCAACGTTTGCATATTTGTAATTTTGGATGTAGGGGGTAATTTTAGGAAGTTCTTATTCAATTCTGAAAATTCATATACTTCTTCTTTATCGTGTGGATAGTGCCTAACCTGGTGTCAGAGTTTTTATGGCGCCCATGGGCCTCTGACTTGGCTTTACATACCGTCGAGAAATATCTCTCAGGTATGCTGGTTTCCTCACGATGTTTTCCTTCACCGAAGCAAGTGATAATTATTCAATACGCACATGATTCCGAAAAATCAGAGGTGCGTGTCCTGGGTTCGAACTCGAGACCTATGACTTGGCAGTCCAACGGTCACATAGCCTAAGCTATCACTGCTTACATTCATACACTAATGGGTAGCTACATTATTCCCGAGTGTCATCGGCTAAATTTAAAACGAACCTGTTGGATAATTTCCGACCGTAACGCGAGCGTAACCGCGGGAAAAACTAGTAAAACACGAAAGTAGAATCTACAGATATCCACAATACACCAATGAAAATCTCAGAAAACTCCGTACCTAAACAGGCCAATAGAATCAGTGGCACCGGTCAATATTGCCTGACACTCAAGTGTTCGTGATGCGTGAACTTTGTGGATTTCCGATAGAAGAAGTCGAGTGCTCTGTCCATACGGTGTGGAATAGCGGCCATGTTTGCTAATCTCAATGTGTGCCGATTATCCGTCATATTTGATCGGCTCCGTACACTGTTCCGTGTTAGATGAGGAGATATGAGTGTCGCAGTGGGGTTACGAGTTTATTTGGGCCTTACGTGCTCTTTGTCAAGTTTTTGATCATAGGTGAACAAAATATTATAGTTATATTTGTCTTGCATGCGTAATTCCATTGTTACGAGAAGCTCGTGGTTAAATAATAACCACCGCACGGATGGACCTTCAAGGTTAAGCAGCGCTTGTCAAGGCAGGTCCGTGGATGGGTGACCATTACATACCGAGTTTCTTCCGTGGCTCGCCGTTAGTTTCGGCTGTCATTGGTAGATCTTTGAGAATCGTTACAGGTAGTCAGAATTTCGAGGTAAGAGGTCATACCCAGTACTGACTGAGTTGTGGAGGTCAGATAAGCAAGCGCTCCATGTAAAATATTGGTTATCAGCTGCTTCAAGTTAGACTGGAAGCCGACCCCAACATAGTTGGGAAAAGGCTTGGCAGATTATGATGATTTAATTACTGTGTTTGCTCGTTGGTGTTGCAAAAGTATATTTATTGTCACTTCGTACTTAATTATCTAATATTATGTTACCAAGTTAGTATCTTGGTGATAATTCATGCGATTACGCAGTGACAGTTTGACAATGTGATGATGCATTACTGTGACATAGTTTGTAGTGTGATAATTAGACGAATAATTATGATAAAACATTTAGGTTCTGTATGTTAACAACACTTGGGTGTTGCATTGGAATATCCGTGATAATCATTTGGGTTGGTGGTTGCAATCCCTGCTAAGTTGCAACGTAGGTGGGTGTTTCAAAGTAACTAAGCATAGGTATCTAATTATTTACCAAAATATGATTAAACCCCACATTGCATGTTTGTTTATTTTTTTTATGTAGCGTATAATGACATCTTTGGAGGCCTCTGTATTCCCGTCCGATATTAACTGAATGAATAACTTTTTCAATAATTGATTGATGTCGTTTTTACATAAACAGATAATTATCAGCTTTATGCTATGGTGAATTAATTGATTTCAAAGTAGACTCGCACTTTCAAAGGGAGGAAGCGCAAACTGAACTGCATGTGTTGGTTAATACATTTTTCAAATAAAATTTTAGAAACCTTTGTAAACTTAATCGCAAACGCGTTTAGTTCCAATTTCCAATAACAAATAAAGTAAACAGTTCCATTTACTAAGGATGATCTTCCTTGTGAAAGCAAAAATACTTTATGCGTCCCAGTTGGTCGATACGGAATTCTTAGAAACTGAATTATCCACCGGGGAGAGAGGGTAAATAAAACCCACCCCAAAATAAATAGGGCTAACAACGTACACGTAGGCAATCATTTCGTTAAGAAAGTACGAGTCAAGTTATTTCTCTTGGGTGTCAGCGGGAGAGCGGGGAGGTTGGGGAAACTTAGACCACAAATCACTATTATGTCAACTTGTAATGGACTGTGAAAGCCTTTGCGTTTTTCGGGGTGCATAGATTACTTTAGTTTTATCAACTATATTTTTTACAACAGTGTCGCGAGGAAACATCATTTATTCATTTTCCCTTGTCTACGTTAAGAAAGCTGGGTTTTCCTCAATGATTTGGTAGGGTGGGATCTGTCTATTGTTTCTCGGTGGTGAGTCTAGTGGTGAGTTACGAGATTGGAAACGAATAATGTCTTTTCTGTAGAATGTAGATTTTTTAGTGTAGTTAAAAAGTCTGGACGGTTATTGACCAGAATTCCATGTGGTATTTCGATTATTGCATTACTCTTTCTATCCAAAAACAATTAAAATGCTCTATAATAATGATCTATAGAGTCGAGAATCGTTCTGAAACCAGCAGTAAAGTGACAATGTCTCCATTTTGTGTAAAAGCTACTAAAGTAACCTAATAATAATTGATCTAGTAGTCTTACCTGTTAAAATGGAGCAGCTTTAAGTTGAACTATAATTACCCTTCCTCCGTTCCCGCGGGACTCGATTATAATGAAGCTAGGAAACGGTGAATGTGCTCGAAAAGTATTATTCGTGAGATGAAGTGGAATTATTATTTTAGTTAGTTTCATCATCTGCCTAGCCTTTTCCCAACTATGTTGGGTTCGGTTTCGAGTCTAACCGGATGCAGGTGAATACCAGTATTTTATATGGAGTGACTGCCTCCACAACCCAGTTAGTACTAGGTAATAACGATACCCCTTGGTAAGACTGGTTGTCAGACTTTCGGGCCACTGACTACCTATAACGACTGTCAAAGATCTACAATTGACAGCTGGGACCGACGGTTTAAAGTGCTTTACAAGGCATAGAGGAAACTCGGTATGTAATTGGTGGTCTTCCATCCACGGACCAACCTAGGCAAGAGCGGATTAACCTGAAGATTGACCCAAGCGGCTGTTATCATTTAGCCACGAGCTCCTCAATATTATAGTTAGCTTATTGGCACTTAAAAATCCTTTGAAAAGGAAAACAGATAAAAATTAGAACTTGACAGGAATACTTTAAAAGATACACAATTATAAAAGTAATTTCTAGACGGAGTTACTGCAATTAGTGCATATTATTTAGAACAAAAAATACTTACCCATAAGAGCTTAAAACAAGCATAGTAAAAGTTCAAAAAAGTTACTCTCAAATTCTCAATAGATCAAGAGGTCAATTACTGCCATGAAAATCACGTGAACCATGTAGTGTAGGTAAGTAGTCATTAAGTTTGAGGTAAAAATCACTTTTTCACTCAATACGTGCATAGGGTATTAACAAAATGAGCAACATTTTCTGCCAAATAATAACTACATCCGTTTTTATTGTCTTAGAAAGAAAGGGACGCATAATACCACATCCATTACGTAATATTTCTAAGATCATCCCGCCACCCGGTACGTCAGTTTCCTAAGTGACACAAATAGAGTAGCATCTCTGCATACGGGCAATATAAAACGTGCTCCAAAACTTATTTCTTTAGATATTGCCACAACACTGTATGATATCGTTAAATTTCACGCCACACTGAATTTTAGGATGTGGTGTTTAAATAAAAGCTATTTTGGATGTTATTGTCGGAAGAACAAGATATTAGTGTCATGTTGACTTATAAATGGTTTGTCTCAGTACATTTTTTTTTCGATTTATTCTTAACGTCTGTTGTAAGTTGTGCGTGTTTAAGTGTGTATTATTACAGCTAAGTGTCACAGTACAAATCACTTGGTTCCTTTAGCAACCAGTCTATGATATAGTAACTTAGTAGCTTTGTAGTTTCTAGAACAAAACAGCAAAATTACTTCATATTAAAGCTACCGCAAAAATAATGCAATTTCGCTGCAAAAATGTTTTACCCTAGGTAAAACCGGAGTAAAAAGTTGCCCAACTTCCCCTTGACTTTGCAATGAAAAATATTACATAGTGTCTCAGCTGCACATCTTATACTCGTACAAGTCATTAAAATGGACCGGGGGAGAAAGGGGTTATTATGATCCCTGGACGATGGGCACCATCATAACTTTTATGCGTGTCCCTTTAATAGTGCTTTATTATTTAATGTTGTGTTTTGATGGATATGTTCTAAGTGTGGTTGATTGTGGTCCTAAAATGTTTGGTAGAAAATTAATGAGCTTTGTTGAAATGATAGGTTGGTATAACTGTTTTATGAGGAACGTATAGAGACAGATATTTTATCATGAAAATAACATAACATCAACTTTGTAATCCCCGAAGGGTTAGGCAGAGATGTACTCTATGTATAGAACACGCACACACAACAACAACAACAACACGACAATAGCGTATTTTTAAAACGTGCCTGTTTCTTAATCTCGACGACAACTTTATGAATATTTTAAAGTCCCATTACAGTTATTCCACATTTCTATTAAGTAAAATATAACATTTTGTTGTGGTTATGACATTGTATTATATGTATGATTTAACTCAGAGGATAAAATAGCAAAAATGACACTGTGAACATGTTAACCCGCTGACTGATTGACGAAACGTCGAGTAATTTTTCGCACATATAACGTCATTTATAACCGGGGCTTCTGTTTATTCTCATTCAAATTATACAGCTTAACATATACTTTAGCATTCACAAAATAACATTGTCCACAAGCCTCTGACAAGTTTTTCTAAAACGTATGATTTGTAAAATTCCATAATTTCGAGATTCCGTGGGATTCTATCAAAGACCGACTGGTAGATATAATCTGACGGTTATATTAAGAATAAAAACGATATCGTCGCTTAAAATGATTGATATCGTGAACTAGACTCGAGTATTTCCACAAAATACGCCAAGAAATATGTTTCTCCATTCGTAAGTAATCCTAAAACATTTACAATATATTCGCAGACCCTTGACTTTGCCTTCGTAAAATAAAAAGCCCCAATAGTAGACATCCAGTCGGGATTTACTTAGTTACGTAACCGCTACGGGGTGTCTTATTTTCTCAAACCAGCGTACCGGGGACCGCATTAAAGAAGCTTACACAAGTGTATAGCTTGCATTGTAGGGACTCCATATGTTATCCTTGAAGGAAATATATCCTAAAACTTTATCTCCCTCACAAATTGACTGGGAATTTCGGAGTTTTATTCACCTTTTTTGCCTTTCATCGGGTATTTTGGTCGGGGTTCGTGTAGGGTGAAAATATGTGGATGCTCGAGTTTGGTTTGAACTATCATAGATGAAATAACTCGCTTACAGTAAAGATGACAACAAAGAATACCAAGCACACAATATTCGCTGAGCCTTCTAAAGAATTCGTTCAAATATCTTAGAACCCACGCAGAAAATACTCGTATTATACAATAGTAAATAAAACAGTCGATAATCAATAAATAATTTACACAGTCCTCCGCTTCTGCTAAACCTTTTCCACTTTAAAATATAAACATGATGTTTATTCTTTCCAATCCAGCTCAGCAAATTTTCCAAGTCCAATTCTGTCCAAACCGATAAATTCTTAGCGTCCCTACTAAACCGTAAAGCTGGTATAGCAAAGTTAGTGGACTCCTTGCTAGACGCAGCGTGGCAGACGAGTTGGAAGCCACAAATTGCTCAGGGAACTTACCTCTGTTCGGTGACTGACAGGAACTTTGTGTCGCGCAGTTTACTTAAGACTTAAATGAATACCTACAGTTGCTTAGATCATTTACGGTTCGGGCTGATGTTGCTGGCCTGTGTCTTGTTGCCTTATACGGCATCTAAGCCTTCGTTCTAATTTACGAGTTATGTTTCGTGGGACGGATTATTATTATAAACTTATGTTGATATTGTTAGGTAAACTTTGTTAATTAATTAGTTGTGTTTCGTTTTCGGTTGATTATTATAATTTCTCTTGAATAAATATAGTTTTATGCCGTAATTATGTATATGATATGTATGAAACATAACACGGGGCGTTGTATGTTTACTAGAAATATTCAAACTAAAGCGAAATTTTGAGTTAAGCAGGTACATAAGTAATATTTAATGTAATGCGTCTTCTTAAAATAAAGTAAATTCAACGTTAAATAAATAATTAACCGCAAGCGGAACGCTGTTAAGCTCTTTAAACTGTCGGGTTACTTCATTAAAGGGTATTAAACTTTTGTTACACACGGGATTAGACAAATTAGGCATTTGATGTTGTTTCAAAAGACTTTCCGCTATTTTTCGCAGTTCATACGCAGTATTACGTACATAGTTTTAGGTGGTAGAAACAAAAGTATACATAGCAATACTTTTTAGTTTTGCTATTAAATGAACGAATTAGAATCTTCTGCAGAGAGATAAAAATCGTTGTTGGATTGTATACCTACTGTAGAAATGTATTTGTTTACTTCTATGTACCTGCATACTAACGTACTGAATAAACTCTTAATAATTCTTACAGGTATAATATTTATAATTTACGAACCCTAAGAAACATTTAATACCTGAAAAGTGAAACATATTTTTTCAGGTATACCAAGCATGCAGTGGTCGGACGTCGTTGAAAAGCATAAAAATGGAAGCCATTTGGGTTCAGTTCTTTCAGCGCCATATCACAACCCACGAGGGAATCAAACTGACGTGAAGATATTATACTTTGAAATCAATTTCTCTTCAGCATATAACCAGGGGGTCGTTAACCCTTCACATTGAGGGTTGTCGGAAACTTGTGCAAGTGCCGTAAGAGTAATCAAAGAGATCAGAGTAAACATGAACTTAGACTGTCATGCGGGTTCGTATGTATTTCATTAATTTCTATCCTGCATAATATGTTTGTCTGTTTGAATTTGTTTAGTACAAAAGCTTTCGAATTTAACAGACCAAATAAAATTAGATAATTTGATTGCGTTCATTGTTCATTTTTAGTTGTGTTTATTTATTGTGTCGTTAATTAAAATGTTCTTTTGGAAAAAGCTTTGAGTTTGTTGGTTAAATTCAATTAATTAGTGTTTTATAAGATTTACATGTCATTTTCATCGTCAGCAGCAGTAACAACTTTATATGAAATAACAAAACAATTTATTTTAATAAGTTTGCAACGTCTTAGGTCAGGCTATTGATTGAAAGCAATGATGGCGCGCTCAACAAAACAAAACAAACTTAAGCCTAACGTCTTGGCCACGAGCTTGGTTCAGGGCTTATTTACGAAGACGCGGTGCGTTGCGCGTCGCGTGCTGCGTGGCGTCTCGAAGCGCGTTGCGTATTTGTTCCATCTACATCCTACGAAGAGGCAGCGCAAGGTCCACGTTATCACAAACACAAACATATGACAATGTATGATGATGTTTATAGAGTCGCCGGACGTGAAGCGACAAGTACAACACCGCTTCTCGGTGAACAAAGTATTAAAGAAACTGGCTGGCCGAAACGCTGCGTGCAACGCTGCGTTGAACGCCGCGTGTGTCGCGGCGATGTCATCTGCGGTCTCCGCCGCAAGCAACGCTGCATTTCAAGCAAATGCGCGTAAAATCGCTTCTCCATGAATGAGCTCTTGCGACACGTGTGATGCGACAACGACTGCGGAAAAGCAAATAAAAGCGAGCATACCACAAGTAACCGTGACGTGACGGTACTCCGAGAAGGAAACAAGTGAAAACGCGCAGTCGCATCGAGCTTGTGAATAGAGGACTAACCCTATCGGGGTATTCAGGGACTAACCCGTACAAAAGTACCTACTGAAAGGCTTCTTTTGTTTTTTTCGTCTAGGCTTGCTCACGTCCTAACTCTTACTACGTTCATGCTGTACCTAAATCAATCTAACTTAAACGAAATCTAGGCAAAGCCCATAAGATCTCTGATACTCATTTGTCTATGACTCAGAATGCTGAGGTCTGTTACAACGCCAATTTCTGTAGTCATTCACTATGCAAGACGATGTGCCCGCCGATATACCGGAGCGTGATTCAATGGAAGAGACACTTCTAAGGAATATTTTAATCTGCTTACTGAGACATCGCAAACAAAATCTCAATTAACTTGCAAGAGCCAACTGGTTGATTTCCAGTACAAGTGTAGCTGAATAAAGCTACAACTCAGCAAAGAGTGGCCGTCACAACCTACCGTCGTAATATTTCATGTTTTTTAGGAACTCTGCATTTTAGTTGCTGCACCCGAGCCTCAAGCGACATATTGTGACAAAGTGGCTGCAATGCTGCATCTAGTTGACCCATAAAAATGATATTGTGGGTTTAAATGTTTCCAGTATCACACACAAAGACCTCGCATTTTTTTAAACCTGTGTTATCTTACTCGGCAGTCAAGTATATTCTTATAGCCTTTCAATTTTCCCCAAGTGCAGCCTTCCCTGGCTAATCTGCCATCACGCCAGGGTTACTTAAGCCTCATTTACTGGCACCTCACGACGAAGCTCATTTACTGACACTCACAGCGTGAAGACTCTCTGACGCATATGCCCCGATGCATTCTGCAAGAAGTAAATTATTATTTTCGTTTATTTCGCCTTCCTGAAACGAGGTTAATAATTATTTTGTTTTAGTTAAAATCGATGAATACTTGTTGGTAAGTCGTCACTTCGTACATTAGTACCATAAGGTCCAGGGTTCGATTTCCGGGTCAGACTAAGTGTAATTAAGTTTTTCATCAAGAAATTTGTATAAATATTGATGGCAAATGACTCGGTCTTTTTACATGGGACTTAAACATACCTGGCGAAATATGAGTGTACCATAAACCTCTGCCTAACCCTTCGGGGAAATAATAATATAATAATAATATCGCTGGACATTACACACAGCGCCATCTAGTGCCACACTAAGCAACGAGGCTTGTGTCGTGGACACTAGATAGTTGATATACTACATAGATACTTTTTGTTTGTAAATACATACTTATTATACATATAAACATCCATGACTCGGTAACAAATGTCTATGCTTATCACACAAACACTTGCTCCTACCGGGATTCGAACCCGGAACCCTATGAACGTAAGGCAGCCTCACTACCGCTGCGCCATTCGGGTCGTCGAAAATAATACACGTAGCGTGATGTTTTATGTTTAAGATGTCAGTTCCAGCATCCTTTACAACAAGCAGTGTTACCACAAGATCGGCTGATTTAATATGCATCCAAGGTGTCCAAGAGGTTCAACGTTTTAAATTGACTCACAGCTCTGAATACCAAACCTTAGTTTAATTACATTGTCCTCTACGTTATACTACAAGGAAATTAGTTAAGTGAATTTAAGAAATTAGTTAGTGGGTGTAGCTCTTCAGGCTAATTTGTAATTGGAGGTTTCTGAAGTAAACTTTTTTTCGTAGTTATTTTGTAATTTTTATACAACTGTGTGAAAATTAAATTCAGTTCATTGCTGACGTAGCTCATAAAGTTGCCAAACTAAAATGGGACTGGGCAGGCCATGTCTGTCGGCAAAGCTGTGGGCCCGCAAATCACAAAACTGGAGCCCTGAGACAGTAAGACGGGGTCGCGGCAGACCAAAGAGGAGATGGCGGGACGCTTTGGATGGCTTTCTCGTTAATTGGCAAGAAGAGGCGCAACATTGAGAAAAGTGGAAGGAATGAGGGAAGCCTTTGCCCAGGAGTGAGACAGCTCTGGCAAACGAAAAAAATACATAAATCTTCCACTAAATATTGTACCAAATGGCAGACTTAAAAAATATACTACCGGTTGATCGGATGACAACGATGTTTGAATAAAATACCACAAATGTAATTTCTATAGAATGGAAATATATTATATTTTTACTATATTTCCATTCATATAATATATAAGCTAATATAGTAACAAAAATAAATATAGAGGCTTACTTCGTCCGAAATCCTTTTTAATGGCCATGTTCAATTAACGCTTATATTTCCATTTCAAATGAAATTGGAACACTTCAATAGCTTTCTAAGATCAAATATAAAAGCAATCACAAAATATTTAATATTTCAAAGAAAACGGACTTTTAGCACCAATAAACACTTTATTGTGACAATTAGCGAAACTCAATTCAGTATAGAGCTACGAGCGTAGCAATAAATCTCGTAGCCACGTAGCCGCGTAGCTCGTAGCACTTCTACGTGTCCACGATGTCTCAAATACTTAGTTTATTTTAACACTCCACGGCGAAAGCGGACCAAATAAGTTCCATTCTGTTGGTTACGGGACGTTGAAAACTTTTATTGGTTTTTAGGTTGGAAATATAAAAATAATTAGGACTCCAAAAATAAGAAAAGGTAATTTTAGAATTGAATTAAGTAGATATTGAAAGATTGACAGGTCACTTCTAAGTATTTCTATTATTATTTGTTTATGAAATGATATTGAAATGCAGTAATCTAAGAATGCTGAAATTTTTACTACAGCTGTAAATCAAAACTCTCTATTTGCTTTAATTTTCTTCTCAAACTTTCATAAAATGAAGTAGCTATAAAAAAATAATGAATAAATAAAATAACTGCTAGCAGAAGCAAACAATAAACTTAATTCAACTAAGAATCCCGTTTTATGTAGTCCGTAAGAACACAAACTATTTAAGTAATAACAAAAGTCTCCTTATGTCGTCAATGCTGAGAGAAACAACTGGGAATACACGGTCACAATTGCCTATCATCAACTTCATGTGTAACTAGTGAAATCTTCTGTCTTCGCTTGTCAGCAGACTGATGGTAAAGAAAAATCTATAAGAAAGTTACCTAAAAGCCGCTAGGTACGAAGTAGGTATACTGTTGGAATCTAGAATTTTTAAGAAAGTTTCCCTTGCCGCTTGTTTAGTCCTTTAGTATTTTAATCACTGTCAGTTGAAAATGCAGGAATACCAAGTCTTTTTCCCATGTATTCGCGTTACTTAGGGGTCTGATGAGAGTTGAGTTGAGTACAAAAATATTGCTGCGTGGTCCCACTGCTTCAATACTAACGTAAAGCGTCTACTTCTGATAAATGGATAAAGACATCCCCCACAAAACAACATCTTGTGGTACCATTATAAGACAATCAAACTCACATCACTAACATAGTCACACTTACTCCACAAAAACAGCTCTTATTGTAATGACATTAATGCGCTGTTACGGTGAAATTGTAACAGCTGACAGATACACGGTACAACCCAGTGCACTGACAGTTGCCCACTTTTCAACCTTAAAACTTAGGACATAAGGGTGAAAATTGGCAGAAAGTCAATCATCATCAAGCGTCATTTAACCAGTATTACCATCATAAAACCAGGTGCACAACGCGCTCTTTAAACAAACAGCCAACCAATTTGCCACACCGCTAATTGACGGACAGACACGGACAGAAACTCGAAGACACTGTTGTCTTACTAAGGCCCGTACGATCAATAATTCAAACGTTCGGTGTGTACTCCGCTTTACCGTGCCGCGTCTAATCCGTATTTATTTCCCCAAAACAGCGGAACAGCTGGCTACAGTTTGCGTCCCGGAATTTATGTCCGTGCTCCTTGCGTCCCTGGGAAACACGTACGGCGGGGGTCGAGTCTTGTGTTGCGAGATTTACCTTGAGAGATATAATGTATCGAATATATATAATGTAGCGAGAATATGTTTATTATATAATATATTTTTGGCGTAAAAAAACAATCGCTTTAACTATTCTGACCGTAATCAGAGCATATTTTTAGATTTAAAGTTGGGCATTTATGTCACATTGTCATACGTTTATTTTGTCCAAATGACTATCAATTATACATAACTAGCTGTTGCCCGCGATTTTTTAATAAAAAATGGCCTGTGTGCTATTCCAGAGCGAAATCTATGTTTCTATATAATAAATTCCATCCAGATCCGTTCCGCTGTTCTGGCTTGATTGAGTAACAAACATCATTACATCCAAACTTTCGATTTATAATAGTAGCAATAGTATGCTAACTTAGGATAAAAAACAATAACAATTTCCATTTTCAGAGCAAAATAATGTAAAGCTTAGAGGAGATCTCATCAACAGGCCTTAAGCAGTTTACATAGCCCTTTCCAATCGCACACCAATCTACCAGTTGCTACCAACTACCCTTCAAAGCTAGACTGTGGCGTCCTACCTTCCATTTGTAAAATTGGGGTAAAAATCCACCTAAAATCCCGTCAGCCCCAGAAAAACTTGCAGTAGAATTAAAAATTTTAATATTTACATATAATAAAACTAGCGGCCCGTCCCGGCTTCACACGGCTATTTAAAAAAACTTTGACGGGACGGGATGGGACAGAATAGGACAGGATAGGCTTGCAGGACGGCTGAGTTCAGCAGCATAATTATGCTGTTAGAAAAATCCATTAATTTATAGATGTAGTCTACGTAGGCGCGATTCTCTAAGGGAACTTTTTAAAGAAATTAACATTATGACAGTACCTTGCCAATACATCTATGAAAACATCATGTACGTTAGGAAAAATCTGCACTTATTTAGTAAAAGAGGTGATAGACACCACTATAATACTAGAACCAGGGACCAACTAGTTCAGCAAGTTTCAGGCTAGCTAAAGTAGATTCATCTTTCATGGGGTACTGTTTAAAATGTTACAATAAAATACCTCCCCGCATTTTACAACTGAATGAGACGAAGTTTAAATCTTGTATAAAACGCACACTATGTAGGCAAGCATACTATAAGTTGGGAGATTACATTGATGATAAAAATGCTTAGCTCAATGCTGGTCCTGCTCCACGACCATAGGGGCAAACTAATTGATTACTTTGTGAAGTTATTGTGGAAGCTGCAGAAGATTGTAAACATATTCATTAACATATTGCATTGTATAGATTCAATCTCTTAGTATTATATAATTGCATAGCACATGTGTAAGTTCTATGTACGATAAAGCTACCATTTACATCTTTTACTGACTCAAATTTGCCCTGGCGGTTGAGAGAATGTCTCTCAAATGTCTCGCTGATGGTGGCGCGTGTGTTGGGTCGTTTAGTTCCCTTCAAAATGGTTGAGTTGAATGATGGCTGATCCATGCATCATGTTCGTGAACGTTCGCTGTTAGTAGGGACTGGTCATCTCGCAGCTGCCATGGATTATTGTATTTTGAATTGTTAATTTTATCTTTGTACTCTGGACGCTCTTACTCGCACGTCTTTCTACATCGTTCTCACACATATATGTATAATCTCGACATGAATGATGTAACCAAGACTTTGTAACAACACAATGATTTAAAAGAGTGTCCATGGAGTTTCTTGCCCATTCTTCTCCATAGAGATCTACGCTTTCGAATGGGCAACTACAGTACTTTCACAAGTTATTATGCCCTGTGACTAGTACTGTAGCTTAGTCTTTTTTGTGTTTTGACATTCAAAAGTGCCCGGAATGGTCTAATTGAAATAAATGCTTTGAGTTTCAGTTTGAGTTTAGGACTGGATAGGACAGGATGGGACAGGATGGGACAGGATGGGACAGGATGGGACAGGATGGGACAGGATGGGACAGGATGGGACAGGATGGGACAGGATGGGACAGGATGGGACAGGATGGGACAGGATGGGACAGGATGGGACAGGATGGGACAGGATGGGACAGGATAGGATAAGGTAGAACAGAATTTTATTTTTCAAAAATGGGTAATACACAACAGTTATAAATATCAGAGTTCAGCCATATTTAATTCAAACATGCAAACTTATACATTATTTAAGACACAATATGTACTTACATTTTAGAGACCAGATTCAATTAATAAATTATCATATATTATTTTCTTTATTTTATTTTTCTTTCTTATTCTTTACATTTTTAAATATTCACATATAAAACAATAAAAAAAAAACATTTAAAAATATAAAAACCTACCTAACCTTTGTGCTCTTTTGTCTTTATGTATTGTTCTTGTAATGTGTTTTGTGTGTACATAAATAAATAAATAATAAAAACCTATATATTAACAAAAATTATAAATTTTAACACATACACACTCACACACAGACACCCTTCTTTTTGTGCCGGGTTACTAAAAAAGAGTACATGATAAAGAAAGTTTGGATGTTATTATTTTAGTTTTTTTTTTGATATTTTTTTTATTCGATTATTATATTTTTATTTCTAATGTTTGTAAAAAGATTATAACTACAAACAAAAGCCATTAAACTTATTTATTTAACTTTTTGACCGCTGCGTAGGGAGCCGAATTTCTTAACATTGACTCCTCTCCCGTACCTTAGAGACGCCTTACATCGCATAGTAAGCCGAGCGGAGTGAGCGGCGACCACGCGACTTTTTTCTAATACTTACATTTTTGAACTCGTGATATTTTTCGAATGGAATGTCCGAATTGAACAATTCAAAATGTCATTTAAAGGTATTGAAGAAGTCTTGAGTATGAAGTAATTTATTTTCAGAATTACTACCAATATACAAAGAAAAAGCCTTTTCTAGCGGCGGAATTTCAAATACTTTTTTTTAAATAAAAGAACAATTATATACATAAAAGTTAGACGGGAATGCAAACAAACAAACAAACAATCAAATCTTTCCTCTTTATAGTAAAAAACATCAAACACGTTTTTAGCTTCACCTTCTCGAGCACTACCACAATACCCCCCCACACCTACAAGTAGACAGTGAGTGCGGTTCTATGTTTTGCTTATATTGTAACTGTCGAGTCATCTGGCGCGACACGACTGAGCCGATAATGCGTAACCTACATGTCAGGATTACGCAACGCGTAAACTTTTCACTTCAGGACATTTTCCGAGCCTAGACACAGATTTAGATGGGCTAAGAAGAGATTTTTGTTGAAAGAGTATTAAAGTTCTTGGATAAAAGGTTTGGTTAGACCGGATTTGAGTGCCGTATTGTTCTGGGCAAAGATTTGAAACCTACCTAGCTGTGTATACGTTGGTTATACGTTGTTCAAAGCAGTATAGTCGAATATTTACTATAAATTTTTAGAACATTGTAATGCGTTATTTAGTAAGAGACCTCTACTATACTAACGGCTGGTTTTTTATAAACGGCTTAATGGACTTTCAAATGGCTTTTTTATAATTAAATTAATCGCATTTATCGAGGTCATAAATAGTTTGTTGATTGCTTGAGTTTTAATCGTGAAAGCTATTTGAAAAATTGCCGATGTTCCTGTTACTTTTTCTGTTGTCTATTTCCTTAGTTGCGTTTTACGACACCCCCGGGATAGAAGTATGCAGCCTTCGTAATGGCGAAAACCACAGAGTATCATATAAGTTAATTAACAGACAAAAGGTTCACGGCAATACAACAATTGGAGTGCAAAGTTGATGTAGTGCGAACTTGTTACTTTATACGACTTTGCGAATAATTATTTTATCAAGATAACTTTTTGGATCATCCTTAAAGGCGAAAGATGCCCAGTCCACATAAACAAAAGTTGAAGTGACTTTGTGTCACTACAACTTTTGTACGGTTGAGTGAAACTGTAATTGATTCCTAAATTTTCAGATTTACACCTACTTTGTTTATCTCTCCACACCTGCACCACCCAAAGCGTGACTGGTAGAAAATGCCTATGGCATTAAATCCACCCGGCATCCTGGGCGTCTAAAATAAATTACAAAATCTTCTTTTCTTAACGCACACACATAAAACTGCACCCTTTCCCCCCCCTAAACGTCTTCGATTCTTTCCAAAACAGCACTATTTCCTTGCAGCACATAACTCAATGGGTAATAGATCGGCGCATTCATGGCTATCTGAGACAACATTCTAATTTAAATAGTTTGTGGGCACAGATAGGGTCGCTTTCCTCTATAAATCACTGGGAGGACCGCGGCCAAGCGTTTAAAAAGTTAAGCTGAGACGTTCTGCTCTCATTCCTTTTATTAACTCGATTTGGGGCGCTGGAGTTTCTTTAGTATTGTTTCTATATAGAAAAAGATTCAAAATTTACCATTAAATTTTGAATGTTTTTCTCTATCTTTTGGTAAGGACATTAAGTATGGGTGTGGGATACCTTGTCAAAGCAAAAGAGTCGTCTTTTAGAACAATAAAATCAAACATTGAAAAAAGATTGATCACAGCCAAGGCTGAAAATATGGTCTTCAAAATATTTTACACATACATAGTAATTATCTCAGCTCTCCGGACAATAATTACGACTAGGTAAGTGGGTAAGTTATTGTCAAACAGCTGTTGGATATAATTCAGGTCGGTATCAGAAATCTTGTAACTTTTCGCCTTTAAACTTGTGAAAGAAAAACGTTCCCGAAATTCAGTTGAAAATAAGCTCCCCCGGTCTCGCAGCGATTACCATAAAACTTGTTTAAATGGTAATATTAGAAGACGTCACTTGCCGCAATCGTCTCCCTTAGGTATTTTAACCAAATCTATCTCAACAAAAATACATACACTGATAAAATTCCCTACTTCAATTTTGTAGTACTGTGGATCCACTTTTAGATTTAGTCGGGACTATTTTACGCTTTGGTACTGTGACATGACGATTTCTACGAGTTCGGATTTTTCGATTTCAAAGTGGTCGGTTTCGTGATGTCAGTTTGACGTAGGACTATTATGGAATTTTGAAGTCTGTCCGATTTTGAATACTGAATGGATTTAAAATGTGTAGGCTCGTACTGGAATAGATTGGATATGTGATGGACTTCAAAGATAGAGTGAAAATTCGTTATTACATTTTTAAATCTATTCGAGTCACTCTATTTTCACGGCTGACTGAAGAAACTGTAGGTGCGCTGTGTAGCGATAATTCATTATTGTATTTCACATTTAAATTTAGGAAGATTAGAAATATTCACGAAATAATTAATTACAGTCAGTTTAAAATTGATATCTTATAATTTTATTTTGATTTGTATGATTGAACTTCGGACCATTTCAATAATTCTTTTATTGCTTCTACAAAATAACCTGAGAGTACCTTCACCCTAAAATAAAATTTCTCGGGTATTTCATTCAAATATCCAGATGAAAACCCTTGTCACGGCCGAGAATTAATCTCAGAGTTTCAGCACTGAATGGGACATTATGGAAGTGGGTCAAAGGTGTACTTCTGTAAGAATAGCCATGCCCTGAAAAGGATTCAACGTAAATGGTAGCAAATTACTATTGAACTTATGGAGGTAGTGCTATTCTTTGTAAACGGTTTTTTTTTAAATCTAAATTTAGTATTATGAAGATGTATAGATTGTCAGTTTCGATGTAGGGGTAAAAATCGGGATAAATCCGATTCCGAAAATGCTATCATTAATGGAAAGCTACATTATCCCAAAGAGTCATAGACTATATTTAAAACGTTCCCATGGGATAATTTTCGACCATAATGCAAGTAATGCAAGCGAAGCCGCGGTCAGGAGCTAGTGCTGGTGATTAAGGATTGGCTGTAGTCTAGGATGATAAAAAAAACTTTCTGTTTTAAATCTTTTAAAACATTTACAGATTTTCGCTTTCAAACTCGGGAAAACGATATTTGGGCAATGCACGTTCCCCAATTCTTAATTGTTATCTGGCGTATTTATGAAAAATTTCTGTATATAAATAGCAATTAACCGGCTTACATCCTGGGGGTGCAATGACTTATAAGCTAAAGTCGTGACCGGGGTGCGGGAATCTTTAGTTAATAGGTACGCACGTGAGAAGAATTATCTTAAGATTTTGAAAAAAATATTCTTGTAGGTAGTTTTTTTTTAAACTAGTGTTAAGTGTTATTTTATTACAATGCAAAACTAAACAAAACAAGAAAAGAAGAAATTAACATGTTTGAAAAAATTACCTTAGAGGTAGGCAGTGGTTTACCTTACGCATAGAAGAAACTTAAACCTTAAGTGGGTCTAAGAAGGAAGCAGAAGTTGGTATTATGAGTGGTGAAATATTAGATAAATGCTACTGACATATTTCTAAAATATTGTCATATTACCTGAAGATTACTCATACACATACGACCACACTGTCTCCTAACATAGATAATCACTCTCTTCAGTACATTGATTGAAGATCAATGCTATAAATTCATACAATGAAGCCTCCTCTACTGTTGCTTTGTCTGAATTGCCAGCTCATCATATCTATGTTTTGGTCATAAGTGAGACAAAGGTACCCATAATATGAGCTAAATATTTCACAGTGACTAGAAGCGACGCTTAATCCAGAGTATCTGTACGTATAGAGAATCTAGCTTTGATTTACATTCTAGATCATTGTTGGGAGGTCCCTAAGGAACCTAGGTGCCTAGACGCATATTACTCAGAGACGTTTCTTTATATATATTATATTATTAAAACGTCACGCGTAGAAATTCAAGTGCGAGGTAGTTTTGTATGTCAATGATAGTGTAAACACGTGGAAGATGGAGTGCTTTCAGTTCCCTTGGGCTTTGGAAGTAGCGAGAAACGCTAGAGTAATATTATACTGCTGGTAATAATTGATTGGCTGCCTCATTGGTTCAGTGATTGCAAGCGCGACTGCTGATCATAAGGGCCTGGGTTCGGCTACCGGGTCGGGCAAAATGTTATTGGATTTTTTTCCATAAGGAATTTCTCAGTAGCAGCCACGGAGACTGGATTTGTACCCGGTTGATGGCAATAGGCGCACTCCCTATTACATGGGACTTAAACATAACTATATACATACACATATAATACACCTCTGCCTAACCGTTCGGGGATTACAGGCGTCATGTGATGTTATGTTAGAGCCGATTTTTCTCCATTTTGTTTAGTCCTCGCCTTAGTTACTCCTATAAAAACCTAAAAATTCCAAACGATCAATAACCAATGAATTCAAAACGTAAACAAACCATCGATTAAAGCTAACAACAGCATTCCATAACTTAAAACACACTTAGTACGATCACTTGAACAAACAAAGCAATTCGTTTGGCGAATTAACGATATCGCGGAGCGCCTTCCGCATAGTAAGATGTAAAGAAATTTAATTAGCGTTCATTGAGATAATTCACTGCTTCCACAATAGGCCGGCCGAAAGACAACTTTCACTAAGTATTTTTACATACGGCTTCACGGGATGAACAACATTTTTAGATCGTTTTGAGAACTGACTAAATGCAAAAGAAAATGACATTAAATAGATTTGCAGTTTGTTGCAAAGTTAGTAGGAAGGTTAGAGATTGGTAGGATAAGAGTGCCATTGGCTGATGACTGTCACTCTAGAGGAGCGTCTTAACGTTGGCTGACCATCGGATGACAGATCATAAACGGGAACCCGTCCCGCGAGAAACTGCTATATTCCGGCCCAAAGCTGGTGATATTGAAGTAACTGATCCACTTTATGATGTCACTTCTGGTAAAGGCCACCCTGCGCAGATACAGGTATTAACGAGCCCTGAAGTTGACACCGTGTATGGGCAAGTGTAGTGAGGGACACCCCCCAGCTAGATCAACCAATTCAATTCAATTCAATTTATTCAAAGTTTTTTTTTTACAATACAACATAAGTCTTAGAAATAATGTAGGTAAAACAGAGTTAGATGCCTGTACTAGGATAAACCTGTATCACAGGCGATGTGTTCTAATACTAAGTACATATTTGGACAACAAATTTTTAAACAATATTTAACATACGATGTTTTTTTGAAATGAAAAAAAAAACCAATGACCTTAAAATGTTGCTAGGACAGTCTGAATTCGAAAAGCGGAAGTTAGGATGTTGTGGCGCTGCTTGGGAGAGTAGTGGACTAAGATAGTATGAGTTGTTATATTGGCTTATGAGATTAAAGTCATTATTATTGATTACCTGTGATAATTATGTATGTGTGTAATTACTGAATATAAGACTGCAAAAATTATTTAATACGCCAAATAGAAGCATTTATAAGAAAGGGACCGTCACATAGCCTTGAAAAATATGTTTGTGGGTATATTTCGAGTAAAACTAATTATTCACCAATTAATGAACAAAGTTTGACATATTGATGCATTTTTTCTTGACACGCAGCGTCACCTTAAATCGCAAACTTAAATCGGTCATACTGTAGCCTCTCAGATGTTGGCAAGTTCCGTTGAGAATCGAATTTTGTTCGACGGTCTATCCACCAGTATGTCACACAGTTCTAAACAACAGATCTTGATCCAATTATCTAACTCTAAGACAAGATAAGTAACAAAGCTGAGACGAAACACTCGGAACACCGGTTGCGTATCAATTATTCAAGAGCTATTTATTGTTTTACTATACAAGGGTAATAAGTGGGAAGTTTGTGTTGTTTCTTGTCAACTGATTGCAGTGCTTCTAACTGGGTAATCAGAATGTTAAATTGTTAATGTTTTAGAACAATTATATTAAAAGGACAATGTAGCTATTTATTGACGAGCAGTAGAGCCTCAGCTAACCAGGCTTACTGCAGGCTAGACTTACCTGTCATGGTTTCAAATTCAGTCACCAATGGTCTCAAAATGGTGAATTAAAACAGCTTTCGGAGACATTCACCAATCCGCTGGGCTAGGAACTAGGTCCGATCAGTGGATTGTGGGCCACGCTCTCTAACAGACAGGCGGGCTTATGTCCTGGTAGTAAAAACGGAATAGGCTGATTATTATCAACATGCTAAGCAGCTATTCATGTCTTACTAAACTAAAATCATGATCGCATGAATAAAACCTATCTATGCGGCAAGATCGAGGCTGGACTCCTTACTGAACTTTCAGAATGAAAACACCTACTGTTCAACGGTTATCTCCTCATAAACCTCCCTCTCTCTATTTCTGTCTGAACTTGTCATCATCACCTGCTGTCAGGCGTTCATAACGACCTGATACTGTTACGATGAGCTAATACTGCCGCCATTTAGCGCATACAAAATGTCGAACATGAAACTGTGCTCCTTAAAACTCCAAGCACCTAAGATTTCTCTGTAGCTCAACTTTACGATGGCATGTCACACCGTATAATGTTTTATAACCAATTCGAGCTATCCTCTTAGCGTTCGTGATATATGCATAAACAAGCCCAGACGCCATAATATGAGTTACACTGCAATGCACTCGAATACTACACATTAACGTGAATGTTGGAAGCTTTGGATGTGACTTCTTAAAAGTTTTGGAGGATGAAGCAAAAAAACATTAAGTGGCTATGCCCAACTTATTGTGTTTCACAGGTGAAAACCTTGTATTCATTTTCTGAATCGCGAAGACAGTTACTGTTACAGTTAGTGTGCATCTTCCCACTGCTGGGCAATGGCCTCTCCCCATGACTTCCAGTTGTTTCGATCCAGGGCCAATGTGGACCACTGGTCGCTGGTCATGTCTAGCTTGTCCCGTCATCTTCTACGAGGTCTGCCGCGAAGCCTTCTGGCTGTGTCAGGGCTCCAGAAAGTGGTTATTTTGGCCCACAGCTCATTGGGAACGCGGCAGACGTGGCCAGTCCAGTCCCACTTCAGCTTAGCGGCTTTTTATTTATTTATTAATAAAAGGTACACCAACAGCTTCTGTATATAAATTATAAAATAAAGTGGTAATAAGTAATAGGCTTATACAGTTGCCAATAACAGGTGAACCAACATTCACAAACATAAGTGGTAACTTAAGCTAAAAACTAAATTAATGAACTAAATATTAAGTGGAAATAGACTATATAAACAAAAAACAAGTTACAATCATACTTAACTAAAATATATATGTATATATATTATTATATGCTTTTTGAACAACGTCAGTAATTTGTGTTTTGGAACGTAGTGTGATGTTGCGTACATGGTCGGTTAGTTTGACGTCTAGAATGCTGCGCTCCATTGCACGTTGGCAGACCTTGAGTTTGGACTGTTGAATGTTTGTCATATACCAAGTCTGGAATCAGACACAAAACACAGGTACAGTAAAAAATTTTTTTTAATCCTCCGACTAAGCAGTCTTATAGACACAGACATTGTGTTCGTTGTGTCCAAAATTATGCGGAAAAACTACAAATGCAACAATTTTCTTACTGTGTTTAAGACGGGTCGAAGAGTACTCTGTATTTAACATATTTAGTCAACGTTCTAAATGTCTGCTTTTCGTGAAAATCAATTTCAGAGATGATATGATACAGATGTCAAGACATGATAATCATGCAGTGAGTCAACCACATAGTTTGAAAGGATACGTATAAGATACAAGTAGGTACTATGCACCTCCTTCCTTAATACTTTCACCATTTATAACCTTTCTGATATAAATAATAGCTTTCAAAATTTACAAGATAGTTTTTTGCTACTCTCCTCCTAAAATAAACACCTCCTCCGCCCTTTCGTACTCAAGAACATAACCCTTTTAGTAGTTCCACGTGATTCCACCACAGGTCGGGTAACTTCGTGTTGCCGTAATGTAAAACGTCCTGGTCGCGTTATTATTATTTAACTTTGTAGCTGCGAACAAATGTTGTCCCAGGTTGTAACCGACAACCGTCGGAATGGAGTTCCAAACTGCGAAATTACTTTTTTGTGCGTTAGTATTTTTTTCGTGTTGTTATGTCAAAAGAATCTAACTTTGTGTGGAGACTGTTGGAGGAAAAGGTTAGTGTTTTATTGCGATAGGTTGATAGCTGGAGCCAACTTTTGAAGGTCGGTTTTGGAATGTGTTCATGATTTTGTAGAAACAGGATAGGAAGAATTAGCCGTAGCATTTTCGCGTTAACATGTATCCAGCTAAATTGTTACAAAATAATAAAATCGACGAATGTTATGTGAGCAGTTTGGATTTCCATATATTATTTTCAAAATGTTCAGCTGTGGTTATACAATTACGTAGGAAATTAATATCCAGGGTACTCGAGCGTTCTTAGGTTCAGTTGTAAGAGCTCCTTACTTTATAATAATCACCAATTCAGGCTACTCAAAATACATAAACAAAATGCAAATAGCGAACTTTAAAATCTATCTCTTTTAAGTGTTATTCACGATTAAAGGTCAACACTTGGCAAATACCTGACATTTAAACCTAGTTGTTTACAGTGTACTTATTAGTACAGCTACTCTGAATTAACGGAACGAGACTGAACGTAATCAATAATGCGAGGATCGGGAAGATGAAGTTAAAACAGAGTTCCCTTTACACTGGGGAAGGTCGAGGACCCTCAGTGTGTAGATGGTCCTTGAAGTGAGGGATAGCTCGATACACGGACATAGTAGATGGACTTTTGATTTTTGGGGAAATGTGATCAGTTTTCGAGACAATTTTGAAAATGATCTAAGGAAATATTGAGGAGGATTGAGCAGAAACGTCAATTAATGAATCATTGATACGATGAATTGAGTTGTCCATTCCAGAATTTATATTATATTGAGTTTTGTTTAGGCACCATAAAATATTCCGGTAAACCTATTAAAAAGTATTTTGAGTCAACAAAACTAAAACATTTGTCAGTTTTCATCAAAAGATTCAAAAACTTACTGATAGCAAATATACCTTCACATGAATTCACAAAATCTGATAAAGCACCTAACCAGAACTGATAATAAGTATCCCAAAGTGGACGTACATTCGTCGCATGCTGACGAAGACACTTGCCAAACTCGAGCGGAGTGGCGGATGTCTCGACTCTGTCAAACTCGAGAACAAAGACCTGATTATGAATACACCGATACATGCTTATGCTAAAGTAAATTATCGTCTGGTCCCTATAGTACATCTTTTGGGAGAGTTGCTCGACTTCAGTGAGAGAATTTTCGCACGAATGTTTGAAGTATGGAAGAAGAAACGTAGCGTCGACTTCAAATAAATTGGGATAAGGGCAGGAGAATGGTGATGTTTGAATACAATGATTAGGAAATAGAATAATGGAAAAAAAAATGGCTACTCTGGTATCATTTAATTTCAGAGGCGTTCGTACATGTAAGTACATAATATGTACATTATATGAAGCAATAGCGGCGCTTAACTTTGAATTTTTTTATTAATTTTGCACATTGGTATTATTTGTGTGGTGTGTTTAAAATGAATAGTTTAAAATTAATTGAAATAAATCTTGGTATTCGTAACTTAATAACTATCCACTCAAATTACAAAATACACAAATTCCATTTTCAATAAACTTTATTATCGAAGTAATATGAATTTATTTTCGCATGTTACTTCATTAACATTACCTCGCATTTTGCACTCCATTTTCACAGTCTAGCGCGAGTTATTACGATCATTCGAGTAAAAATAATATGACCTTAAATAAGTATGAGGTAGAATGTATTCCATTGGAATTTTTATTCAAGATTAAATCAAGTGTGAATTTGATCTGGGTTCGACTTATCTCAACACGTCACGTGACAGTCGGGTGCATACGTTTTTCGGAATCAAATAAAAGAACTTTTGAAGTGGACTGTGTTATGGAAAGAATATTAAGTAGTGGTTCGATATAGTTTCGAATGAATAGTGTAGTATTCTGCTGATCATGATTATGACTTTCTAAAATAGGATTTTTACAGGTGTAAGCAGAAATTAATATCAACATTAATTCACGCCTGTAATCCTAGAAGGGTAATGCAGAGGTGTACCTCATATATTTAAGTCCCATATTGTAATAGTAGGCCAGCTTATCAACCGGGCACAAATCCAGACTACGTGGCTGCTACTGAGAAATTCCTGATGTAAAAATCCATACAACAATTTGCCCGACCCGGGAACCCAACCCAATACCGCAAGCAGTCGCGATTACGACCACAAGACCAACAAGGCAATTGTAAAAGTGTTAGTAAATCTCATTTTTTTTTTTTAGTTGAACATTTGTGAGAGACTAGGGCCCGAAATAGGCATACAATACCTGTGTTACGGGTCACCAGGCCTCCAAGACTTACAGGTATACAAACTAATTTAGATTAATAAATTAAAAACTCATGAGTGATGATATTACTTAATTAAATACTAGGAACAGTATGTTGTAAAGAAATAAAAAATAAAAGAAAAATAATTACTCTAGAAGGACATACATGTGTGATTTGTGTGTCTGTGACCGTGTGTGTGTTTGTGTGCAGATAGAAGGTTAACGGATTGGAATCAAAAGACTTTCAGTTGCCTGATAATCTAATATCATATATGTATATCATGGTCAATATTAAATATGAAGTATAGACCAAATCAAAAATTTTATGACAGCCGTCTATGCGAGACTATAGAAAGACGTCATCTTATACAAAATCAATTTATTTCAATTTGGTATCTAAAATGGAATTTCAACTGCTACAGTCGAAATGCGGTCAAGTGAACGGAAATTAATCGGAAGAGAATAGAGATTTAGCGAATTTAGCCGGAGACGTATTACCAACGACTGACGTTCTGTCCCTGAGAGCTTCAGGACAACAGTGCTGACTACATGTTTCTTGTGTTTGGTTTGGTATTTAAGTTCAAAGAGATCGTATTTTTTAGTTCAATTTTTGTTGGAGGGCATTTTTTGTGTGTGCGCTTTGTGTTTTTGCAATGATTGTTTTAGACAGATGTCTATGTCACGTAGTAAAACTTGCAAAATAAATATCAAACTATTTCGCGGGAAATAAACCAAAATTAAATCGAAGTTTTTTTTTTTAGAGCAGCACGTTTTAAGTATTTTGTAGGTAATATGGCTAGTTGTCAGGAGGGCTATTAGATATTATTATGAGGTATCAATCCTCACCATCATCACTCTCCTGCCCTCATCCCAATTTATTTGGGGTCGGCACTCCATGTCCTCTTCTTCCATACTTTTCTATAACTCGTTATCTCATCTGACACCTCCTATTAAGTATCAATAAATACGACAAAAAAACACCGTTTTGTATGCTCTTGTTTCCGACAGGAGTCAATAAAGATACACAATGAAAAAAATTAACCATTTTTAGGGACCTTAATTTAAATACAAAGTAATATCCAACGAATAAGCTATTAAGCGTCATTTTAATTACAATGAGTGCTTCATAATTTTAACTTTTTTATTTCACGGGGGCCTAACATTCTGCATAAACAGTTCTCCACAGAAAGCTTTAGCAAAGCTTTTAGAGGAGATCGTAACTCCTTAAGTACTGTTTTAATGACGTCCCTTAGTGTTTTATAATTAGTGTGAATATACCTCAACGTATTATAACAGAATGATGGCGAATTTGTGGTGACTTCTTCATTGAGATTTGGCTCAGTGCTTATTGAGGTTATATTATTGTGTAGGCAATTACATTCTAGAGTCGCTGCTTATCGTTGAGATAATCATGTATATGTAGCACTGTTTTATTTATTTAAAACTTTGTGCATAGATTTTTTTTATATGCGTATTTGCATTTTGTACAGTTCTGTATTTTGGATTTAATGACTAAAGTGGTATTAGTAAAATAAATCCATTAAAAGTTTCAATATGAGTTGTTGTCATATTGCATACGACGGTAGGTACTACTTAGTATGTACATGCTACTGAGTTCACTGACGGTCGACCACTTTTCAACCTTATTATTTAGGCCATAAGGGTGAAAAGCGGCAGGCCGTCAGTGGACTCGGTATTACAAATCAATGGTCTCTTATAACGGATCAGAAAAAAACAGTAGAAATGCCTTCCTACGCAAGTTTAACAAACGTTCCTCTGTCATGACGTCAAGTACTATGTTGGCCAATCAGCACAGCTTCTTCTCAACTCATTTGTTATTAGCAATTTGAAAAATAGAACGGTATGTAAACTTTTCGACCTCAATTTTAAGGTCAAGGTAACCGCAGCTTTCATCCAACTTTAATTGACTTACAATAGCGTCAAAGTAATTAACATTTGTTGATACTAGCTTTTAGTTTAAATACTGTTTCTAGAATTATTAACTCAGCACTTGAAATAATATTTAAGTTTGATTTAGTTAATTAAGTATTCCCTCCTAAGAGATACTAAAACTAAAAACTATCTATAGAGACTTTTCAGTTTTAGACTTCAAAGCAAAAAAGCATATTAATGATTTTGAATAATTTATTATTTTAAAGTAGGTTTTGAATAAATTGCTGTTGGAATTTTATAAAAAAAAAGTGAGTTTGACAAGCAAAGTGTCTGGAATCTGTTGATGTTACATGGACACTGGTTTCGAACACATTGTTTATCTACTTACCTGTACAAGCCTATGTAATAATCACATTTATTTTTTACATTAAGTTATTTCAATCACTTACCTTTTGCTTACTGGTCTAATTTATTTATAACATATAGGTTATTGATGTCAAAATAAGGTATTATAAAAAGTCGTAGGAAATTTCTAATATACCTATACGAATTTAAATCGATAGCTTATAACCGTCAGCTGAATCTATACCATGTCTAACTTTAATCATGATTAATGTTGAGACTTTGACAGCGATCCGAAACCGATATTAATTTTAATTTGTGACAAAAACTAACTTCCCACTTCGCCAAATTAATCAGGATTGCTGAAATATTTATAACGTTTAAATGTTTGGTGCCATTTTAGTTGTAGTTTATAGACGTTATTTATAAAAGGTATGTCAACGTTTTGTAATGATGATTTGGTTGGTATAGTAAGCGCCAGATAAACGTGGAATAAAGTTCATTGCCCTTTCCTTAATTTCTCCGCGTAGGTTCACGGACAATAAATTATGAATCGTTTTTCACTACTAAAAAAAGAAAGGATCACGATACATGTCGATTCAGGACAGCTTTATGTCATTATTACTGTTTTCGGAATTAAGTATTTCATTAAATGTATTTGGGTCAAAGAGCGTTATTCCATGTTTATCTGGCGCTTTCTATAATTGCGTTTACCAGATTATTACTTAATATTCTGAATGGATGCATAACTGCATAACATTTATATATTTTTCTGTCGTTACATTATAGTTGACTACCTCGTTGATCTACTGATTGCAAGCGCGACTACAGTACTGAGCAAGAACCAGACGCAAAACAAAATATTTCTTGAACGCAGCAGAATTTCTCATTCGAAAAGAAATCCCTGCTTGTTAAGGACGATACATGCAGAGTCGAAAGTGCGCGTCAAAACGTTAAGGGCATAAAATGTAAAAGAAAAAATAACGCCCGAGGATCCTCGAGTCCGCAAAGAGTTCACCACCATGCATACAAATGTTCAGACATGTTATGTCTGAGTCTTGAGGCTGGAAGGTAATGTGCTGAAGAACGTGTCAGGTACGGAAAATGTAACATTTTTGGCTCTCCTACTCCGTCTAATATTATTCTATAGATAAGGTATAGTTATGATGAGTTATCAAAGAAAAATGTATTTCACACAGTAAACTGGTTAAAACAGACTTAAAAAAATAAACAATTTTAGAGTCATCAAATCAGTCCATGAATCCGAGTATTACCTGTGTTTTCTACTTTTCGGTCCCAAATATTGCCTGTTTCAACAGTTAGTCAAGCAAAATGTTCGTAATATTTTTCCGTCGATCCTTCATCGACATCATTACGAATGTCCACAACAGATATCTACTTAATTTTGAGTCCCAGCGGTCTCTAATGATTATTTAGCAAGCGTGACGTGATTGGCATTGCCCCTTTGTTTTTGCCCCGATTGTCCCCACAGATGGCGGTGTGATGAATGGGCTAAGGGTCAATAGATGTCAACCACTGTCGGCTCTATTGATGTAGGAAAGTATTTACTCATTGGCGTGTATTTAAGAGATAATATTGAAAGGATGTGGGTGTCCGTTAAATACAATTGTCGACCTTTATTATTATTTTTTGTTCGTATTCCACTTTTGTTGCTATTTTTAGTAAACTATTAGTATCCACTGAACAAGTTTTAATGCCACCTCACAATTTAATGATTAAAGACCTTTTTCAAAACTATCTGGATAAACTTCATTCATGACTGAAGTAACTATTTGGATTGAAAGCTATATTCTAACAGGTAGGAAAAGGAAATTAAAATTAAAAAATCGAATTCCCGATCAAATTATTACATTAATGTAAACAGGTACCTAATGAACAGAAACATTTTGGTTCAAAGCAATACCTATCATTTTTTTTTCCACTGAACGAATTTTGTTTACATTGGCGTGATGGTGAAAACGATTTTAATGTTCCCAAGTAAATTCTTATCATTAAAATTATTGGTTGAGCAAACTGCAAAGGCAAGGGCGAAGGCGAAAAGACCAACATAGAGATAAAATGTAGAAGTTTAACTTATATATATTATGTTAAGTCATTAATGGTTTAACAAAATAACATTTCTTTATGAGAAGTCATGTGCAGGATGGAATTTCTCATTGGAAAAATGATGAATATCCGAACAAAATTCATTCACCCGGCCTTTAGGAAGCGAATGTTTAAAAGTCCTTCATGTTCTTCGATTTAAGAACTCTTGTGTAAAAAAGATATTTGGTTTTGTAGAAATACAAAACTAACACAAATGTTAATTTATTATTCAAGAGTGTACAAAAAAGTATCATCATTTAAGCCGAAAGTCATTCACTATTGCGTAAAATATTAAAACTGTTTATTTAACACGCTCAAACCACAACGCGAAAAAAAATGTTATTAGAAAAAAAAAACTGCCACTGTTCGATTATTTTTTAGTGAAATTGTCCTACTGATCATCATTTCACCATAATTATCATCACAAGGTCGCACACAGATTATTATTCATGTTCTAGTTAATTTCACCCGACCCGTGTAATTAATTTTCCGTGGTTTTACAGATAAACACAAACATGGAATATAATCAAGGAAGCCTGCCTTCTGATGCAAAGGTATTAATATTATTCTGTTTATCAATCAAGCCGTGGTGAAAATGGCAATTTAATACGAATTCGATTCGAGGTCTTTAATCATTAAACTTAGACTAATTTTCATTGTTAACTTTGTAATTGTGAAAAAAAGTCTAACTAATCTCATGATTTTCATTATTGATGGGATACAATTACGGAACGTCGCTTTATATTTGAGTTTATTCAATGTGATAAATATAATTTTTAAATGTAGTTTAAATGTAGTAGTTTTTAAATGTAGTAGTTTAGTTGCGTCATCAAAATGCACACCTCAATATTTTTTTATCATCAAAAGGTTTATTAAAAATATATAAATTAATTTACTTAAATGTACCTAAAATTCTATCTCTGGTGAAAATTAAACACTCTGTAGATTTTCAGGTACCAAGAACTTGAATGTTTCAATTATTTATTAAGCGTGCGTGACACGACCCGTTTAAAATATTAAAACATGTTTCTGTGCAGCCGAGAATGAATACTGAAATCTCACAATGTTACCTAAAATAAAATAAACGTTAGAGATAAGAAGCAAGGGGAATGAATAAATAAATGTTAGCGGCTTTGCACGTGTTGAAAATAAATAATGAAAATCTCCTTTTAAAAATCCCCTTATACATTACCGGCTTGTAGTTCTGAAATTAATATCTAGTCCGTTCTTTGAATTTATGCTGCGGAGGTGATAAACAGAAAGACTTTTATATCCAACACTGGTCGGATTATTTCGGTAGCTTCAAGCTATGCTGGTGTATAATAGAACTGAGGTCTTTTCACCTCAAAAAGGAAAAACAACGTCCTGTTCTTTGTTTAAATTCTGTTTGTGGTCTACATGTCATTCCTACACTGCACCACAAACGAAATTTAAAACAAAGCCCAGCCGGTACCACGAACATAATCGTGTAACGCCAGAAACATTCCTCTACCGTACTCTTCTCAGTAGTCTGTCTCTCTCATTATCTGCGACGCCGATTCCTTTTCTGAAAAAAAGCTTTCAGTCGCTAGTCTCACACACGTTGTGAAGGCCTCTCAAAAATTCATCGCCCGTCTACGAACCCTGAATGGGTTCCGCAGTCGGGGCCGACTCGCCGTGCCCGGTAATCTACTTAATAAGTAATCTTGTAGGGGCTCTTACCTCTGTTAAGTTTGGATAAGAATCCTGTTTCCTTGTTTTTGATGTGTCGCTGGTGTGTTTTGTTAAAGACTACTCATAGACAAGGGTCCGTTCTGAACAGCTATGTTTATTTGACGTTTTAAAAAGGTACCTACTACTGGTAAGGTTTTACTGTATTTTTTGCAATGAATAAAATAAAAGGCAAAAAGCTGGGTACAACTCGCAAAAATCTGATTTCAAAAACCCTTTTTTTTAAATGAATCTCAATTACCTATCTCTTTTTTTGTGGAACTGCCGAAATTACAAAATGAAAAGATTATAATATTATAATGTAGTTTTGTGTAAACTGAAAAAGAAACATTGTTTGAAAAAATTACAACATAGATCATTAGTACCAAGGTACTTCAAACAAAAAAATAATATTTACGCTGCATTATTTATAATTTCATAAAGCCTCAAAATATAATAATTCATATAAATATACCACACATAACAAACCGCATTTCGACGCGCAGACGTACAAACAGGGTGTGTAATCAAAAAATGTAAAGTGCTTATACGTGATACAATTACTAGCCAAGTAGACGCCTGTGCGACAGATTAGAAAAACACAGAAGGACAACTCAAAACAACGAGTGAAACTAGTCGCACGCATACATATAAAAGTACAAACGAATGCCAGTCGCTGCGTTAGTGATGTTGATGAATGGCACTGACCGGTTGTATAGAGTCTAGATCTAATATAACTTAAAAACTAGATCGATAGTTGTTGTGATGTTGTTATTATAATCTGCCGAATAGCAATGCTTGCACGATGGAGCATAATCTCGACATCAGAAGCATAAGGTCGGATGTACAATACAGAGAGTTTTGTAAATATGACCTTATGCTTGTGAGCATAAGGTAGGACGTACAAATGCAGAATTATCGTATATCCGACCTTATACTTGTCATGTCCAGCATTACGCGTGACGTCAGGTGATGCGTAGTTCGAATGTAGCAGATGCCGCCATAATGTAATCTATCTGTGTGATATATTTTCGCTCGTTATATAGAGTTAACCTTTTTGAAATATCCATTCTGTGTCTGCGTCGTTGACGGGATAACATAAGAGATTAAAAGTTTGTTATAACTTGACGTAAGGTAAAAGTTACGAGCATTCTAACTTTGTGGTTGGTTTTTACGGGAGGGTGAATATAATAACTGGGATATGAATGAATAATAATATACACAGATTATTTAGGGAGTTAATTTAGATTTAACTGAAAAGTAAAAGTAGCATCGCGCGGTAACTGGTACTGATCTTTTGGCTGAAAAGGATGAATCATGATTTCTGCTAATTCATACCTAGTGACTTTCTCAAGACTTGAGACGTGAGGATTACAACAAAAAATTAATTATTACTGTTTTTTTTAAATACAATATTTGCGAGATTTGTATGAAGCACGTTTACTTTTAATAAGTCTCAGTACAGGCAACACGTTGCAAAACTTAATTTTAGCAAGCACAATTTCCCTTTTTTATTGTTCTCAAAAGTTTTGTTTTCAGCTTTGTTTCTTTACAAGACAGAGACGTAGATATATCTTTGTCACTTTAAATTCAACGCTACGAATTTGTTCCGAGCTGCAGTTTTACGGTTTCCGACAGAGCAATGAATACTTGAAATGCAATCTATACCAAGTTCTCGACTTTTGCTTTCACTGCTTTTCCAATCATCCATATAAACTTGCATGTATGTTTAAATCTTGCAAGTCGTGTGAGAAAAATGGGGTCACCGCTGGTACTATTTTGTTGGATTGGTATGTTCTTTACCACCGAAGATTGTCTTGTTTTTATTGCACGATTTGTAGCAAGAAAAAATTGTTGCCGTGGTAAAAATGTTAGATACCCAGTACGTAATAGGGTTGAATCCTCGGTCTGAGCTGGTTGCACATTTACGCAACAAATAATTAAATTTTTGCTGCATTTAAAGACTACCTAGCAGGTATGACTAGTTCAGCAAAACGCTATTTTTTTTAACTTGAAGCATCTCCAGTGAGAATCATTCAACGTCCTCTGGCTAATAACCTTTCAAAATCTACATACCCACGAGTACATTGCTACTTCATCATACAAATTCAAAGATAACAAAACACTCTCGCATTCTCATCTCTCATTTTAAATGCAATCATAATTCGTGACGTCTCATCATAAACACGTCGCTTCACTCGTATGTCGAACTGTATGGAAACGAGTTTTCTTTTTTCATACAACGCGACACCGCAGCAGATTTTCATCCGAAATATGCGCCGGTCTCACACGGGGCCCTCAAAAATTCAACGACGCGGGACCGTCGTCGGCTTATTCTGTTTACCGTAGTCTTTATTCCGCGAAAACTGGTGCATTACTATAATTACTAGTTTTTTAATGAAATAATTTAAAAAGAGAACTGTTGAAGCACTCAAGGGAAATGCGTTGATGATGTTAATACCCTAACTGCAGACTGATCGTTTTTTTTTTTCGTTTGGTGCAATAGCTACCAGAGGAGAAGAAAAGTAACCTAGCTTTAGTAAAGATTTACCCTTCAAAATGCATTTAGGTAGGTTTGACTTGGATTTTTAAAGATAGTGCAGTGCAGTAAGCATGAGTGTGACATAGATCATATAGCTTCCTCTACCTCGCTGAAATTTACTTGCACTATACAGCCGGAAACCCATATGAGGTATGTTATAGGTGTAGAAATTAGTCAAATGCTTGCTAACGATCGCACGATCGAAATTAAAGCAGTGTTCTCGTGCCAGCTAATAACAACGTCGGTACTGTGACCACTAATCACTCATTCTGCCAACCGTACTGATTATGTCAAAGAGTCTGTGTCATCAGTCTCATCAACCTCTGTAGCTCTGAAGCGAGAGATAATTATAGCCCATCAATGAATCTACGTACTAAGGTTAGAGAGAGAAATTATAAGTCCTTTGAAATATGCAATACAAGTGGAATCATATTCACCAGCTTCGATCTTTTCTCTTATGTAAATTTATCGTGCGAATAATGTCACGGTTTGTCCTGAATCTTCCTGTAGCATTTGCCTTTGAAGGCCCTTAGAGATTCATTTCATTTAAGTATATAGTTTCCATAGACTTGAATACCTAGTCATTTAAGACAAAGGATTAAATGATGCCGTGACGTCTGACAGGGCGAATTGAAGAAGAAAACGTGTTGCGCCGACCCCAGGTAGAATGGGACAAGGGCAGGAAGATAATGAATTGATGACAATTTAATAGTTACTTAAAACATAGAACTTGAATACTTATAATCTGAAAATGTTATATTTTAAATCAAAATTGTTAGATAGCGACACAGCGTGTAAAAAATCATAATAAGGCAGTTAGGAGGTACGTTTTCGGGGTGGTAGCCAGGTCTCCAGACGGTTGCTGATGAATATTTCACTTCATTATAACAGTTTGCCGTTCCGTCGTTATGTAATATGAAACATGATGATAGAAACACAATGGACGCGTGTAAGACATGTCTTTGATAAATCGTTTACAGTTTGTTTGTTAGAGACGAGTGTTAATAATTTCTTAATAAGTTTTTGAGATATTCTTAGGGTTTTAAAAAGTAATGTAGGCTTGTTTTGCTACAAAACGAATGAGTTAATGCAAAATGAAGATTGAGGAACCGTTGTTAAATTCCAACAATTTTCTGCATTAAAGACCACGTTTTTATGATTCCATTATTGAGGGTTAGATGTAAGCTAGGCTTTTATCAAGGCTTGGACCAATCTTAAATCGAATTAAAGACAGAAAACTTAATACAAATTGGGTCCGTCTGGTGTGCCTACTCTCAAAATATCGTCCATGTAATGTTGGCACTCCATTTTTTCTTTTCATCTTCATAGGTATTTTTACTTAACGTTAATAGGGCCGAGTGAAGTTGGCTTAGCGGTTCTATTAAGAAAGTCTGACGTAATAGCATCTCTATTTAGAATAACACTACTTAAGTAAATGAAGCCTGTTAAATAATTGAAACTAACAAGCTACAGAACTGTTCATTTAAAATTAATTGATTTGAATTGTCGGTTTAATTCAGTGTAACAGAAATTAAGTTAAATGGAATATAATGTCGGCTGCTCACTTGAAGTTTGGTGTATAAGGGTTATGTCCAAATTAGCTTCCGCCCGCTTTTCCTAAAGGATCCTTTGATCAAAGTTTTTCACAAGCCTATTTACATGCGGGCATACAATTTATGGTTTAGTTACTGCGTCAAAGTGACGGCCAAACGAATGATGGTTCATTTTGATGGACGTTTCAACAAATTGAACTAATTCTTTTCGTTATCATTCATTTTCAAGAACCCGCCATAACTAATACGACGACTGGTGTTGATTCTCATGTTTCATAAATCATACTAAATATTAGTCTGACCTTGGAGACCCGTATCGCATGTTGCATTCAAAGGTTTCGACTAGACAAATAGCAAATACTTTCAAAGTGCTTCGTATTTTTACATAGAATGTCACTTTGTACCCCTTGGTATCGTATTGCCCTGTGGTGTACTAACTGGGTTGTGGAAGTTAGATAAGCAGTCGCTCCATGTAAAATACTGGTATTCAGCTGCATCCAGTTAGACGGGAAACCGACCCATACACAGTTGGGAAAAGGCTGGGCAGATGATGATGAATATCACTTTGTCGTCAAATGTATTTTCAAGGTAAGTTCAATGTGTTTAATGTAACATTTATTTTTCTAAACTTTAATGCAATATAACGCATTCAGCATCCTTAGTCCACCCTTTTCTTTCACGGTAACAGAGTAAAAGCCTCTTTCAGAACTAAGCCATAAGCTATAGCGTTTACCCGAATAGAAACCATAGGTTTTGCTTGTGAAGTGTGATCTTGTTGTTTTGTGTCGTCAATGAATCCGTGCACCATTTAAATGGGAGTAAAAATAATAAAAGTGAACAGTTGAATGAAATGTGAAATGTAGAGAACTAAAAAAATATTCACATTGTAAAATAGAAATGGAATTTATATAAATACAAACTGTATTTTATTAAAACGCTGTCAAGCAGATGGAGTTTCCAACAAATGTCGAACATTTTCCTGTGTAGTATTTTAGTGTCACTAACAGCAATTTGTATTTTTCATACACGCAAATATGAGCAATAAACCAATCTATGAAAGCCAATTAATTAATTCATTGTATCATGAAATATGCATCTGTAGTATTCTCTATCTTCATCACTCAATATTCCACCTGTATGAAGATCTTTACATAAGGAGAGGCTAAATATTAAAAGCCTCTCGGGTCGCTCTTCAGGTTAAGCTACCTTTGCTTAAGTTGGTCCGTGGATGGGTTTACATACTAAGTTTCCTCCGTGCCTCGTAAAGCACGTTAAGCCGTTGGTCCCGGCTGTCATTTGTAGATCTTTGACAGTCATTACAGGAACTTAGTGGCCCGAAAGTCTGACAAGCAGTCTCACCAAGGTGTATGGTGTTACCCAGTTCTTAATGGGTTGTGGATGAAAGATAGGCAGTCGACAGTCTGCATCCAGTTAGACTGGAAGCCGACACCAACATAGTTGGGAAAAGGCTAGGCAGATGATGGAGATCCTTACATCTACAATGCGCTTCAATGGTGTGTTGAAATAGCCTCTACTATTGACAATGCTTGAGGTAGGCCTGGTGCACCCTGAACAGTCGGTGCCGCTACCACTTTGTTCATATTCTCACCAAGGTATAATTATAGCCAATATATGCGGATACGGGAATAGAAGAAATGTCACGAGCAAATGTTCTCTAGAGACAGGTGCCTCTTTTTACCGGTATTCATTATCGATGTCCACTGCTGGCATTGGACGTCAAGACAGGCAGACAGCTACAATAGCGCAGAAAGCTCACCACTTGAAATCCAACACCTTTATGTTAGTAAACAACACGCTCCCTTTTCATTTTTAAACCAAAAACTCAAGATACGTTCGAAAGGAGGCGTACGTAAATTCCATTTACTGCTGGAAAGTGCCGAGCTCGGGCCCCATCGCAAACTCCACTTAATTACGCGCATAAATTCAAGTGCTCTTCCGTACACGATGGATGTAGCCACATTTTAACTCATAAAATATCGTTTCTTTGAAATTTACCGAGGATCGGTACGCCATAATTGGTCATGAGGGCGCATCGGTACATGCGGTAATTTTATTTTGGGTGACGCTTATGGTTGAACTCTGAAAATTTAATGCGGTGGTCACATTTTGGATGGGATTTTAACCGCAATTTTATCGTGAATTGTTGCGAAAACATGTTTCTCTATTTAAATTAACATACAATATTTGGAATTGTGGGAGGGAGAGAGAAAGTGCATACCACCAGATCTCTGGTGATCCCTTCAGTATGTTCTGAGGATAGCCACCGCATGATTCTAACAAAACCTCGTTTGAAAAAAACATTTAAACTCGATTGGAATTAAATCTGTATGGTCATGGTGTGGGAGTCAAAATAAAGTCCGAGTCGAAGAAAGATTCGAGGCAAAATAATAAACTACTCATATTTCCAAAATGGTTTGGTGGTTGCATTACAACCCAACTCAACGCAGGGAGGGTGTAAGTATCAATAATGCTTTGTCTTTTCAAAGCATAATATAGTACCCTACCTATTTTGTGAGACACGTCTGTGTGGTTTCTATAAAAAAAAATGGAATACGTTTCAACATCTTTGCCAAGTGTTGCTGGAAAAATCTTATATTTACTGCCCCTTAAAGCATAATAATTATCTGTATTCTCAGTGTTTGCTGCAGATTTTGGTATTTCAGCCAGAAGGTCATTAGATACGTGTGTATAGATTAAGAAATAGGTTGCGGGGTTACTAACGACTACAGTATAAATTGTATGGTTTAATTTCCAGGTACATTTTTGTTTGGAAACTGGAAGAGATATAGTTTACCAAACCATTAACATTATGTACGACTGCCGTAAGTAATTAAAAACTTTAAAAATTCGATTAGTGAATTTGCACATATTAAAATAGTGTTTAGACTAGTTCAATGTACAGTTAACGGCGCGTCAAGGTATTTTATGTTAACGCAAAGTAAATTCATACGTAGTTTGTAGTAACAAGATGCAAATTCCAATGTTTAGATATCAACTCCAAGGAATCAAAGGGGATTGAACATTGGGATCTGCATCTTGTTACGACTAGCTACGTATGAATATACGTTGGGTAAAGATAAAATGCCCTGGCCTTGCCGTGCCCGATTTCCCCTGGCCTTTAAATGTAAGCATACCAGGGCGCTTAGGCAAAGGGATATTCTATAAACGATAACGATGATGGGAAAGTCAAAAATGTATGGGTCTCTGATATAACCTTCTGAATAGCTAAGATTCAATCCTGTTGAGTCCTTGTAGAAATACAAAACGCTATGAAAGCGGATGTCACTGGGTAGGCCTCAGTCTCTTCGATGATTAAAAGGTATTGTTGTCTGCAAATATATTAACGTTCAGTGGCAGTGGTCTGGGTTCGATTCCCGGGTCGGATAATGCGTTTTTTCATTCGGAATTTCTCAGTAACAGGCAGTTTCGAAGTTGGCGGTATGAAACTCCCGTGCCTCCGAAATAAATTTAAATCCGATCTTTGGTCCTGCGCCTGATCTCTCTCCGGTCGTGTCGGTTTTCCGTCCCATCGCACTATGTGAGTAAAGGAACAGAGAGTGCACCTGTTTTTGCGCAAACACTTGTGCACCATAATATCTCCCGCGTGGCTAACCTCCGCTCAGATTGGCCACCGTTACCGAAGACATACGTACAGCTATCATGTTGCAATGTGAAAAAGAGGTGATTAGTTCTGCATAGCTCTATCTCTCTCTGTAATGGAACATTTATGACTAAAACTCATCATACCCAGATCATATACATCACCTGTCTTTTCAGATGATGAGAAATACGATGGCTATGATATTCACGCCCTAACCAAAGTTGGTGTTAACATCTTCAATATCGACATGACTCAACATGATGCTGATTTCTTTTCCATAATCAAAAATGCCATGGAATTGTCGGCTAAGATGCCTGAAATGATTCCAACTGTTTATTATACGCCTGTTGGAATGTGTGTCACTATGTCTGCTGATAATCCAATTGATGTTGACGATAGGGTAAGTGAAGTGTAATAAAACTATAGGTACGTAGTGCTGATATATTGGTCAAGTAAAGTGACGTCAACTTACCCTAACGTGCAAGCGCAACTTTAAAGTGTCATAACTTTTTAATTTCAAGAGATATGTTAATTTAATGATTTTTCCACATTTATGTTTCTTCTTATTTAAACTTAATAAAAAATGGAAACTTCTCCATTCCAAAATATGTGATAAAAAGTATGATTTAAAAACATGTGACAATGTAAAATGTACTGTGCGACATGTTATATTCAGCAATTCACGGGCCTAGCGCGTGAATTGAATTGAATTGGAATTAATTTGGACTCCCTTTTAATTTGTAAAATGATAGTGCGTTCTGAGGTATATTCTTATTATTTTTATTTCTATTAGAAATCATTCTTTGGAAGAATCATTGTATTAGGCAACTAATCAATAAACTTTTAACAGGTTGACATGGTAATACTAAAAGACATAATATCGATGACCCAACTGCGACAATTCAAGGAAATAAATAAGAAAATTTCTGCTCTTCCAATTTTATTCTGGCCTTCAACGCTTGACATCAAGGACCTTAATGAAATAATAACGGTTAATAAGATATTTAATTTTATAAAAGAGACGAATAATTTATTGTTAATTAAGATTTTTTATTTCATTAGATTTCAGCTGGCGTTGTTGTGGATCCAACTTTGAGCAATATTTTTTGCAACTTTGACGTGCTTTTGCGAAAATGCAGAGAGGTGAATTCTATGCTAATTATGATTGTAACTATTACTCTGATGTGTAGATAGGTAGTGTTTATTTTTGTTTTTGATTGTTGAACGGTGTAGGTTGATCGTATGTACCACGAATTTAGGATATGATTATACGCCGCATGAAAGAATTTTAAAGTGTTTTAACAATAAAAAAAATACAGCTAATTCATACACACGGCCGATGGGCAATTTTTATGCTTGGGGGAGGGCGGGGGGGTTGAACCAAAAGCCGAATTCATGGCAATAGTTTGTGCGTTAGTTTTCTTTACAACCTGTACTGGTAAAAATACCCATAACATATAATTATATTGAATGTATAAGGTTAATTCAAAAGTTGTTGAAAGTCTTCGGGAAGTTGTGAAAACTAGACCAATATTATATATATATATATAGATATAGTCTGGATGTTAATTTCCGCCTAACAAAAACAAAGGCTCGCAATTTCTGAGACTGCCTATTCAATATTGTTAACGAAGCAAGTTTAATTACTTCTTGTACAGTCACAAGCACCAATATGTATGTAATACACGTTCCTAAATTTAAAAGTAAGTTTTGAGAGAAATAACGATTGTAATTTGGTGACAGGATTTATTTCATAAAAATATGGGTTCCAAAATGCTAAGTTCGTAACAACATGAAATTTTAATCAGAACAGTAGGAGAAAATCACTTTTAAAATTTCTTAAGTGTTTACATATTGGCGCTCGTGACTGTATCTAATTTATTTTAACTTTTTTACTTAAGTATGCCAATTTAGATATAACTATAACAGTTTAGTGTTTTACAGTGCGTAATTTATTTATAAACAAAAAAAAAAAACTCGTGCACTCGCCTGTTTTGTTAATTAACAATTTTTGTAAATTATTTAAGTTTCTTTAGAAGGGAAGCCTTTTATTCCTTCTGATTCATAAGAATGACAACTAATAGAGACGTTTAGTATGGAAGAAGAAGACATACTTTTTTATACTCATATTATTTGTTTTTTTTTTTTTTTTTTTTTGATTTTTGATACTGCGTCATCCCCAAATAAATTGGGATTAGGACAGGAGAATGATAGGTAATAGAGGATTGTCATCCTTCTAAAAAAACTTAAATAATTTACTATGTACTGTTATTGTAGAACCTTATAGCTTCCTATAGGTTTAGAGCGGTTATAATTTATTATTCGTTACAGGAACGCAAGCCTGTATTTTTCATGAACCCAACATTAGTAGATAATTACTATGAAGAAGTTGCTAGTGACCGTCAGTTATTAATACAAGTCCACGATTTGATAAAACACAAAATAGATGGTATTTTTCTAAAGGACCGTCTACATGGAAAACCTCCCATAGAATGCATTCAAGCTCTCATAAGAGCTACTGAAATAATAGAAAAAGATTATAATGCTGTTACAGATTATTTTAATATAAGTTTTAAGGTAATTATTATTCATCATCTTCCTGCCCTTGTGCCATTCTACTTGGGGTCGGCGCAACACGTTTTCTTCTTCCATTTTCCCTTGTCAGAAGTCATGGCATCATTTACTCCTTTCTTTTTCATATCATTCTTCACACAATCCACCCATCTTTTCTTTGACCTTCCTCGAATAATTCCTTGAGGTAATTGTTATTGTAGTTCTTAAATAAAATTATGATAATTTTTCTATGTAGAACTAGCTTTTTTTTGGCGTAGTGGCACAGGTGTTTTTATTTGACAGAGAGGAGTATGTGACGATTTTATGTTTTATGAACCGGTGCGTCTTAAATACGAATTTTCTATTGGCTCTTTAGCAACATACCTATAGCCTTATTATTTTAAGAGAAAAGTAGTCAAGCATGCTGTAGAACATCATTTAAATAAAAGCAATTGACGGCAAGATTGGCGCAGTGGCTGAGCGGTTGGTTGCTGCGCTGCGTGCTGCGGGTTTGATCCCCGCACTAATTACCTGACTGTTTGAGTATATGAGTTTAAATGTTTGGAAACACACCTACGCTGCAGGATAAATTCTTAGTATTAACGTGTGGGGCTACCTACACGTTAAAAAAAATGTTTGATCAATTATTATGTTTTAGATCTTGTCTCACAGTCAAACCAATGGAATATTTCTTTCAATTTTACTTTAATTTCAGTTGAAGCTTCCAGTTCTACAGCCCTACGCAGCTGCCCTAGCTGCTTCTGTCGCAGCGTTACAAAGCGGAGCTACTGCCATCATAGTAGTTACGTCATCAGGTGCTTCAGCTAGAATCCTGTCTCGTGCATCACCACCCTGCCGTGTGCTAGCTGTCACGAGACACGAGAAGACTGCGAGAAGAATGCATTTGTATCGGAAGGTTATGCCGTTGCATTATCGAGGTGAGTTTTGAATAAACTAGAACCTAAACTATCACTAATTAGTAACCTATTACTAGGCTCAACTAGGTTTTCTTAAAGAGTTACAAAATAAAAAAAGTTAATCACGATAAGTATCAACTACTGTGTCATGACAATGTTAGTGTCCACACATGCTCCTAGAAGCAAAAACGTAGATAAATAGATCATTCTTTGTTATGTATAACATACAAATTTCAAAAACGTATTTGTTAAATAACGAACGTCTAGTTTTGAAAGCAAGGCAATAGCATACATGTCGTCGTCGTATACGCTAGTGGTACTAAATACTCGTCATCTTCTCCCGATGCATTTTGTTTGCGTGATTTTTTCGTTTAAAAAATACTTAAAAGCATCTTTATTGTATGAAGCCTATTAACCCCAATGCCCCACAATATAAAAACTAAGAACCGCAGCACATTAGACATTAGCATAATGTATTGTAATTGCAGAGAATCGTTTGGCTTGCTGGCAAGACGAGAGCCTGGCCCGCATAGCTTTTGGCACCCAGTTCGGACTAGACACGGGCCTTTTCAACTTCGACGCCAAATTAGTGGTACTTGCGCCGTCCGAAGAAGGCAGCGTGTACTGCAATAGCTTTCAAATACACACTGTTAGGCATATTCTGCAAAGATTTCAGTGTAGGAAATATACCATTGATAATGATGTAATATAATTTAGTGTTTAAAGCAAAAACACAGTATGATTTTGTTTAAAAGTTTGGGTTACTTTTACTACGAGATCGGGATGGAAGCGCACACCTTAAGCGCTAGTGCCAAGTTAAAGCCGTTACAATGCCTCTAAGTGTGCGTTATAATATTGAGATTCATAGAAAGAACCTCGAGTTAAGGCGATGCTGTTCCCGTGCAGTGTTTATAACTTATGCGTTGACCTAACTATTTTCTATTTCATATGAATTTGCAAGTTGATAGGTATGACACATCATTTTGTTTAGGTGTAAAATTCAATATCTGTCTAGCTAGGAAATATTTTCAGAGAATCATCTAACGGCTCTAACGAAACCATTTCAATGATTTTTTTTTATCCAAGACATTTTTTATAAAAAATAAATAATTGAACATTACAAATTGACTGATTGATTTTTTACAATTGTTAATAATTTAACATCCCTTACACTAGCTCCATTAATCTAGCGTAATGGATGTTGAAAACTAAGGAGCCAGGAGCCATTCAAGTAATTTTAAATGATTTATTTTTTATAAAAATATACTTAGATAAAAAAATACCATTGAAATGGCTTCGTTATAGCTGTTAGATGATTCTCTGATTATTACGTGTATGAATAGTTAGACCTTATACTACATTAGTTTTAGTATATGCAAAACCTGAAACACGTGTCTAGTATTTTTATGTAAAGAATCTATGTACAAAATTTCAAAACTGTCATGAAAAATCACAAAGTTATAAGCTTGTTATGTTACCTGGTTGTCCGTGCAAAAACTTACTCACCACGCGGCGTCTCACTGTGCGCCCGCGCCTAATGCCTGTGTTGTGCGCGTATGATTGCGGATAGGTACTAAGTGTCGCTCGGTGTCCAACTCGTAACCTTTTTAAAAAAATTTGGGACAAAATATATCGTGATATAAAAATTATTGGAATCGATTCAGTTACTTATTCTGAACAAACTATATTCTGGTTTCGCATATACTAAAAATAATGTTGTATATACGACAAGTAATTTAAATGGATGACAGTTTGCCATCACTATCCAAAGAGATATGTTAACCTTTTGAACGCCATTGTCGCCTATAGATACGTGACAAGCAAGCGCGTGCCTTGTACGCCAACGACACAAATATGTGACAAAAAATGTGACGCAGTATAACACAAAATAAACAATAAAATCATTACTTATGTATGTTTTCATATGTGTAGCTTAAATGTTTAATCTCTTGTCTTGTCTCTTTAATAATTTTGTTTCTTGATAAAGTTTTAGAATCCCTATCCTCCTTGAAGGTATTTTTTTGTATGCTGTGAAATTGTGGCTTGGCGTGGAGGGCACGCGCGTGCGTTTATGCTCTGGCGTTCAAAAGGTTTAAATAAAAGGCTTAAATAGGACTCATTCGTATTAAAACAGTTGATGCTCTAGGTTCAGGCGAAATTTAGGTTCCATAGTTTGTAGCCTTTGTAAGTACCGAAAAGGTATATAATATATGTAGGAGTCTCATGTCACATACCCATTTTAGTTTTTACGATTAAAGATAAAACTATGGAGTTTATAAAAATAAATTAAATATGAGCATTTTTTGTGTTTTTCTCGATATTTTATTAAGCGAAGAGAGAAACAGAGCAGTATAATTGCAAAAGACACATAGACATAACAAAAGGATACAATACAACAAGGCTTTCATATCCCACCCTCGCCCCTCTTTCTCTTCTGTTTTAATTATGGGTGGTACCCATAATGAAAACTATTAGAATAATTCATTACAAGCGTCGCTTAACCCGATTAGCGTGTTTGCTGTATTAATAATGCATCCATTGGTAAAGTAAATAAGTGCTACATTTGTGTTGTGTTACGAACATTTTCATGTGACAGCTTCATGAGGCGTGTTGTGTTAGTGCAGCAAAAACAAAGGTTTGCCGCTAATTGCTCGTTCGCGGCAACACTGCGTTCTGTAAACAGACTCTTTGCCTTTTCAGTTAAATAATTTGTATCACTTTTAGAACATACTGTATTAGATTGCGTGATCACTGATTAGCAGAGATCGAAATTTGCCTAAACTTCAAGGAAGTAAAGTACTCCGGATAAAATTACGGAATGTTCAACTGTGTGGTGCCAATAGTTTCGGAGTAAAAATGCGTTGACATACGGACGGACAGATAGAGAGAGATAGATGGACAGGACGAATCTATAAGGATTCCATTTTTGCCATTTGGCAACGGAACCCTAAAAAAAACTTTTTTGCAAAAAAAAACCGACTTCCAAAAAAAACACTAAAAAAGTGAGAAATAACTTTACTTTCGGAAGTCGGTGACTATTGTTTGTTTCATTGACTTTTTTGCCACCGACTTCCGAAAGTAAAGTTATTTCTCACTTTTTTAGTGTTTTTTTTGGAAGTCGGTTTTTTTTTGCAAAAAAGTTTTTATTTTACCCTTTTTAGTTATCGCATCACACACAAATCCTTGTCAAGTATCAATTTTATCAGTTGTAATTTCGCAATTTCTTTTACTTGGATGACATATTGTTTCCAGCTATTTTGATTTCAAAACCAAACTACTGAACCGATTTCGATGAAATTTCTATGGGACCAATCGGGAAGTAGATCCATTCAGATAAAAGAAGAATTTTTCAAATCGGTTCATAAATGACGAAGATATGAGGTAAAAAACACAAACATTTCCAGCTATTTTGATTTCAAAACCAAACTGCTGAATCGATTTTGATGAAATTTCTATGGGACCAATCGGGAAGTAGACCCATTCAAATAAAAGAAGAATTTTTCAAATCGGTTCATAAATGACGGAGATATGAGGTAACAAACACAAAAAAAAAAAAAAACATACAACCGAATTGAGAACCTCCTCCTTTTTTAGAAGTCGGTTAAAACCATAAAAAATGTAAATTAATTCTTAGTCACAATCGACCCTAACATACCTAATTCATACAAGACACTAGATTATACTTAATTATTGTATGAACGTGAGCAATACTAATTGCTTAGTATAAACAGATTATAAAATGCATGAGTGTGCATTCAAATGAAGTACCATTTATATGAGACCTCATTAGAGGACGTAGGTAACGCGAGACTAAAATGCATTTCATATTCTCATATAAAGGATATCGCATACTGTTACAAGAAGCCTTTGCATTCAGATGCAGCTTCCTAAATTTCGTGGGTTATTCTGCAAGAAAGACTGTGGTGGATTAAAAATATGTTTATACATTTTTATTTTTAACAAAAATATAGAAAAGCTGCGTATTCTGTGTACTGATTGTGTTTTTTTTATTTTTGGTTATTCAAATTCTTGTTTAGTTAACCGAACATCAATAATAACGTTTGCGCTACACTTAGGGATCATTTACGGAGATGGGGCGCGTCGCGCGGCTCGTTGTGCGGCGCGGCCCGCTTTCAATTCATAATATAGCGATGTATGGGAGCGTTACTTTACGCGCCGCGCGACGCACCGCGCAACGCGCCGCCCGACGCGCCGCGTCGCCGTAATGAAACTACTAAAATTGACATAAAAGCGCTGTCAATGTCAAATTGTCACCGATGTGCGCTTGAATGTTCTAAAATAGAACGCTATCGGTCATTTGATTCTTTTACCTAGTCCATTCTTAAGTTATTTTAATAAATGTTAATACAATAGAAAAGCAACCGTGACAAGCAACAATTACAATAACTTATATTGTAATTGTGAATTTATGGCAGGCTAATATTATGTGAACATAATATTTTGCTGTTCATTCGATAAAAATTAAATGCATTGTAATCTAGCTAATGGATACTGGAAACGATACAGGCTGTTACCTGAATTATGTTTTACGTGTTAATTTTATGACAATTAATACGTTTGTTCTACGAAATTACCTTTAAAATGGTGTGCTGAGATTTATCTACTGTTTGTTTTGACAGAGCTATGACAGGTTGTTATCTGGCTAATTAGGTCACATCTTTACTCAAATTTACATTTAAAGAATTGCTAGTCCCATGTTTACAAAAAACTAAAAAAGTTAATAAAAAAAATCAAGATCCGCAGAATAACCCATGGCTTGTTCATTCGTCGAGGGCTCGCTAATGTCACACGAAATAAGACTAAAACGCAGATATTAAGATGCTCTCGTTTTATCCGCCTTTGAAGGATTGTGCTGCCAAAAAGAGTGGGTAGCTGTGCTCTACGTCATGCTGAGAGCTTCCCATTGTCAGTGACGTCATTCAAAGACTGAAGCCGACATCATGCAAACAAGGGTTTTCGTATTCGGTTTCATGTGGAAGATTGAGAATTTTTACTTACATATGTTTTTGTTTATGGCATGCTGTTTCGGTAATGAGAAATTGTTGTTGCTTTTTGAAGCCTTTGCTAAAGGTTAGGTTGAATGGAAAGAGTTTCTTGTCTGTTTTGGGATGAGAATGGCCCTGTGAATGACTTAGGCGATACTTGCCTTTAGGTAAGGTTGGGGGTAAGGAAGTTACATTAAATTAGGGTGAAGGAGTGAATAAGGTGATAAACATGAAAAAAGACCTTCGCTAAGGTCTATGTACGATCTTTTTTCGATGCTTATTTCAGAATATACTTACAAATCCTTTATTAAAGTTTTTACTGCTTTTAGTTCACGGTTTTTTTTTCTGCAGATAGGTATATTTATGTCAGAACATTTTCTTTGGCTACTCTCTCAAATTCAAGCTTTTTCGGAAGATATTTACTACCTTTATTGAAGGTTTAAAGCGAATACTCGCTACACTGTGAGTAATTATTTTTATTCTATTTTTACGAAGCACAAACGATCTACAAAATGGAGTACTACTTCTTTTAAAACAGCACCCATAGCCCAGATTATTTCGAAATAAATACCGATAAAGGCTCATACAGAAAAACTACATAAAAGGAAAACCATTTGAATTTCCCAAACGGCAAGCGTTTCAATCGATCCATCCATTGTTTCTTTAAACGGTTCCAATAAAAATGCAAATACAGTCTATGCGTTCTGTGCGTTGTCCGCTATCGACTTTCAAACTAGTTTATTTAGTTTTAACTCTGTAGTCGGCTCTATTTACTTCCTATGTTTGTCGTGTGTCTAACCTAACAACTGTTCTCTTTTGTCTCGGTTTTGTGTAGCGAGTTTGCCAGGAATATTTTATTGGGTTATGATTTTGAAAGCATTGTTTGAAATTCGAAACTATGTATTTGGTTTACTCTTGTATCTAGTATGGTAGTCTTTTGTTTCTAGCGACAGTTGACCGAATGTTACTAGCTTGGAAGAGAATTAAATCCAGCAAGAGACTCCAACAGGCTTATTAGTAATTGATTGATATCATTATTTTCTTTATTTATTTTTCTTACTTACTAATTACATTTTTAAATATTCCTATAAAAAAAACATTTAAAAATATAAAAAATAGTAGCCCACCGGTATCGGGAACAGGGTCCAAGCTACCGGCGGTCAGGGCTCCAGAGAGAGGAACCTCCTAACAATACGAGCTGTGTCCAGGAGTACCGCTTTCTGAATCAAGCCCTTGATCCAGCCGCCTAACGAGAGCCTCCTCAGGTATTGGTCGAGGCTCTAGGCAATTAAGCCATGGGCTGAAACGACTATCGGCACAATGATCGCCGTGTCCACTTCCCACATGTCGACAACCTCGCGAGCCAAGTCAAGATACTTGATTTGTTTATCTTTCTCGGCTTTCACGAGGTTCCCATATCATTATTATCATTGATATCATTATTATGTAACAATTGAAGAAATCCTGCTTTGTTTGTATTGTGGTTACAAGCGCGACTGCTGAGTATGAGGTCCTGGGTTCGATTCCCGAGTCGGGCAAAGTGCCATTGGGTTTTTCCAACACGATCTTCTCAGTAGGAGCCACGGAGGCTGGATTTGTGTCCGGTTGATGGCATTAGGCTCGCCATCTATTACATGGCACTTAAACATTAACTGGCGAAATGCGGTGTACTAATAGGCACACCTCTGCCTAACCCTTCGGGGATTACAGTCGTGATGTTATGTGTGATTGAATTGATTGAATGTGCAAATACGAGAAAATTAAACGATGCAATACTTTTGCTTGTAAAAAAAAATACTATGCCGGTTTCCTATAACTTTCCGTAGTTTTTATCGGAGCAGACTGAAAAAAATACAACACGCAAAATTCGGTGGAGTGACGATCATACAAATATTTTATATTCCATAATTTCCCCAGTGACGACCGGGACTCGGTGTTTGAAAGATCCGTTTTTTTATTTGTTGTCATGCTCATTCTCAAATATTGTTTTTCTACATTTTGGTATTTTGTGCCTCCTACTTTGGATAACGATGTAAGTGAAATGTACTTAATTAAATTAGGTGGTGATGGGCTAACCTGATGTGGCAATCTGATATTTCTTTTCATTCTCTGCCTGCGGCTTAGACAGGTGTAGACATTACTACTGAGTCTAATAATTATGCATTAGCAGCCTTATTTTAGTTCCCTCTTAAAAAAAATCAACCATTTTATAATATCACTTTATAATAAAACTGGATAGAAGTACCTACCAAAAGATAAACTATCATCTCATAGCATTTAAACTTCCAAAGAAGTTTGTCTTAAGAAAGTACAAGATTGATTAACTTGTAAACTTCTCGTCAATAAGCGTAATTAACGAACTGATAGAAAATAGTTTTCTAGAAGCTGTGGAGGCTGAGTCAACATAAAACAGAAATATTATTTAATACGGCTCAGCGCAACGTCTTAAGACTGAAGTAGGGTGGTATGAAAGAAAACTTCGCATTTATTTATATTTAAATCGCTTCAAGCATTTGAACAGCATATTGAACATGGAAGTTTTTGCACGATTTTGAAAAGAAGTAAGTCCAGAAGTAGACGGAGAGTTGTTTAATCAAAAAATTGTTATTTCCATACTGATTAATTGACTACCTCGTCGGTTGGTCCTTTTTTTTTTTTTTTGTTCGCAATTGCGATTGCTGAACACGAGGTCCTTGATGCGATTCCCGGGTCGGGTAAAGTGCTATTGGGTTTTTCCATCAAGCATTTCTCAGTAGCAGCCACGGAGTTTAGATTTGTGCCCGGTTATTGGCAATATTACATGGGATTTAAATATAACTGGCGAAATGTGGGTGTACTTGTTTGTTACACCTCTGCTTAACCGTGTTATGTTATTTCAATACCTCACACAGTTTTTCGCATATCAGATAGTACATCATTAGGTTAGACCGAGAACCTGGTGAATGTTGTGGGAATTGGATGGATGCGAGACGCACATTATCAGTAGTTGTGTCTTTCGGCTTTTGTTTCACAAAATTTTATAACCGTCATTACAAGTCATCGGATTATATGTGTTAGGCTCAAAGGCCGGAATGACAAATTCAAAACGACCAATAAGCGGAATTCGCGTCGTGGCTGTTTTAAACACGACCACATCGCGATGTGGCAAACACAAAACGACCACGAAGCGAAATTCGGGTTGTGGCTGTTTTGATTTTTGACCACAACGCGTTCTGGCAATGAGGAAATGCCAGACTGCGTTCTGAACCTTTTCCAAACAGCCACAACCCGACGTAATACATTAGTAAAGAACTTGCCGATGTTGATGGGTAAGGTGATGACCAAATGAAAATTCAAAATGTCGTTTTTATGGTTTTCGGGGGCGCTGATACCGATAGGGAGGGAGGTCGAAATGAAAATCCAAGATGGTGGATAAACGGCACCTTCTACCTACTTTTCATCAACACTAAGCGGCACCTAACTGAATGCAGGCATGTATGTAAATGCATATATTCTGATGTCTAGTCATTATTATTAATATCTTAGGTATTATCAAGTAAAACTCTCCTTAACCAAATATCAGAATAACAAAATTTACAACTTCATACTCTGAAAATACTACCTGAAAACAAAAGTAGTCTCCACAATTTTCCGTTTAGTCAGAACAGCAAGATTGGAAGGAGTCAATAAGAAGCATTTATTGCATGTTGCGGTTTGAGAGGATGAGACGGGGGTCCGATCAAATTAAATTGAAGACTAAGCGAAAGCGCGCGGAAGTAACCAGACCACATTATAGCTGTATGTTACAGGTGTGCTCGCGGTTTGGGCATTTGAAAATATGTCCAAATCACATTAAGTATCGCGGATAAGACAAAAGTCGAACGACGTTTCACAATCTTTGAAAGCCTTTGTGAAACAAATCTAGTTACATTAAAATATGAATTAATTCGTGCTTGGTTGATTGCTACACAACGGTAGAATGTGGAGATACTATTATTTATCTTGTTCTTATAGTGGAAACAATAGCCCAGTCGCATGTGTAGTAAGAATTTCGGCGATGAGCATAAATTTCAATGAGATCCACAAGGTCGCCAATGTAAACGTTAAAAGCACCTGAAAATATACCAGGTACTTTAAACATTTACTTAATTGAAACTACTGACTCTGACATTATATTTTGTTCTTTTTGCAATACTTTTTATAGCGGATTGGACGAATCTCCAGTGTTTGAAATATATCTGAAGGAGAATCTGCGGTGGCGAATGAAATTCGGATTTCTAGTGAAGTGCAGCGAATATTGAATGTAACGAGTAAAGCGATGCAGGTTTATTCGTTGCTTTTTCCACTTTTCGCACCAAGAATCCAAATGTTGAATTTACTTTGAAATCCGCAAGTCAAGCGAGTCTTTTTATAATGCTTTTGAGCTAGGAACATGACTTCGTACACTATACGATAAGGAACATTTTACGTTACAACGTGTTTTAGAAAACACACTTAGCTAGCTACAAAGTTCCGTTTTACATAATAATAATAAGTATAAGTATCTTGACTTAGCTCGCGAGGTTGTCGACGTGTGGGATGTGAACTGATTCATTGTGCCGATAGTCGTTTCAGCCAATGGCTTAAATGCCAAGAGCCTCGACCGATACCTGACCAGGCTCTCGGTAGGCAGCTGGATCAAGGGCTTGATTCCGAAAGCGGTACTCCTGGACACGGCTCGTATTGTTAGGAGGTTCCTCTCTCTGGAGCCCTGACCGCCGGTAGCTTGGACCCTGTTCCCGATACCGGTGGGCTACTATTTTTATATTTTTTAATGTTTTTTTTGTATGTTTTATTAAGCAATATTTAAAAATGTAAAACAATGTGTAAAGGAAATAACAATATAATACTTTATTTCCAAGTTTACAATTGTATTTATGTATAACAGACTACATAAAACTAAAAATTGTAACACCATTGCGTTTAAACCTCTGGCACCAAAGCTAAGATTAAACTTGTGTTATGGGTGCCACAGCTCTTTCTATGAACATTTACCTAGATAATATACACAAGTTCGGAGTTACATAGTGATTAGTGTCACTAGCGATATACACGAGGTATACATAATTACACATTACTAAACAAACTGCAGACTCCTTCCAAGATAACACTGTTGTTTTGTAATTAATTAACTTTAGACGTTTTATCCTAGATACATACCGTATGCTTTGTTAATTATATCAGACTGTTTACGTTGAAAATAGTTCTGATGGAATTAAATAAACGAGAACAAGTTGAGGTTTTTAATGAATATTAATGGTTGAAACTCTTGGAATCAGGCTTGACATGGGCCCGCGAAACTCCGGGCCTAATATAAATCACGCTTAGTCCAACCTTTAAGTGTCGTTCCACTTAGGACTTTCTATTGTTGCCTCTTGAAGATAACGATACTAAATCACCGAGGGAGATGTTGAATTGAATATAGACATGGTTTTGAGGTCAAGTTTTCTGAGTTAAAGGTTCGATTGAAGATGTATAGGGTTTTTGTTTTTATCGTAAACTGGACTTTTATTTTGTAGTATAAGTGTTTATTTTATTATTTACCACGCGTTAATATCAACGTGTATTAACTGCTGTACCTACTACTTATGTAAGTTATAACCTCTTTGCCAATTTGCATGCCATCGTCGCAAGTGGAACATAACAAAGGTAACTTTATGCATAGTAAAGATATAATTTTATATTTTCCAACGTAATGAAGACTAATCGATTATTCTAACAAGTCGCCATATTTATCAGGCGTTTTTCTTGTTTAGTGCTTCTTAGAAACCTATTAAGTCGATGAAAATGTGAATAAAAAGCCTTTTTATTATATATTGACGTTTAATATGAAGAATAAGTTTTTATTTACATATTAAATTAAAAAGCTAGCCAAATAGCAAGTTTTGCTGTGTCAGGCTTTCCAGTCTAGTTTTTTGGGGGTGGTTTTAGGAGCTATATATAAAAATAAATAAAACTGGATTAAAATTATCAGCCTGAAGGAGATTTAAGCCAAAATATGATCATTACAATATTCTAATAATAATTAGGTTTTATTGGAATTTCTCTTAATTATTGATGTTTTTTACTATTTTTTTTTTTGGCTGCCCTAAAACATTATATATTTTATTTTTATGTTTAGGCCACATTATGAAACTGCAAGTGCCTTTCAATTCAGACATGGACACATTCGATCACGAGATTAAACTTCGGGTACAAAAAAAATCCAAGCAATTCCCACCATTACACCCACTTTGCTTGCGCATGACACACGAGTTAACCACTTCAGACAGCTCTCCTGGAGATCATCCTCAGCGTGGCTCAAGTTAACGTAATGCCAGACATTCTTTTTGAGGTTATCTGTAGGTGTATTTTCCTATGTGAAGAAGTGTGAAAGGCCTCTTGAGTCTATATATGTATGTATTAATCTCAAAAGATTGTACATAAGTCATGTGAAACCAAAGAATGCGTATTAAAAAAAAAGTGTTTTTACTAACAAACATTTTTGTATTTTTAACTGACGGCGCTGAGCCGAGCGTTCAAAATGTAACAACGCGGTTTTTTTTTTCGAGTGACGGGAATTTTTTTTCGGATTCAAAAAATAATCATCCGATCCTTACATCAATATATGGGTTGTCGACGCATGCATTTTTCTTCCATTTAGTCGTCATCTGAGTAGATTATTTATCATCTTTTACACGGTCTACCCACCGTTTCTCTGGTCCTCCTGCATTTTTATAATATATTCATTTTAATTTTCTATTTTAATTCAATTTTATAATTTTGCACATAGCATGTTTTTAAGGTTTATATCGGCGCCATTACTAGTATTCCTAGTAAACGTATAATATTCTTTTCCTACAATTTCAAAATGTTCTGCCAGTAAGAACGCTAATATAAAAATGCGAAGTTTTTTCACAAAACTGTAGAGAAATACGCAAGATTCATTAAGCTCAATTTAATTACAGTACACGGTACAGTAGTTAATAACATTCCGATGGTATTCAGAGTGAATTATGGCGGCAAAGTTTTCGTTTGCTCTCAGGAAAACGGAAAACAACAACAGTAATTAAAACATGAAATTATTTAGTTCTTTTATGTACCTAGGTACTTACCAATTATTTATTGTAGACGAGAAAAGTGTAGGCATAAATATATCTAGCCCTAACCATTCGACCTGATTGATTAACTTATTGAAGTTTGCCATCCGTAAGTATATATCAATTCTAGTTCAGTGGTGCCTGAAGATGATTTGAGGCTTATTGTTGTCCAAGTATCGCTTGATAGCTGAAATAACAAAATCACGGAATATTTTTTTTTTATTGTTTTTTCGTACCTTCGGGATAGTACACAACGATATTGAGGATTTCGTTGAATGGGCAATAAATAGTACATAGATTGTATTTCTAAATAAAAAAAAAATAATCTTTAAGGGACACTGTGGTATCTTTTGTTAGTTTAACAACCAGTTCATTAGACGAAATGCGATTTTGGGATGGGACGTTACACGATAAAATAAAAATTGAAACCAAAATCTCCCCTTCAACATCTTCATTACCACTTCAGTACTTACATCAGCTACAAAACGTTAATTATAACACCCGATCTCAAGTACTTCACGCCAAGTGGTTGATATATTTCGGTCATTAGTAGTTAATGAATTATTTAACTAACGAGTCAAGTCGGCAAGCACCCTGTTATTGGCTGAATTATTTCTACCTTTTCTGCTTTCGAATAGCATATTCCGTTAATTGCTGTCTGACTGGAGCGCACTAATTGCTTAAGTTCGGGATCTCTTGGCTCTTCGGTTTAAATAGTCGACTACTATTAAAGTAAAAATTTCTTAAGACTGTTTTGAACTTCCCGTTCATAATTTTTTCGAAGCATGACTTTGCATTTTCGCAGACGTTGAAAAAACAAGGGCCAAGTGCGGTCAAGGAGGATGTATTTGGTTGAGTGTTCTTGCAGTTAGTTTTGAGTAATCCGACTTCAGCTTAGTGTCCGAATTCTACACTAAACGGGCTAAAAGTATATCTGTCATTTCAGTAGATCTTGCTGTGGTACCTGGAATCCTAAAAATATAGTATTTTGAAGAACAAAAGATAGAACGGACTCCATAAGCTTGCTATACAGGTGCAAAGTTACCGAAAGTCAAGATCCAACTTAGGAGGCAACACATTCAAACCCCCAAAGTGGTAGCTGATAAAGAGGCCAAATGATCAGCTCATAATTTCCTTTACAAGGTAGCGTATTAACATATTGCCATTCATATTTCGTCGTAGGTAATAATTATACAGTAATTACAATACTGTACAACGGAAGTGTTGATTTACAACTACCGCCACTTCCAACTTTACTGAATGCGGTAGTAATTTCCGTATTGTGTTAACTGGTAACTTGCTGGGTCTGTGTGTGTGTGTGTGGGGGTGAAAATTAATTTGTTCATGTTTATCTGCAGTCTTTTGAGAAAAATTTAGTTCTAAAGGAATGTTCTTCTACGAAAATCATTTTATGCCTCCTTATTTATTTATCCTCAGTCTCCTTGATCTAGTGGTGCGCGCTAGCGCTAGTGCTGAGCATGGCATCCTTGGTTAGATTTCTAGATTGTATAGGAATGTATGTGTTCTTACTTCCTCTAGGCGTAATATAATTTTAAATAACTGAATAAAACACAAATCACTTTACTAACACTTAATAATTTAATAATCAATCAACTCCAATAAATACGTATATTTTATAATTGTACATGTACACGACGATAAACATCGACCTCACAAGTCGACGGTCCAACCGATAGTGCGCTCCTGCGGCAATTTCTACCTATTAAGGTGCGATTCTGACAACCGGAAGTCAGCAGTTCAATATTTATCGCATATATTTAAAACGTTACGTTAACGGGAAGTCAAAGCAGTGTTTTTTAGAACATTTGATATTATTAAAGGACAACACGTACACAGGAAGTCAATGCACGCTAACAATTGGACACCGTGTTAGCATCTGTAATTGCTCTGCGTAAGGGAATGGTTTGTAATTCACCACGCAAGTCGAGTGTAGAGATAAACTTTACTGAACCAAGTCGTACAGGTTCAGTAAAGTTTATCTCTACATAAAATTGGTAACAGCATGAGAAAGAGCACTTGGGTTGTGGTTTCAGTATTGAATTTTATCACACCTTGTTGGTGTTAAGTGCTAAATTTGTCATGCACAATACACCAAACAAAACGTACTACTTAAAATTTAAAAACAGACATCTCAAAAACCTTAGCAAAAAAATCTAACCTCTTTAAAAAAAACATAGCACAAAAGTCAACGCAGTGAGGTCGCCCACGAAAACGGAGAAGATGAAAAAATCTCGCAAGGAGCACACGAATGAATAGCAGTTGTCCTAGAAGCGTCGGTCGTCCAGATGTTTAACATTTTATGCGGGAATTCACGTGCCTTCGCTACCTACTGGAAGTAAATCTTGCGGCATCAACGGGTGCGGTTTTCAACCGGTTTCAACGAAACTGATGAGATTTTTGGGACTGTGATTTGAGAGATTAAAATGGAAGAAAGTATTTATGTAGCGTTTCGACATATATTATAAAGCTTGCACTCTAAACTCGGCACAGTATGCAATCTAGAGGAATAATTTGGATTTGCCATTTTTGTTTAGGGTTTGTGCCCGGTTGATGGCAATAGGCTCGCCACCTATTACATGGGACTTAAACATAACTGGTGAAATGCGGGTGTACTATAAGGTACACCTCTGCCTAATCCCTCATTGATTACAGGCTTTGACGACTAGTTAAAATATCGGTAGGGTTTATCTTTATCATGGTTTTAATGCAATATTACTCATAACATTAGCGGGTTTTGATAAAAACATTCTAGGTTTTAATTTGAATAGTGCAGTGAAGTTATTATAAATACAAAAACAATATTATTGAATTGCTACTGTAATACAGAATATGCGAGCAATATATGAGCAATATATGCGGGAAATGAAGGTTGACACGGAATACCAGTGTAAAGCTATGTGCGTGAACATTTATTTAATTATTTATATCACCTGCGAACACGAATGAACTCTAAGCAACGCGGGAACATGCCAGCTGAACATTATGCATGATGAATAAAGAAAATATCTCACGTTTAAACTCAGTAAATGTCTTCAAACTTTGAATACGTACAGCTGGATCATTTATATGAAGCACTGGAATAATGTTACAACTCATAATATTTTCCTTTCATTTGACTGCTAGTTGCGTTAAATTAGACACTATTATTTTGAGTACTACGTTTTATGCAGCTGTATTTATTTTAATGTCCTTTCGCTGCGCGAATATCATTTCTTGAGCAAATAATGGCTTACAAAGATACCTTCTAGAATAGTAGAGAAGTACGTAAAAATGCTTTTATTCGATAAGACTACAAGTCAGTCGACGGCAAACCTTTATTCTGTAGTAGTAAGGGCGGTTTTTGTGGGTCAACGAGTGTGACTTCTAAATGCCGTGCGGTAGACCATATGTACATACATTTTTGATTCACAGTAAGTTTTACAGGATCATCAATTAATCATTCTCCTGTTTTTATACCTATGTATTTACAGACCAAGCTTCTTACTAGTTTTAGAGGATGATCGACAAAATACACAGTCAAAGAAGATGAATTATCCGTGCTCATAAATTATTTATTTATTCCAGTACCAAACTATTGAACTAGCAACATCTATGTATAGTGAGTCAAACTCATTCCGCACAAGCCGCCGGTAAGGACCCAGACCGACCCGTAAAACGTTTTCATAAAAATGCAAATCGTCCGACAACGTATTGCCGACGACCAAGACGGGAACTTCACGGGAACTTCCTTCATCGAATTAAAATACTTTGCAAAGATAATGTCATTTGCTGGCGACGTTTTTTTACGAGGTTTTGACTATGCTGTGACAAAGTTCATACAATGAAATAATGTGACAAAGGCGATTAGAATTTTGAATGAATGAGAGGCTTTTTGTGCTTGTTTGATTAGGTACGGAATATTGCGAAAAACGCGTTAAATGTAAATACTTTTATTAAGTAGAGAACGTATATTTTAGTTTTTTTTTTAATGGACGACCGTTTCTTGATTGCTTCAAACTGAAACAGAAAACGTAGTTTAAAATTAAGCACCACAAAGTTGGTCGTTTTGGTTCGTCACAAAGTTTTATGTAGACGGTTCTTAATTGTTAAATACTTATTATATTATCAAGATTCGTTTTAATCTTCAAATTAAGGAACACCCAAAAAGTTTTAATCATATTTATCACACATTTTAGCTTTGATCTTTTTCATGAAGCTTAAAACTGAAAATGCTTTCAGACATGCAATGAGCCTCCGGGTAAGGAAAGTAGACCGCATCGTCCTTTTGGCTTTAGCCTGCTCCGCAAACGGTGTTAGTTGGGGAGCTTTGAGGGACTCACTAACAAATAGCTACTTTGCCATGACCGCTAGATCTCACAGTAATACATGCATGGCCCGTTGAAGCGGACCGAGGATAAATTATGGAGTACCGTTTTAAATATTCTCTCATCTTTGGTACACGTTTGCAGCAAAGATGAAAGAATATTTCTGCAGTTTGTTTCGCCATTTCCTGTGGTAGTCAAATAAGAAATCTTGAATTCATCTAGCTATACTGACACAGTGTAAGTTTAGTTATAAACCGTGAAAGCTTAAAACAGTGTTCATCTAGAAATGTTCAAAATATGACGTGTAAAAATGATTTCGATTTCCAACTTACAAAATATATAATTTAATATCATTTAGGTTCTTATTTTATAACAATAATTTGATTTAGGACGTTGAGTTCCTAGAGATCAAGAAAACCATTGTAAACGCTTTTCATGCGGAAAAATACCAAAATAGCGTGTTTTTGGAAATCTTATTCAAGTTAAAGCGTGCGTAATTAAATAGTATTTTAATTTCTAGAAGGAAGCACGAGATACGATGTCTTCCACATCTGTTGGCACATGCTCAACACTCTTTCCAGCCGGGAAAACGTTTAGAGACTAATTGAAGAAAGATACAGCCAAGTATTCATTTTAATCTCATCTTCATTTAACCTCCTAGATTTTCATAATCACCACCATTATCAAAAAGATGGGTTATAACAGATCACCATGAGTCTACCTAGCCTTTTTCAAGCAATGGTGCAACCTGCATCTAATTCAACCGTATGAATACTAGTGAGGAATGACTTCCTATCTGACCTCCACAACTCAGTTACTGGGTAATCCGATACCCTTTGGAAATACTGGTTGTCAAATTTCAGGCTTCTGATCTGAATACTCTTAACGACACTCAAAGATCTACGAGTGTCTGAAAAACTGTTTTAGGAACTGTATTTTTATCAGCGCAAAGAAAGGTACTGCCCACATACTCAGCTTAATTTCTCCTCAATCACCATCATTTTCGTTAACAAACAAAATCTCATCGCCTTCGGCTCTTCCCAAACACTTTACCCCTCCAAAAATAATATTTACATTACCTCCCCAAGATATATTAAAACACAATAAAACTTTTATAACACAATCAGCGGGAAGCAATCTCAGGAGCAACACACATAATGCGTTTAATTTCGGTAGGTGTTACGTTTGCACTTAATTAAGTTTACGAGTGCGTCTTCTTAAATTGGCATCATAAAATCTAAGGAGCAGCGCGACAATACTTAGGTATCATTGCTACGTTATTGCAGTAATAAACGTCTATATTATTGCTACTAATTAGACGGTAGGCACGTGTGGCCCTTGGCGATGTGTTTATCTGAAAGGCGTTTTGCGTGAGAAAATGTAGAGATAATTGAAATTGCTTACGGTAAGAAGGCACTTATTAAGGAAGGTAATTTTTATGATGAATAGTGTTGGGATAGAATCTCTTTGATTTCTTGTGAATTTGAAATCTGAAAGATTTGAACTTTGACTGCTTCGTTTTCTAGTGGTCGCAAGTGCGACTGCTGAGCAGAGCTCCTGGGTTCGATTGCCGGGTCGGGAAAAGTGTTATTATGTTTTTCCATCAGGAATTTCTCAGTAGCAGCCACGGAGCCTGGATTTGTGCGCGGATGATGGCAATAGGCTCGCCCCCTGTTACATGGGACTTGCAACATAACTGGTGAAATGAGGGTGTAATATGTAGGTAAACCAATGCCTAACCCTTCGGAGATTGCAGGCGTGATGTCATGTTATGTACTTTTTATGCTGGAAAGAAAATTATAGGTTAGCTGTATTAGTACAGTCGATTGCGCTATAACTTTTAACGAATACAAAAAAAATCTTAAAAATTTATTGCGCGAATAGTAAAAATGATTGATGTTGGCAGTGTAATAGAGAGATGAACATTTTTAACTACATACCAATTAGCTTGGTCGACCGTACTAGATTTTGGCCAAATTTGTACCAAATAATTACTAAACTGTCATGAATTTACTATAGTATACCTTACTCCAGAATAATTTGACCTAACTGGCGGGCTTTCATATTGGTCTGAACTACATAGATTATCTTAGTCTAATCTGATTATGTCTTGCGAAAAACTTCTTACTTATCTTGGTTCACGTAAAACAAGTTAGCCCAAGAAAAATTCTATCTCTTGAAATTACGGTTGACTATGTATAACTTCGCAAGATATTATTTTGTAACAATAACCGCCAACACATCACATCAAATTTAATTTCAATTTGTCTTCCTCCATTTTGATGGACCTTGGCGCTGTATAAATAATTTATATACAAATTATTTCACACATTGTAAGCCGGGAAACGTTGGCTTTTGTAATTAACACAGACCGTAAAGTCGGGAAAGTTTAACAACTCAGTTTTATGTCGGGAATTAACGATTGAATCGTGAGAGAATAGTTTTCATTGTTGTTCCTGCAGTTACATTTTAAGCTATGTAAGCTATGTTTCAATTATTTGCAATTACATTGGAAGTTGCTCTGCTCGTCGTGGTCGTATTCTCTTGTAATCTACCCAATACAGTAAATGCTTAACATCTGTAAGTGTCAATGTAGAATAAACACCCGATTCTCTCTTTCATTCAAAGCTTATTGTACCTATGTGACTTGTCCTTTACTTGTTGTCTTGTGACTTCTCCTCCACCTCATGGCACTTAATTGACGTGACTAATTATAACCTTAAAGAAATGCCTTCACAAATGACGATAATTATTAATATTTCCACACTATGCAAACAAAATTGCTGATTCGGTAATCTATAGCATATGTGTGGTAAAGTAGTGCAAACTAATTTTGCATAGATTAGCATAGGAGAAAAATATAGGTCTGCTGTAATTGGAAAACCAAAATTCATTACACAAAAGATATAATGCTATTAATTGCTATTTTAACAGAAAATTATTTTCAAGGTCCCGACCCTCTTCTATGTCTGGCAAATTCAAACAGTAACAAAATCACCATATACCGAATATGAAACTGATAATAAAATCAAACTACCGGCAAACAAGTTACGAGGGCATAATGAAGGGCGAATGGCTCGCGTGCCCTCCTCTGTTTTCTTAGGACAGGTCAAATTATAACAGAGCGTTGGGCCCTCTTTAGTACTAAACTTTAATACATTTCCCTCAATCCCAGTTTTCGTTCAATTGTTTGCTTGGTATGCTCGTGGAAGGGTGTAGCTGGTTCAGGACAGCTCAACGATATGCATGCAAGTGTTTAATTTCCTAATGGGATTGTATCGGTTTGTGATCGAAGTACTGGGTGTCATATTAGAATGGATATTGTGCAAAACTACGCAACAATGAACAACAACAAAAAATAACTATGTTTTTTAAGACGCTAAACACCAGTTCTAAACAAGGTTCAGTATAAAGGGCTTGGAGAAAGACACATGGGACCAACTTAACTCTTGTGATTGGGTGGGCATTAGGCGTCGGCTTATTAGCCACCCAGTTTATAGCAAAAGATTTAAAAAATAACACCGAACTAAATTAAAGATAGCCTTTGAAACCTTCTTTTGATCTTAAAAAAACATTAAAGGCGCCGTTACGTAATAACTTCCAAAAACACAATTTAAAAATCAATCTCGAAATCAAATCAAACTACCGGCGAATCACGTTGCCAAAACGAAATCCGGAATCCTTGCGGACCTCTGTTTTGATAGGACGGCCTATTTAAATCGTAAATGCCGACGCCGATGTCTACTGATGAAACGACGAACAATTTCTCATTTTTATTCTACTACTATTAATAAAATTGCATGTAGTTCTGGAAGAACATACTAACCCACATAGCATGAATAATCATGCTAAGTGAATAAAACTTTGTAACAATTTTGGATTATTCACTGATTAATTTTAAATTTGCTCCAAGTAATGGATGTTTCTGGGACTGAATTGACTAAATAGTAATTAACCACATTTTAGAATGATGATTTTTTTAACGCAAACTGAAGTGATAACAGATTGTGGGTTGGCTCATTATGACAGAACTAAGTCCAATTACGAAAATGGGTCAGTCTGGTTAGTTAGTTTGTCATCCTCAAAATAAAGCTTTTAGTCTAGCAATCGCAAACTAACTTAGCGAGGTATGATTAGTTTTTTTTTCATCGAAGGAAAGTTTTAGATTACTTTCTGAGATGAAAGGTTTGGCTGAGGTTAATATTAGGATCGTAACTAATAAGTACTGATCGAGAGTTTTGTAAGTCAAACAGTGATTAGGTCGCATTGCAAATAATAAATCAAAAACTGCTTTTATCTAATAGTCGCAAGTATTACTGCTGAGTATATGGTCCTGAATTCGATTCCCAGGTCGGACAAAGTGTTATTAGGGTTTTCCATAATTAATTTCTCAGTAGCAGATACGAAGGCTGAATTATACCCGGTTAATGGCAATCGGCTCGCCGCCTATAACATGGGACTTGAACACAATTGGCGGAATGTGGGTATACCATTAGGTACAACTCTACTTAATCCTGCGAGGGTAACAGGCGTGATGTTATGTAAATAACAAATGATTAATAGATTTGTACTTACTAAACACTGCAAATCAACTCCAAGTTACCTACCCTATCAATAACTCGGAAATACAGGAGCTTACCTAAAAAAGAACGGCATTAACCCCATACTTCGTGCAGGAACGATTTACTACCCCTTGGGGAAAAGAACGTAAACTATTGGGGACGCTTTTAAAATTCATATGTGTGTCGTGGGCATAACTCTTGCGGTAAAAAAAGAAATAAAAAACAAGCAAGGTTGTTGTTCAAGAGTTTACAGGCAAAGTTGAAAAATTATTTATGGCATTGAAAACTCTTTTTTATTTTATCAGATTATTATAAAAACTGCGAGTAAATCAATACCTTTACTTTCCGCGAAGTAGACACAATAGTAAAAAAATCCCAGCGAGCAGAGAAAAGGTTAACACTTGAATCCAAATAAAATTACATCCAATTACGAACTGTTCTAGGATGGTAACCAGCATCCAAAACAGTGCACGTTGGCAATTTTATATCCATATTTTTTTTTATTTTTCACGAATAAGAGAATCCGAGATAAAATACGACTTTACGTAGAGCCGAGGTGCGGGGACGTGCTGTTAAACAAGACAGCCGCTTTATTTATGCCCTCAATATTTTACAAACCATAAAACTTCTTCGCCTTGAAAATAACGAATGTTTTATGTTAATAGGTTTTTTTCGGAATTCTCACAGGGCCAAGTAAAATTTTAATTGATCAAACTTTTCTCGGTGCAATATAAGAAATAGCAGAGAAACCCGATCGACCGTGTTTTATGGAAATCATAAAATCACGCTGATTTGATAGGTTCGAGGTTTTTACGATCTTAATATACGTATTGATTTTTTTATGTCCCACTTTATTTTGATTCCGTCATATCTCAAAGTTTAAGGTGAGTGTTACAAATCAGAATATAGTAGCTACGTGCGAACCGCCTTATTAGAAAAAAAACGAACCTTATTTTACGTAAGCGCTTAGAGAAGCATTACTTTGTTCCGTATTTTCCTCTACTCAAGGGGCAAGGAGTCTTGCGAGTCTTTCAAAATAGGTTGAACAAATCAATTATAGTTGTTATGTAATATAATGTATTTAACTGATATAACTTTGCCAACATAAGCCTGCTTATTTAAGTACTTTTTAAACACAAAAAAGAAAACTCGTCCATGAAAAATCATCAAATCTTATTTTCATTCCGTACGTGTGAAAATAAACCTGTAGTGTATCAGTAGTTTATCATCCCATTCAAGTTGTGGTATCAACAAAGTATAGGACTTAACTCCCTTTCATCTTTCATTTTAAACCAGCTCTTTGCCGCTATATGTGACTTGAAGACTTAATCGTAAGAGGAAAGAGCTTAAAATAAGTATGTTTTACTGCTCCAGGGTAACTTTACAAAGATATCGTTTTTCAAAGACTCACAAGTCACAGTATTTCAGTTGGCGACACTTATTTATCGAAGTCTGTGACGTTTAACCGCTCCTTTCGCCGGATTATGTCTTCGTATAGCAAGATTAATAGTGAGGTGCTTCATCAAAGAAGAAAAATGCAATTTTCTAGCGTGATTGAAAAATCGTTCACTGTACTACCAAGCTCGGATTACGTGCTGGGTTCTTGATAATTTAACAACGGCTCTTAGGCATTGTTATATTTGATATTATGTTTTGTAGGGATGAGAATAAGAATCAAATTTATTTGTATTGTTAAAAAGCTGACCTTACAGCTTAATCCTATGCACATGATCTAGATTTATGCACATTTTATGTACCTACTTTCCATGCAGGGTTACGTTGAAAAAGATAGGCATAAATTTATACATAGTAAAAACACTACACGACTAGGTTAATCATAGTATTGACATCATTTTTTTTTGAACAGTTTTCAACAATTGAGGTAAAGGTATAAGGTATATATAAACCTTATCTCGTTCAAGACCTATAAACATTCTGTTTTTATTTACCGTTCCATGCACAAATTCTTTCTTTATATTCATCAAAGACTGGCATGAAAAAAGCGCCGTCATTTCCCAAACAATGTTCCCAACACGACAGTACGTTCTATACAAAAATATGTTTAACATCACGAAAATAAAACTCAATCCCATTATGTCTACGTTTATATTGTCGTCCGAATATAATGTGTGAATAATGTGGACCTTCCATTCAATAAGGGTAGCGCCTTTTTGTCGTGTACCCCTAAAAAGATATCTACCCTTTAGATGTATTAAATTATGGACTATATTTTCTGGCCTCACTTCCGTTTGGCCTCTGCTCTTTTAGTTAAGTAATACGGTATACCTGAGAGATTTGTTGGACCTTTTCGTTGTGAGGTGATTAAAGGAAACCGTGTTAGGTACGGGACTTGGATGATGGAGAAAAATATGATTTTGTTTGTCGGAGGAAAATAATGTTGTAGATGTTTTAGAAGACTTTGCCCCAGATTTAAGCAATAGACGACTGTTTTTCTGCTTCAAACTGGCTGAGTTGCGTTGCTATTTTATACATTGTAAGTGTGTTTTATTATTTAGCACGTAAAAAAGTAGCTCATCCATTAGATCATAATTGAAATTTTCTTTCATGTTGTGTATTACAATTTATAGTACACAGTATTTTAACTGTAAAATCACGTCTGTAAAAAAAAATCGGCAAAATTTCGCATACGTCCTCTTAAACAGTTATACAAAGTAAAGTACACGCAAGCTAAATACGTTAGCAACGTACTTCTCAGCTCATTTCCCACAGCAAGGATTTCAGTGATCGTACGTACTTCGTATGACGGATACAAACGTCCACTTACATTGTAAGTACAAGTGGTAAATGACGGTAAAATGTACTGTGAAGTTGAGGTTTATTTGAGTTGCGGTAGCTTTTATGCAGATTTTGAATGTATGCTTCAAAATAGAGTGTTGTTTCCATCTATTTGGTGTTTTGTAGTAACTCTAATTCGACTGTGGTTGCTGGTGTTTTCAGTGCTGAAAATATACTTCCGACTATTGTTAATGTTAGTTTGAATAATTATCTGTCAATGTCTTGTGAGTTTTGCACAAAAAGTATAACGAAAAAAAAATTGTGCCAAGTCGAGAATAATGGGCAGCATAAAAACTGACACCAGGTTAGGCACCAACCATATGATAAAGAAAGAAGATGGGCTCTATACTCCAGGATAAATTTATAACTAGTTTTATTGTTTTTAATTACTCATAATTTTGCTTAACTTGAACACTTTCTGTAACATTCGAAAATTAAAATTATGTTTGAACTTTACTAGAACTATAAAATATCGTCTTTGATCTAAACTTAACTTATTAAAAATGAAAATATTTTATCAACATTGGCAAGACGCTCCCTTTGTCTAAAGTTTTACCTATATTTAATTTATTTCTTAAAAATAAACTTCAGGTTTTCACAAAGAAGTTTTTAACTTTCTTATACTTCTATTTACGACTTTTTGCCCTTTGGGTTTAAATATAAATATAAAATTAGGTTTATTTTTATTTTTTTGTTATTCCAGCATCAATAAAATGTTATTTCTCCCAGTTGTGTGTATTGTAACTTAATTATTTTAATATTTGTATTATTTTTTCATGACATTCAGAACCTACGTTTGAACTTGGATCTCAAACACGACTGAATTATGTTAGGTTTCTTGCAATTTGACTTTACGTATATATTTAAATAGACAAAGTGTTTGATAACCTGATTTCAGAATTATGAGGTGGAAAGGACACCGCGAAAATGGAAACCACATACTCAGTACATCAATCTGAACCGCCCACAAAATTTCTATGTAAGACTATATAGGAGTAATATTTTATAGGGACGCAAAAATGGAAACCACATATGACGATGTACTGAATATGTGGTTTCCATTTTCGCGTCGGTGTCCCTTTCACCCCATATAATATTAATCTTAGATAGTCTTTCCATAAAAAAAACCGTTGCTTTTTAAACTTTTTAGTTTACTAGCTGTGCCCACGGCTTCGCTCACGTGACCATGTATTATTTTGGAATTGTCAGGGTACATTACATGGGAACGTAAAGTCATAGTATATTCCTAACATCCTCTACAAATAATATACTAATTAACTGACTTACTGTTAATTTAAACTAAAACCTGTTAGTACATCTTTGGTTGCGTAAATTACAGAGCGGTCATGAAACCGCTAGGCCGTTTATTCCGTGGATATAATATATGATTAGCCGTTCTCATGCTTATCATGACTGAAATGACAAACGATTGAAGAATATGGGCATAGTGAACCTCCTCAAGAACAAAGCGTGATAATATATACATAGGATACTATTTGGACAAGCCTTCAAATGGTAGCCTAAAACGGAATATTTGTAAAAATAAAGTTTTAAGAAAGGAATATTTGTACAAAATTTTAACAGTAGCACACATGCAGTAGTTGTTGCGCCATTTCGGAAGTTGGGAACATCGTTTTGAATTTATACAATTTTAATATTGTTTATGTATAGATTTAGGTGGTTAATCAATTAAAATTACGACCACATACTGTCGCGAGCGTAGATCATTCACGGAAAATGTTAACGCCACGTTTCAGAAACTGGCGTCAAATGCACAACGCCATCTATCGAGCACGGAGTTAAACTGCTAAAATATAATGCATGGAAAGCAATCGAACAATCGCTCTATATTATGTAGATTTTCAAAGCAGCGCCATATAGAGTACCTTTTGCTATCATAACTTTTTGAATAACTCAAACAGTCGATTTAAAAGTGATCTTGTGAGCACATTTATTCATTTTGGTTCAATAGATGTCGTTGCATGTATCTTAAGTAATGATGATGATTGCTTCTTGAACACTTTAAATTCATATATCTTTTGATTAGGAGCACGGATTGCAATGAAACAAAAACTAATACCTTTTCCAAGTTACGCACAATACTTGTGCATTGAAACTAACCACATTAATTTTGTAATTTTTACGCGATACTTAAACAAACAAACATAGCCGCAGACTCACAGACTGCAAAACAAACAGACAAAAATTCTAAAAATAGTAGAAATGGGTTCTGTTTGTTATCCTTTAACACCCCTACTATTTTTCCTAAATATTTTCAATATAGAGAAACGCCACGTCTACAGATTTATTATATGTATAGATATAGAAATAGATTGCATACTTTTAAACAGGTACATTAATATTCAGATACATACAAGGTAACCAAAAAGCTTTATATATCAACCCACACAGTACCTCCAGAACGAAATCTACATAAGTACTTTTATTAGTTTGAGTAAACTACTCAGTTATTTTAATGCTCATGTTTTCCAATAGGACAACTTTAACTGCCGAACTATAAAGATAGGATATCGCTGAAAGTTTTTTCAATATTTTACGAAACTTTTAAAAACTTCGGTGTCCGATACTGAACGCGGTGCAGTAAGAAAACTAGGCGATGCCGTGGAAACTTTTCGATTAGCATAAGGGAGATAAAACGGGAAGTACCTACTATTGTTTCCCATCTTGATAGTAGGTAACCCTTATGTCGGTGAAGATTTTAGTGGAAACATGGTAGGTGTTTTTCGTTTAGTCCGTGTTGTATTAAATTGGTTTAAAGACGGAAAAGAGATTTCTAAATGAAATAAGCGGTACCTTTGTGCTCTTTTGTCTGTAATGTATTTTGTGTGTACAAAAATAAATAAATAAAAAACAAAATCTTTGAAAAATTGCACGAGGAAAGTTTAAATTAAGCACTGTATTCTATCGCAAAAGAAGAATAATTCTATCATATTGTAGAAATTATAGAATTAGTTAGTTAACTTCTGATAGACATTAAGGTCTAAAGATGGAAACCTATTTAAGCCATAATGATTTTAACTGAATATTTCAGTTGCCAATCACCCCGTATATATGTGAGTATGTACCTATTTACGTATATCGAAATTTTTATGATTTTATTTTGTACTCTATCACAATGCTGTCCGGTTTGCCCCAAATGTTGGCTGGTAGGGAATGCATTGTGGCGTTAAGTCCGTCTGTGTACCAGTCTTGCACATGAACTTAAAATAAATATTTCCACCTGAATATTGCTTTGGGTCAAGGCATTGGGCCAGAAATCCGTCACTTCTAATACCTAAATCATAATTTTTAACTCAACACTATATTTCTCGAAACATTTTTGGCAGGCGTTCTAAACATTTTGAATGCAATGCAGAATTTAATATATAATTTTGTCAGCACCGTTTGTGAACAAAGTTGAATTTGTAACTTTATATGCAACGCTTGGCGTTGTGTAAACTTCGTTACTGAAATCTGTAAGCTTCTGTGATAACTACGTTAATAAATAATTCGTTGCAAACTTTTTGGTACATAACAAGTGTGAGGTTGTCATTCGTTTTGAACTGACTGACAAGTTTCACTGCCTCGACCGGTCGTAAGTGCTACTGCTAAGCATGGTCCTGGGTTCGAATCTCAGTTATGGCAAAGTGTTGCCAACAATACTGCCAGACCAAACCCAAGGTTTAGGAATTGTTGAATAGCGGCCTGGAGTCTGATAAATAGAATACTCTTTATTATTTTAGGTTTACGTAACAACTTACAACTTATAGCCTAGATATAAAAAAGTTGACATTTTACACAAGGTGACACAATGAGCGGTTTTATCTTAAAAAGCATTTTATTCAAAACAGCCTTTGAATAGATTACAGGGAGAAATAGAAACAACACTGACAGTTTGAGTTTGCAAACGGTTGATGGCAATAGGCACAGTCCATATAACATTGGGCTTAAACTGAAATGGCGAAATATGGGTGTACAAGTTGTAACTTGGTCATTTCAGTTTACCAGGCAGAGGTGTACCTCTGCCTAATTCTTCGGAGAAAACGGGTGTAAGGTTATGCTTATGACATCAGAAGAATAGGACAGAGCGACTAAGGTCCATAAGCAATAGCAAGTAGCATATATGCTAGCCCAAAAAATATTAATTTATTGCCTATTTGTTTTATTGCGATACTATAAAACTTGACAGATCCAGCAATCAAGGACTTCGCCAATACGGCAAAACAAATTGGGTCGCCAAGAATATCGTCCAAGAAATAGGTGCCGGACCCAAAATCATAAAACGATTTTCTATTCCGGAATCAATCCTTGTTTTTTCTGTGAATCCAATTTGTTGTAGGCTTGTAAGGGGCCTTTTTAATCAGGATTCCTTCGGTACCTTAGTCTACATTAACGGTACGCTTCGATGGACCTTACTAAAAATATTTTACTTTTTTTGCCAAAATTTTGGACTTTGTCACACTGTTACGTAACATTGTACAAACAGAGAAGACACTTAGGTAACTTTTGAATCACTCAACGGTGAACCATGATTAACAATACATATACATAAACTCACGCTTTATTTGATGGGGCTGGCAGAAACTAAACTTCTTTTGCTACTTCTACGTTCACACATCTGACTGACAATTACCTTTATTAAAATCATGAAAACAAATAAATACAACTGCTTAACGCAGCCCGTTTTTATATAGTATACAACTGAGTTTCTATGTGAGTAATGTAGGTACATTATATTAATTCAATTTAATAAACACTTTGTACACATAACATAACATCACGTAATTCCCGAAGGTTTAGGCAGAGGTGTACCTAATTGTGTACCCACATTTCACCAGTTACCTACACTTATTTAGGTGACGTTTTACCCAGTACTAACTGGGTTGTGGAGGTCAGTTAGCTAAATCGCTCCATTTAAATACTGGTAGTCAGATGCATCTGGTTAGACTGGAAGCCGACCCCAACATAGTTGGGAAAAGGCTAGGCAGATGATGATGACATTACCTTGACGTAACATTTCGCCATTAAGTAAAAAAAAACCGGTCAAGTGCGAGTTGGACTCGCGCACCGAGGGTTCCGTACAAACCTGTGGGTATATAACTTTTTTTTATATGACGAAACTAAAAATTTACGGTTTTCGTAATTTTTCCTATATCTGTACTATAAGACGTGACTTCGTACAAAATTTCAAGATTCTAAGTTCACGGGAAGTACCCTGTAGGTTTTGATTCCCGTGCGAGTTTCGAAAATTTGCGGAAATTTGCGGCCTAAGTGGCTGTATCTTTTGATTGCGTTGACTTAGAAGGTTGATTTTTCTACAGCTTTCAGGGACAGTAGAACTAAGTATCATATAGAAATTTCAGTTTGATACCTCCACGCGTTCCTGAGAAAAACGGTCTTGACAGACGGACGGACGGACGGACGGACGGACGGACGGACAACAAAGTGATCTTATAAGGGTTCCGTTTTTTCCTTTTGAGGTACGGAACCCTAAAAATAATTACTGTCACGTGTCTCATGAAATATATGTAATTCTCTGAAAAGAGCCTCAAATGAATTAACGAAAATAGGAATAATCAGATTTATACATTAAGCTGAGTATCTACATTAACTAAGTAAACTTAGTAAAGATAATTATCCTAGCTTAATTTCACGCTTATATTCCCCGAAAAATTAGGCAGTGGAATAGGTACGTCTGCCTAATTTTTTTACACATAACCGAAGAAATCTGGGTGTGTTATATAATATAATACACCTAAATTTCGTCAGTTATGTGCAAGTCCCATGTAAAAGGGGCTGACTCCTGGCTGCTGTTGAGAAATTCCTAATGGAAAAAAACCTATTAGCACTTTGGCCGACCCGCAAATCAAACCCAGGACCTAGATACTTATCCGACTAGTGCAAAATAACTTCCTTTTCCATACAGCTCGGTGTCATTGAGGTATCGTAGTGTGCGTTAACTTGATTTCCCCGTTTTCCTTGTCGCAAAGTGTCGGAATTGAGTTTTTGGCGCCCATCCTCTTTTTGCCTAAAAGACCTTCATAGCATGCAGTAATAAATACAAATACATTTGGGGGATGAGGGCTAGAACTCCGACATGTACCGAACAAATTGCTAGGGATTTTACACGCACCATAAAGTTATTATCGTTCCGTGCGATACAAGAAAATATTGTGATGAGATATTTTTTTTTTCATGCGAGCTTACGAACAACAGGTTTTATGTTTAGGTGTTGAACGTGTGCTCGATTATTATTTTATACCGCTTCAAGTATTAGCTTTGTAAAATATACATAGGTTCAGTACCTACATTCAGATAATTTTCTTTTGCCTACATCTACCAGGTACTGGTAAGTGGTGAAGTGGATTACATTAATATGTTATGTGAAAGTGTAATTTAAGGTCTCTGGAAACAAGCCAGAAGCGCGATCAGGTGGTTAGGGGTGAAGTCGTTTTTTTTTAGCATCTCTTCTCAGTGGAAATATAGGTTGGTACCAATTTAGTTACATCAACATCAACACTAAATTTGACTCATACTTTGACTGGTAGAGAATGCCTTGTGGCATTAAGCCCGCCTATGTACCACTATTGTACATGAAGTTTATATTAATAAAAAAAAATCTATTTCAAAATTGCTATCCATTCCGGCTTCCTATTATTTTAGCTCTCAAGTAATATTTATATTAAAAAAAATATTGCATTTTCACTTTCCGCTTGGAATTTAATCTCTAAGGAGTAGGTCTTTACTATCAATTTCAGATGTAAAGAGGCATTACAGCTTCTTAGGCAGGAGGGCGTATTCTCAACAAAGTTAGGATGACTTAATACGAAGCACCGAATCATCGTAAATATCGTACCGTCACAACATATCGATACACAAGTACCGAACAAAAAGTTTTTCGAACGAAACAGATAGGAACATTCGTCGGAATTGCCAATACGAAGCCGAAGCGAGTCCCGGATAGTTCTCTAAAAGGAATTCGCCCAGGAGAAAAATTAGATTTGCGAAACAGAAACGTGTCCGAACTGAGATGTAAGGTTAGTTAAGAATTATCTAGTGTTAACGGTACCGGAAATGACGACGTAAAAGGTTTACGATTGATTAGAGGGGTGTGATTGGATTTTTGTTTGTTACTGGCCTTCACGTGCGTTGGGAGGTTTAGAGAAATGTATGGTGGAGTTTGCGAGGGCAGGAAATAGGCGGCGCCGATTGGCAACTTGAAGATGATTGTGTAGTTTCTAAATGTTACGTTAATATTAAGATTTTCTTATTGAATAAGTACTTCTATGTTACGTGGAGCGGCCGTTGATGGAGAGACAGATATTAAATAAAGACAGCAATTTTAATGAACTGGTGTCCTACCATGACGTCTTAAAGCAGGAATGTTTTAGTATTATTCCAGTGTGGGAAAGAGATGGCGCTAGATATCCTGTATAGCTGTCTCTTTCCCACACTGGAATGACATTAAAACATTCTTGCTTTAAGACGCCATCTTTCTTCTTTATCGTGTGGTTAGTGCCTAACCTGGTATCAGAGTTTTTATGCCGCCCATGGGTCTCTGACTTGGCTTTACATACCGTCGAGAAATATCTCTCAGGTATGCTGGTTTCCTCACGATGTTTTCCTTCACCGAAGCAAGTGACAATTATTCAATACGCACATGATTCCGAAAAATCAGAGGTGCGTGTCCTGGGTTTGAGCTCGAGACCTATGACTTGGCAGTCCAACGGTCACACCACTAGGCTAAGACGCCATGGTAGGCAACCTGATCTGTAATCTAAAACTGGATGAAGTTGAAATGAAGACAAAGTAGGTTGGGTTTAGGCGAATAGCAATTACTTATAATTTTCTTGTAAACTAACTTTTGCCAAAGAAATGCTGTCTTCACTATTACCCCACCTTTAGCCCTGGGCCAAACAAAATAACGACAATAATTAATAAAGTTGTAACAACCAATTTTTATTTTTTAATAAAAGAAATAAAACTTATAATTTACAGGGTGGAAGTTTAAATCACAAATTATTCCTGAGGGCAATGTAAATTCACTTTTTGAAGTAGTATAATGGAAATTTCGAGCAACCACTTGGAAAGTCTTTTGATCTTAGAGCTTTACTGAAACATTTGGTGAAAAGCTAGAGCCCCATAACAGGGAACTTTCATAACTGTCGGTTTTAGTTTTAATACAGGTAGGGTTGAATATGGAGGAGTGGATAATTTGCTAGGCAAGTGCTTACTGTGTACAAAATAAGTCTACGTGATGTAAATCGTTCATCCTGTTACACCATCAGAAAGGATTTATTAGAAATAGGTGACACTCGATGTGATACGTTTCAAATTATGAAAACGTACCTAAAAATTCAATCGTATATATGTCGTAGCATCTCTAAGGATATAGTTACAAGAGAGCGGTTCATAACTCTCTTACTGGGGTTATAACTATCTGCGACATATATACCACTAGCACTTAAGTTAACCACGTCTTAAAAAGACAAAATAATCCTAAAAATCTACTACGGTAAGACGTTTGAATGACCAACGAATGCTTAAACCAACGAAAAAAGTCACTGCATTCAAATTAAAAGCCTTGTCCAACATTCTAAAGTCTGACTTCCTAAAAAACATTCTTCGAGTCTGATTGTCGAAAAAAAAAATACGGATTCCATCAAAAGGAGTTGCATTCGTAAAGTGCTGGGAATACGCGGTTGCGGTGGTCTGAATTTTCCCCAACTCTGAATGGGTATTCACTAAATGCAAGCTCTTTCTTTACCTTTTATAACTTGGAAAGACGCGAAGCTCATTCCTTCTAAGATTCCCGCTTTTTTCTCATAATGCAATCATTAATATTTTTCGGTTCTGTTAATTTTTTGACGTCGGCTGTGCTGTTTATAAAAGCTTTTTGGGTAGAGAGTTCTGAAAGCCTAGTTGTTTAAGTAAAACTACTCGTAAAAAGGCTTTAAACTTGCCGTCTCAGCTGTACTAAGACGGTTCATGGTTTGGATGCCTTTAAATAAACTACATACACTAACACCCATGCCACGATACGTAGATCTATATGTTACCTATACAAACATTGGTCTCTATGCTAGAATCGAACTGGCCGTCTGGCCCCATCCCACGAAGAGCCAATCAATTAATTAGTGACTATATCTTAGAAAATAATGTCTTGATTGGTGATAAAAAGGTAGAAATATGAAGCATAATCTTTACATTTATAAGACAATCAAACCGAAAAAAAGCGGCCGATACGGAGCCAAAGTCTTAGAAACTTAACTAAAGAATCACTGTTCCCATTCATGAAATTCAGGAAGGTATACTTACCGACAAATAAATAAAGAACCAAAATAATAGAATTACATACGTGCACGCATAAAAATAAGATATCTCATTCCATACACAAATGCAATAAAGAAAAACAACTTTTTTCTTAACAATTGTAAGGAGGCGAGTTCGGAATGTGTACTTATATTCCCTCCACCTCGATTCGTACAGTTTGAAGCGGGGAGAGCTGGGAAAAGCACAATAAAGTATTGATTGGTCCATTTACAGATCCTCTCTCTATTAAACTTTTACAATAAAAGAGGGAATGGTTTGTAAACTTCCCTTTATGGAGGTTTCAGAGTACCTCCGCGACACCGGCGCGCGGCGGCGGCGGTTGCTACAGCGCTTTGTGTTTTGTATTAGTTGGTTGAGCGGTAGCAGGGAAAAGTAGTTATGTTGTTTTAATAGTTTTATGCAGAATAAAAGCTTAGTTTAACACAACATCACGCCTGTAATCCCCGAAGGGTTAGGCAGAGGTGTGCCCAATAGTACACCCACATTTCGCCAGTTATGTTTAAGTCTCATGTAATAGGGGGGGAGCTTATTGCCATCAAACGGGAACAAATCTGGACTCTGTGGCTGCTACTGAGAAATTCTCGATGAAAAACCCTAAATATTATTTGCCTGACCCGGGAATTAAATTCAGGACCTCATGCTCAGCATTCGCACTTGCAAACACTCGACAAATGATGCAGTCAGAAAGTTGGTGAGGCAGGCAACTTATTTTAATAAAAGGTAATGAACATTGTCTTCATAATAACGTTACAGTGTATGTTTTCTGACAAAAATAATGTGTGGTTTGGGCATGAAATGGCGCACACCAGCACGATATACCTCCATTACAATATTGTATTATATTTGTTAAAAAGACAAGGCTTATTTTCCCAGCTGTTAAAAATATCTTTAAAGATGGTACATTCTTCAGTAACAACGTAAACACTACTTAACCTACCTACTTCACTTAGAACTCTCGAGTGTACTCGTAGAGGAAAATGTATCAACCTCACATTTTCTAAATTGATTGAAAGAAAATCTCCATGAATACAATTCTACAAAGTAATACTAGAGCGATCGGAGCTCTTGAAGTCGTACCAGTTTATTTGAAGTAGCTACCATATAAGCATGATACATATTTAAATGCTGATCTGAAACCCAAATTATTACGAAAAAGTTTAATCTATACTAATATTATAAATGTGAAAGTTTGGATGGATGGATGGATGGATGTTTGTTACTCAATTACGCCAGAACGGCTTAACGTATCAGGATGAAATTTGGCACAGAGATAGATTATAGTTCGGAATAGCACATAGGCTCGTATTTTTCATCCCGGTAGGACGATCCCGTGGGTCAATTATCGAACTCCACGCGGGCGCAGCCGCTGGTATAAGCTAGTGCTTTAATAAAAATACGAGTCATCATCCTCCTGCCCATTTCATTTGGGGTCGGCGCAATATGTCTTATTCTTCTTCCACACTTCTTTATTACTCGTCATCTCATCAGACACCTTCTTTCTTGCCATAGGAGGTGTCTGATGAGATGACGAGTAATGGTACAAATACGAGTATTCTCCGTAAATTGTAAAAGCCTTATTAATATTTTACTCATATTTTACTGGTCAAAACAACACCGAAGGTACCAGGCTCTCAGAAAGTTGGAGGAGAACACGCGTCGCAATAATAATTTATATCTCTCCCCGTCTTTATGATGAGCACGACAAATGGAAAGCGAGCTGTGGGGCCGAGATAAAGAAATTATACCAGTGTATACAGACATGTTTTATTACCACTCGTTATAACTGTCGTATATAGGTATTAAGAAGGTTTTTGCAGGCTACGTTAAGCTCTACTTAGATTTACTGAAAATGTAGGTTTAATCATAAACATAAAAGAATTAGTCTAGTACATTCCCCATACTAGGACACCTCTGTATGAGCGGGAGTGGGCCATAACCCACCACGCTTAGCCAATGTGGCTAGGTGAATGTCACATGGCTATGATTTTTTTTGAGTTCTAATACTTGCCCGATATTTTTGTTGTTTTTCTTCACCTGTTTTAGAGCAATCCGCTTTCAGTGATTTTAAATCTATTCATTAATTGTGTTCGTCACTTTTTCTCGATTCTGTTTAAGGTAGAAGCACCAGGGTGGCCAGCGAAATTCACAGCCCCAGAAATTGTTGAACAAAATATGATTTACAACGTTAAAAATATGACTTTACTTATTATTATTAAAATCATCAATACACCCTCTAAGTTCATTTAATCCCATTGAATTACTTTTTCATGAAACAGTCATTCAATTTGAAATTAGACATTAATCAACATACAACCTGACACTGACCTGTAAATTGCAAAAAACGTAAGATAATTTTAATTTTGCGGGTTACATTGCCGGTTTCCCTTAAGGTTATATTCGGTCTTTCTCAACCCCTATTCTTATCATTTTCGGCCTTAGTGTTTTTAAGACTGAAACTCTCAATCGTAAAGGCGCCTACAAAATTCTTGATTACGTAGCAAAAGTCTGAAGTGAAAATACTTTTAGCACTTCGCCCGTAAACTTCCCGAGACAATCAGCCTTAAAAAATCGCAAGTAATTAAACAAAAAAAGAGGAGAACGTAGGAACTAAATTAATTTGCATTGTATCGCATCCGAGACTTGGGCCAGTGTCGCTTAGTTAACTTCATTATAGTTTCCTCTCGCAGTTGGGGCTTCGAGAATGTTCTTAACTAAACTATTACGGCCATTGCCTGAGCGCATCCGGAATGGTTGCCAGCTAAAAAGTAGTTTTATCTTTATTTACTTCGTGCAGTTGAAGAGTACATTTTTATAAAATTACCCCTTTCTGGAGATGAACTTAATCGGTGCTCTTGCGTCTTCACCGCAACTTAATAAGGCTTGCACAATAAAGACGACCGACTGTTTACGTTTACGTCGCCTTTACGTGGACTTAGATAGAAGATGTTAAATACGGCTCGGTGGTCTAGTGGACGTAAGCTTAACTGCTGAGTATGAGGTCCTGGGTTCTATTCCCAGGTCGGGCAAAGTGTTATTGGGTTTTCCATCAGGAATTTCTCGGAGTCTGGATTTGTGCCCGGATAACGGCAATAGGCTCCCCTTCTATTTCATGAGAATTAAACATAACTGTGGGTGTACTATTAGGTAGACCTCTGTGATAAAGGAATGCTTAGCCCTTCGGGAATTACAGGCGTGATGATATGTGATAATTATTGAATTAATTTACTTTTTAATGAAGAAAAGCTGTATCCGAAGTCACAGGTGTAAACTTAGTTTCAAAGCCAGGTAACCTATGTTTGAGACCATTTCTATATTTTGTACAATACGAATATTACTTCTGTTGACTTTTTTTTTGTTAAGGAATTTATTGAGAAAACCTATCAATGGTGATATTGAAACAGCTTACTACCAAGCTAGTTTGGTACTCATTGGCAAAAATGCTAAAAGCTAAACGTTAAATAAATCTTCTAATACTAATCAGAAAATTACGTTAACATAGAAAATAACCTATTGTAATGTAAATAGTGTCTGCTTTAAGAAAATGACATTATCATTTACTGGCGGCCCGCCAACAGATTCACATACGATGAATTAGCTTAGTTCTGGATAAATTTTCACAAGATCGGAAATCGTTCAACATTTTATTTGATAAAATATCTTGTATCGAGAAATTTTTGCCGGTATTTTTAGAAATGCAAGTGGTTCGATGGGCTTTCATTGGCTCTATGAGGGTCTTGACTCGTGAAGCACCTTAACGTTAGTACTTGGCGGCCACTTGAAAGAAAAAGTGTAAGATAAAAAGATTTTTGTAGGAAAAACTCGCTTCTTACTGTCTTCTTTGGCAAGTTGTACTAGGACAGCCTACTATGCATTAACAGTATAAGTATTGATAAATTTATGTTGTCACCTTTTAAGTGTACTTAAACTTTCACGTTTTAAAAGGGCGAATTTCAGCAATGAAACTAAACATGATAAATATAACTAAACCGCGTTCAAGGGGTGTCAGTGTCAATATTACATAACAATTTTCGTAATTTTTAGGGTTCTGTTGTCAAATGGCAAAAAAGGAACCCATAAAGATTTAGCCTAATATTGAAACTCACAATAAACCTAGTTCAATATGGGAGTTCCGTAACACAGTCTTAACAGTTCTTAGTCGATTTTAGGAATTCCTTGGCCTAGTTTGTATTCATTACTGTGTGTCTTTAGCACAATGTTTTCTACATGATCTGCTTTCTAAACAAATGAAGGTTGTAGTCAAATCTTTGACAAAATACAGGAAGTCCCAACATTTTCAATTTGCTCCAGCTTTGGTCTCCGGTGACGTAGGCGCATGTCGCATTAGAATGATTTGGAATACCTATTATGGGTTATGATTTAAAATAAATTTCGACTCTGTTGGACTTACGCTCATATTGATCAATACCTTTTACAAAGTACAAATGTTTATAAATAATACACAGTAAATAAGCAAATAAGAAGCAATATCGTTAACTTTCCGAAATATTTGCCGCAGTATCCATAACAGCATTCATGAGGTAATAATATGAGAAAGAGACGTTTAGTGGAAAAGTTCTTAGATTAAAAATTCCATGCTCCAGTTATACCACTAACGCATAGAGAATTTATAATGTACAAGATACGAACATGAAACTTTCTGGAATTAAGATAGAACTTGGGTTTTAAGGAAAAGACAAAAAACGTTTGGGAAACTTGACTTTACAGGAACATTATAAAATAATGTGAGTAGAGTTTGCAATTCGTTTTACAAAATGAGAAAACTTAATTTTGTGTAATTATTTCTGTGGTATTTTGAACCTACACAATTTTTTATTAAAGTAACTTAAAATTCTCGTTATTGGTTTCTCGTTATTCTCGTTCTCGTTATTTATGTATCAAAAATAGCAGTAGCTTATTTCACTATTGGTCAAAATATTTGTAGGCAGGAATTCTAAAACAAAACGTAATGTAAAAAAATGTGTGTTCTTAAGTTACCTACCCAACAGCGAAAATATTCAAAAGGACCTTATGAAAATGTGTTTCTCACTCAACTAAAAATTCTCCCTCAATTCAAGTTTGTCACGGAACGTCATCCATATCCCGCCCAATCCAACCCGTCGAACGCGACCGGACATTTGCGAATGACCATTCAACATACATATCAATGTGATCGCTCACATTATTATTTCGTCGCCCATCGGCGTGTTCCGGGGCCGTCACGCTAACTTTTTCACCCGTCATTTCGACCCTCCTCAATCTACGGTGCGCAAATTGAATGTGATCCCTAACAGGTTCACTCGATCGTTTGTCTCTGCATTGACGGGTTGTTTTATGTTTTTTTATTTTTCCCGTTTTTATTTTTGTGTCTGTCTGTACTTGGTAGGTGATACATCAAGTGTGATTGGATATGTAGAGTGTTGAACCAGTTATAAGTTAATGGGACTGTATTAATTTTGAAAATGACTTTTTTTGTAATACTGGTTTTCGCTCGCGTTGATGTTTAAAATTATCGGGATAAAAAGTACCCTTCCTAGATCATAGTCTACCTGTTTACAAAAATCAAAATCCGTTGAACAATTAACAAAAGGATAAAAAATTGCTTGAAAATATAACAGACATACATACAGAATTATTTTTGCATTTAAATTAAATTATAAATAAAAATAATTTACAGAAGCGAATAATTCTTAATTCAATTCATCATACCCAGGAAAGCTCGTACTAAATGAGAATCCCAGCTAGTCCTTTAAATACAAGACTAAAAACGCTAAGACAGCATTTGAAAATGCATCCTCCACCAGACTCAAATCCACCGCGCGCAATATACTTTGAAGAGCTTTCTTTTCACCGCAGACTTTGATTTTGTATTTTTTTTCAGGTTCTTCAACACTTAAAGGCCCTTTACCTCGCCATAGATTCAATGGTTCCATCAGATAGGATCTAAATTACTATGGCTATGTACATTTGAGATTAAAGGGGTGTCTGGAGCCGGAAGAAATTCATGGGAGCCTTGATAGACAGGTAGTTAGATGTAGATAGATCTATCTATGTTGGAAGCGTTTGAGTGTCGCTCATTTTTTTTCCGTAACGAAAACGGTGAGGTTGGGGTGGTAAGTAGTGGACAAACTGTGCCATTTTGAACCTAATTGGGTATCGGGCTAGAACAATACACACAAATAATTTTAGGTTTGAAGACTGTCGGAACCACAAAATGAATTTGCAACAGGTTGCAGCCCGTCGTCAATTAGATTTAGAATTAAAGCACTTTAATAACATAATAGTTACCCAAAAACAGTAAATACAGTATTAAAAATAAGGAACATTTCTAAAGTAATTTTGTTTCAAGGAACTTCAGACTTGCATTTAATTTAAAAATATTTTCTTGAAACATATTAAATACGTCTTTCAGTGCATAAATTAATAAAGTTTAAAAAGAAACTTAGTGGACTGTGTGTTGTTTGGTGTAATTGCTTCGAGTAGTCGCAGTTACCAGTTCAAGGAGGCATGAGAAGTTGGGAGCGAACAACTTGGAGGACCGCCGGGAAGCAGACTTATTACTGTCAAACGTACGGGCTGAGGGCACAGTGAGAGAGGGAAACATTTAATTTATTTTCGAAGTAACTTATTTTATGTAGCTAAATGTGATTGATACCTATGAACATCTCTGCATCGTAAATTTTAAGTTTCAGTGGAATAACAATAACTAAATATTTTTTAAATTGTAAATTTTAAGTTTCAGTGGAATAACAATAACTAAATATTTTTTAGGCTCAGCTGGATGAGTGTGGGTGGTAGTTGAGAGCCATAAACTGCTGAACTATGTTTTTTTTTAAGAAGAAGAAAACTTAATACGTAACTTAATACGTGTATTACTCATTCACATACATGTACCAATATCCTTGGGATCATCTTGGAGATCGGGGTGTTCAAGATGATCCTTTGGTAGTTAGTTAAAAAATTTTAAAAAAGTGAGTTAAAGTGAGATTTGATTGTGTTAGTATAATATCCAATCTGGATAATGTCATCTTCTTTCTGTCCAGCTCTCGATACTCCAAAACATGCAGTCAAAGTGATATTTGACGACGCCGTGGAAGTTACAAAGACTTGGGCTAATTAAAAAAAAAAAACATCCGTGCCAGAGACACGAAGAAGAAAATTGGAATTTGCGCAGTGATCCGTAGCAAAAATCTGACTAAGTCAAATCCCGCTCGTACAGCAACCATACCATTATTACTGTCAAATATACAAGTTCGCGTTGAGACGTAGCTCGTTCACTGACGCTGCTGAATTTAGATAGCATTATCGTCTGCCCGCATTTCAGTTATGGCTTTATGCATGTAAACTATCTAAGAAACTTTCTCTCACTGATGTTTGAATGCATATATTTGTGTTATGTTTAATTGTAGTTCTCGTCGCTGAGACAATTAGTTGAAAATTCTGATCAAAAATCAGATTAATTCAAGTCTACGTTTGAAAATGTATGACATGTTACTACAGTACACCAAAGCTTCTTATATTATCAATATAGCAGTGCCCTAACAGTTGAAGACTCATATAATAGGTAGGTATACATAGGCCGAATAAAACGTGGTTTTCATGTCAGAAGAATGTAATTACACATCGGTGCAACAAATGAATTCCACCAAATAATGCTGTCAAATAGTTTGATAGCAAATACGTTATCATCAGCAGATAATCAGATAATTTAACATGTTGTCAGAATGTTCAATTTCAAATATTGTGAGCCTGTAATTGACATTTAAAATTGAACTTAATGTCGTTATCGGTTACAATATGTTTGAAGTGTGTTATAATTTTTTTTACAAAGAATTTTCCATCCAATTTATTTGCCTTTGAAGTATCTTTATACTACAATATAAACATAAAAGCAAAATAGACACAATCTTGAAATAAATTGATACGAAAGTCACTGATCTTCTCGTAATTGTGTTTTCTTTTTCAATTCCAGAAAAATGCCATTTATAAAACGTTATCACGCTCTTTGTAGCGTCGAAAAGTTTAATTCCAAATTGTTAATGTTCATTGAACAAAATAAATTGGGTAAAGTTTCAGCTGAAGATAAAAGAGATTCACTTGTGAAGTAACATCAAGTAGGTACACACGCTGCGTATACATACATTTGTGACAAAAAAGTTTTTTTTTTTTTGCGATTTTGCCATTTAGTGCAACTCGAAGTGCCACTATCTTTTTAATTGCTGCAGTCTGATTATTTAAAACAGTTTTTATATAAGAAACAGCTCCCAAAAGCATATTAAATATTATGAATTTTAACATTATTCATGTTGTAAAAGGTACTCACGTAAAACATCACACAAAGAAAGTCTTCCAATGTTATTAAGACAGACTTGACAACAAATCATAAACATTTGTTTTCTCAAATCAAAATATAATAAGGAACAGTCTCCACTAAAGAAAATATTCCAGTGCCCGAGGCAAATGAGATCCGCAGACATTCGTTCAACAGACAGTCAATTAATGTGGACTTTACCTATAGTAACTCCATTTTATTTTCCCTCGAAATACGGGCGTAATGGAAATTTTGTTAGTTTCATATTTTGAAAGCCTATACAAACGCACAACCTAAACATAAACTAAATTCTAACGATTTTTTAATCGAAAATATAACGATCCAATAGTATTTTGATTTTATTTATTGCACCGAGTACTATTAGTTAATACATGAATAAAAATAAAACGTTGTTGGAAACAAACATTTCAATTTATGTAATCTTTAGAATTTACTGTAAGTACCTACATTTTTCCGCACGTTCCTTTTAGGCTTATAGTACCTGCCTATACTACAAAAGAAATTCTACATATATGTATTTGCTTTGCAAATGTAATACGTTATTTGCAGTTGGTATGTTCTTAGATGATATCTTTCTTTACAGTGACCCTTCATTCATCAGGTACAAACATGGAATGACGTATTACTTTTTCCTGTTTCGTCAAGTTACCCATTAAAATAACTACGACGGCTGAGAAACAAAAACGAAACTTTCTTACAGTATCAAAAATTAATACTTACATTACTAAAAGTGAGATCCTTCAGAGTATAAAAACCTTGTCGCGAGTCGTTAAAACCAAGAACTCAAAAACGACCTGGGTTCTATGAAATAACAATGAGAATACCTGTATATTTAAAGTATTCACACACTTTCAGCTTATGTTACCCCTAGTACGCTTCACGCTTCGAGTATCTCAGTGTCACTGAAAAATTCTTTGCGTTTACGTTTTAAAACTGGCGTTTATCCGCGAGACATCTCCCACAGGGCAGTTCATACAATATTCATAGACTCGTATATAAGGCTGATTGCAGACTTAAACGGTGGTTCGGATCAAAACGAGATGAAAGGCGTTGTGGGACTATGTGCGGGTAAACGACGAGTGGAACGGATTTAGTGATGGCTAATGTTATAATGGTGGAAAAAAAGTAATTAAAAAAACAATGCGGTTAAAAGCTATAGCAAAAAAAAAGAATATTTGGAAGCAGACAAGATCCATTCCATATTTTAATATTTTTTATATTCAAATAGTCGGGTTATTTAGTCTTTTTTCAGTGTATTATAATGTCCCAATTCGTTTGCTTACACAAAAGTGTTATAGTATAGCTGTCAATGGAAACTCTTGAACGTGTTTCAGACGTGGTGATTCAATTTCCTTGGTAAAATTTGTCCGCAGTCACCAAAACCTAGAAAAGCGAAAGTTTAACCACTTAAGCGAGAACTACAAAGTATGAAAAGCTGTCGAGTAAAAGCTTCATGTAAAAGCATCTCAAAACTAGCCCATACCGACCGACCGACGCTAGTTTGAAAACGCTCCGTGTGTTTGCGACAAATACCACTGTTATGTTTCCTATTGCATGTCAAACAGCTCTCACAACTCATATGAATCGATTCTGTCAAACAGAAAGTGATACAATGCGGGAAATGGCCGTATTCAACACGCTATTGTTTGCTGCTTCTATATAAACAGTTTTCTAGGATTTTTTGTTTGCGTTCAAGATTTTTTTTTCTAGTTCATCTCATAATTTTCCACTAGATGTGAAATGAATAATGTTAGTTCCATTTCAGTTTGCCAAACTAAAGATGAAAAAAGATTGTAAAAAACACTAACAACATAACATAATATCACACCTCTAATCCCTGAAGGGTTAGGCAAAGATGTACCCACCCATACACCCACATTTCACCAGTTATGTTTAAGTCCCATGTAATAGGGGGCGAGAATATTCCCATCAACTGGTCACAAATCCAGACTCCGTGGCTGCTACTGAAAAAATCCTGATCGCAAAACCCAATAACACTTTGCCCGACCTGGGAATCGAACCGGACCTCATGCTCAACAGTCGCAGTCAGCACGGTCAAATCAAATCAATCCTCCATTGACAATCCAATGTTCACCCTTTTTCAGAATTCACACGTAATTAGAAACTAATAACGAGTCACTCGACAAAACAATTTTAGCTTTTTAACCGTCACGCTGAACTCCATCAATCATCGAGCAACGCGTTTGAAAAACATGATTCAAACGATTCATCACGGACGGTAATTATCCTAACTGCTGTTCACTGTAAGACGTTTTGTGGTTCCGGTTAGCGGACCGTGGATGCTTTTGATGTTGTCTAACTTTGTTAATGTGTTGTGCTATATTTTTGGAGAATTTATAACTATCTGGAGATATGCCGCGTTAAGATGGCTACTAAAGTGCTTATTTTAATAGTTATTTTTAATTTAGGTGTGATTTAATTTGGATTCAATTAATTATGCCTCATTAGCCACGTGGTCGTAAGCGCGTCTGCTGAGCTTGATGTCCCGGGTTGGTTCCTGGGTCAGGTTAAGAGTTATTGGGTTTTTCCATCAGGAATTTCTCAGTAGCAGCCACGGAGTCTGCATTTGTGCTTGGGTGATGGCAATAGGCTCTCCCCTTATTACATGGGACTTAAACAAAACTGGCGAAATTTGGTTGTGCTAGTAGGTACTCCTCTGCCTAACCCTTCGGGGATTACAGGCGTGATGTTATGTTATCAATTAAGCATTTTGTTCTGTCATAGGTATTTCGTGTTCTATTTCTTAATGTATTGTGAATGCAGAATATCCGCCGCCGGTATTCTGCGTTGTATAGTCAAGCTAGAGCACATTGCCGGTAATTACTGAAAATCAAGGCCCACTGATGCGGTCTTTGCCTTTAAAAAAACAACACTTCTGTTAAATGCTAATGAAAATAAAACTTCCCGAAGTAATCAACGTTAAACTACGAACTCAATCCGTTTCATCTTATTTAACTAAGAAAATTTCCCTAGCATCGCACTGCAATGCGGCTATTTTCAAAATAACATCGCTCCGAAAATTGTAGGCTTAAATGGACCTCAGACGTTCGTCGATTTACGTGACCATCTTAATTAGTCGGATAGACCTTCTTGCACCTGCGGGGGAAACGGATTTACTGCTTAAAGTGGTACCGAGTCTAAGAACATTCGGGCGACTAGTATACATAGCTTAGTTACCTTCGCTATTCCTAAGTAAGGCCTACATCTTGCTTTGAGAATATTAATTAAAGGGTGATTTATGCCGGTGATTTAAATTACGGATGTTTGGTAATAGTATAAGGTAGGTATACATGGTTAAAGCTTAAGTCGTTTTAATCCTCTTAAGGGGCCATTGTACTCATTATAACGAACGACTTTCATTATGGGACCAACACTGAAATCGCGAAAAAAAAAAACAGCTGTTCAGTACATTTATGTTCGCCTAACTCGTCAAAATGTTTTTTTTTTTGGGCCAAAACTTCTTTTGATTGATGATTTGATGAATGTTCTTCCATTATACCTACAGAGCATTTCGATCATGATCTGTAATTAAAATTGACTATACAATATAATAATAAATAATACAATATATTAATAATAGCTGCCTTTTTCTGTCTGTATTCAGTTTGTCTCTCAGCCTTTGTCTGTGTGTATCTAAAAGTAGGCAACAAGATAATAAAAAATACTCCCGCTAGGCGTAATAAACATTTCTTATTATGTAAGTTAATCACGTAACTTCAACTTGGAAGTTAATTAAAAATTAATCTTGCTGAAATCTGCTTAGCTTTTATGTCATTAGCTTCAATGTGTCTGGAAACAAAACGAGAAGGCGGGATGAGAACAAGCCGTGAAATACGCTGCTATACTAATACTCCACAATGCAGAAGAATTCATCAGAATGCTAGCCCGTGGAGTGGTCGCCTGCTAAACGGTACGCAAATTGGGGAACCTACTATGATATTTTTTTTTAAATAATATGTCGAAGATGTTGATTCTAGTTACCATACATAAAAAACAGATACACTGAAAACTCACTTATACACAGTTAGTTTAGTCTATACTAATATTACAAAGAGATAGAATTTGTTTGTAAGTTTGTATGTAGGGGGTAATCTTCGGAACCGCTAATCCGATTCCGAAAATTCCTTCACTAACGGGAAGGTACATTATCCCTGAGTGTTAGGCCACATTTAAAACGTTAACGTGGGTAAATTCCGTACATAACGGGAGCGAAGCTGCGAGCAAAAGCTAGTCATACATAAATTAAAGCTACAGACAGCGACTGGTTGGAAAACCCTCAGGGTGCCTATTTTGTAAAATATGTCCAATACAAAGGATAACACCAAATATAAAGTTTAAGGTTCGCTTGTTATCATAATGAACCTAATTAATCTTTTAACCAGTGACTAACAGAGAGAACCTCACAAAATTACCCTTCAAACATCAAAGCTAAATCCAGTAGCAACGAAAGATTTAAACCACAGACAACAATATAATATTTCCAAGAGGTTCATCCATAAACGTACCCCGGATCCCTCTTCTGATTTTCATCGTGTTATGAGAAAGGTTCCCCGGGCTAATGAGAATGAATTGCACTTGGCGTCGGCGAGGCCAGCATTACTTTAGAATTAGTGCATTTTTCACTCGCCCCGCCTTAACGTGATCCGTCTTAGTTTAAACTTGGATTTATAAGCGCCTTAAATTGATTTAATAATGCTTGTGTAGTTTTTTTGCTGTTATATGATTAGTAAATAGGTAACAAATTACTGTTCCAAAAATATCTATCACCCGTATCTATAGTCAAGTTAAAGTAGTTACTTGAGCTTAAGTAATTACTTGTGCAAAATTTTTAATGCAATAGACTGAAATTTAAAAGAAGTAAAAACCGTCAAAGAAAACAAAGCTAAGAATTCTAACTTTTTACAGTTCTAATTTTACGAAATAACTACATAATAAAATCTTATCTTAAAAAATGACATTTACTCAAGTAAATACTTTGACTTGTTTATAGATACCGGTATAATTGCGAAGTATGGACCGTGATTGAGGAATCTGATTCATTTTGGGAAAAAATGTTAGCATGGTTCTAAAAGACAGTATCGGGATTGTAGTGATTAGTAATTATTATTTATTAATTTAATTTATTATGGGACACTAAACAGCTTCAATATAATACGTTTACAAATAATAATATAGGTTCATTAGTAATAACAATATTGCAGCCCACTACATGCATGTTAACAAAATAGGGTATAGGTAAAAGTGCCACTAGATTAGCATAACTTGGATATAAAAAATAAGTGATTATTAAAATACAATGCAATTAATAAAATAAATATTAAGTTTTCGAATAAAATTAAGAATACAAAAAAAAATGGGATTGTTCCTTATTCTCACAGATTAGAAGTAAGATTATAATAATGACTATTATATTGGCCTTTTGTGTTACAAAGCAAATCTAAGTGCCCACCTTTGGGAAAAATTACCACCATTACAAGCACAAATCAGCACGTTTCTTCACAAACATTTGGACGTTTCTTAACATTTTCTTGGTATTCACAAGAAATATCCTTTTGCACATAATTATAATGGAACTAAAATTGCACAGTTATAACAATAAACGCAATATTTAGAATTACCATAAGCCACGTTCATTTGAGAACTCGGAAGGTGAAAACACACAGTGCGGTTTATGACGCGTCTGCAATAGGTATGCCTTATTTAATTATTATAATTAAAGCAGTGATTGCCTGGTGGTGTGACCGTCGGACTGCCAAGATATAAGTCACGAGTTCTAAACCAAGGCGGGCACCCCTGATTTTCCGGATTTATGTATAATTATCAAGTGATAATTATAAAAAAAGTGCTTTGGCGAAGAAAAACATCGTGAGGAAACTGGCATGCCTAAGAGATATTTCTCGATGGCATCTAAAGCCAAGTCAGAGGGCCATGGAGGGCATAATAATATAAACTCTGACACTAGGTAAGCACTACACGAAAAAGAAAGAAAGATTAATACAATCCGAGGTGCGGCCTGTTTTTAAAACTAAGTCGAATAATTATATAAATACGAAAAAAGCAATTCCACATTAATTATTGTTTTGAATATATCTAAAGTCCAAAACATTTTAGCAATCTGAACTTCATTTTAAGAAAGTGTTTTCATAGTCGGAATAACCAAAAAAGGGAATCAATTTAAAAAAGAAGCCCTTAGATAACGTTTTTAGGGACTGAGAAAAACTACTCAAGTCGAAAATAAAAAAGGATCCTGGATTTTTTAAGGCAGAACAATGTTAGTGGGACTCTTACAAAATAGATAGGAAAACTGGACTAAAATTGGCATTTGACCGGAAAAAACGGTCGACGCCTTAAGGTCGTGAGGAGTGAACAAAAGCTGATAGCAATAATGATATATAGAGAGGAATTTCACGTGCCATTTAGTAAATGGTTGGATCACTTGTTATAGATAGGTTTTTCCTTCATAATATCTTTCTATGTTCAAGTTATTTCCGTAAAACGAAAAAACTCAGTAGGCATCTGGAATTTTGGGACTACTATAGTATACGGGCTGAATATGGCCCATACTTTTTAGTAGTATAACATAACATCACGGCTGTAATCCCCGAAGGGTAAGGCAGAGCTGTAGATTTATAACGTTTTAGTATAAGTTTACACGTACTATATTTATTTACTGACACGAACCTTGATACACAACCTTCAAGACAATGTTCAACAATGATTTGCTTCACACGTTTCAAGTTATTGACTAGGATAGGATAAGACAAGTTATAGTAGAATCACACTTTGCCCCTAAACTGTAGCATCTACGTATTCCGGGTCATCACAAAAAAGGTGTTCAATATTCAGAATCGCAGCGGCCGCGCACGTGCGTATCACTCGTATATTTCAACGGAGGGCCCCCGTTCCTCGCACATGTTTATCCAATTTGGCGTAGTCTGCAAAGTTGCGAGCTCGCAACACGTGTGACGCTCAAATTAGAGATTCATATTAATTTAGGGCTTACAGTGACAGCGCTCTGCGCGCCCGCACGCTAAGACTCCGAACGACAAACTTACATTGAATTTGTAACACTTTGGTGTTGTTGTGCGGGTGTTATGTCACACCCTATATCAAGTTGTTTTGACGACAATGCAGATCTTGTATCAGCTGAAACCACGTGGCTGCATGTACTTGGTTGTTTTCGGCAACTATGGGAGTAAAAGTTCCCGGCGACCTATGTGGTACAACAACACATAAAAAACGTCGCACCTATATACATTTTTATAAATCAATTCTTAATAACCCAACATCATTGACAGGACTATTGTAGCCAATAATCCTGATATAATGGCGAAATTATTGTTGACATTACAGATCCGCATGACGAGAACCTCGTGAGAGCCGAGAAAGATAAGCAAATAAAGTACCTTGACTTGGCTCGCGCGGCTGTCGACATGTGGGATGTGAACTCAGCGATCATTGTGTCGATAGACGTTTCAGTCAATGGCTTAATTGCCAAGAGACCAATACCTGAGGAGACTCTCGTTAGGCAGGTGGATATCTCGTTAGGCTTTGTTTCAGAAAGCGGTACTCCTGGACACGGCTCGTATTGTTAGGAAGTTCCTCTCTCTGGAGCTCTGGCCGGTAGCTTGGACCCTGTTTCCGATACCTGTTTTTACATTGATTTTATATAGTATAAACATTAAGTAAAAAAATGAACAAACGGAGTCTGAGATAAACCATAAAACTAGTCTCATTTAAAAATGATCCCCAGAATTTGCGCATTGCGAAATGGTATGAGAACTTTTATTCCTATAAAACTTTTAGTACAACTGAAGCTAAGCTAAATTTAATACTTCAGCTTCTCGCTGGGAAGCATAATTTGCAATTTGGTCCAAAAATTGTTGCAAATAACACATTTTCGTTCTACACATCTGCATATATATTCAATTTATTGTCTCTTGTCGGCTTTAATACCAATTTCCTCTACAAGGCATAACTACGTATATTGTTGAACAAACTCGATAAAGTTTCCTGCCGTATTATCTGCATTGATATGCTGCGCAGTAACTCATTTGAATGCAAGGCACAAAATTAGCCGAAATAAGTAATTCCGGACTGCACAATATAGAGCGTTAGCGAATTTGCAAGATGGTCGCTAAAGTTTCCGTGATGTATTTATGTTTGAGTCGGTTAACTTTATTTTAGTTTAATTTGAAGTACAGAAATACGGAAATAAATTCTGAACGGTTTATAAAAAGTATTCTGAAAGGTAATTATATACCTATCTCTATAATTATTTTAACCGTTGAAGTGAGCTAACCTGATGGAAAATTCACGCTTTTCATTTATTTTATAGGATATTCCAGTTCTCTCACGGGAGTAAGCTATATTTTCCAAACCTATCATTGCTGTGACGTCTAACCATGCACCATGTCGGTATGTAAGTTTATAAACAGTCATCCATCATGGGTGTTTCGATTACATGCCCAATCTACAGGGTTGTCAGCTGAGTGTGAGCTCTCTCTCGAGAGATGTGTATGTAACTCCATATCTACATGACGTATTCGTACACAATTATAACCCTTGTTATGATGAACCTAATCATAACATACACAGTACCTACTTAACAAAACACAATTTAATCAGCCTATACATATAATAATGTTTCTAAGTTCGTACTGTCTGGGTCTCAGGCTACCCCTCTGGAGACTGTGGACCTAAAACTTCTTAATTTTCTTCAACGAAATTCTTCCAAACAGTCCTCAAAAGCAGGCGAGACGAAACAAAACAAACACAGCAAAACTCATTTGGAAAATTCCGAGCTGCATATTCGAAACACTCGTTACATCTAACGCCTCCGGAAAATCACAAAAAATACATGAAATTATTTTAAATAAATTCTTCATGGCTCGTACGCTCAATATTTTAAGTTGGGCTTAATTAATACGCGGCGACACTCCATTCGTTGAAATTAAGTACCAGCAAAATTTTATTAAATGTGCCATGCGTTTGGGTAGTCTGACAAAAATCACGTTACAGGGTCCGAGGATGATGAGTTGCTGGATGTGCTTTCAATGATTTCGAATTTTTGAAAGACTTGATTTGCAACGAGATTGCTAATGCTTAATATCAGCAACATCATCAACATGGTTGGGTTCCAGTGTCAGTCATTTTACATGGAGCGACTGCCTATCTGACCTCCACAATCCAGTTAGTACTGGGTAATATTAAACCCCTTGGTAAGACTGGTTATCAGACTTTTAGGAGGAAGTCTTTCAAAGATCTACAAATGACCGCCGGGACCCAACAGCTTAGCGTGCTTTCCGAGGCACGGAGGAAACTCGGTATGTAATGGGTCACCTATCTAAGGACCAACCTAGGCCTTCAGCAACATGGTGGTTCTATTAAATGTTATCGTGCATTGTCTAACGAGATAGCCCTGCGAATGGTCACTAAACCCACGGATCACCCTTATACCTAAAATAAACTCCTCAACTACCATAATAAAACTAGACATCATTGTGCCCCGTTAACGTTAAAATAATTGCAGCAATCTTTTTTTCTTCATTTTATCACAAAACCTAATCATACTACCAAACATATAAAAATCAACATTCTACAACACACTTAAAGCCGTATTATCCTCAAACACATTTCACAAAATCATACTTCAAAAGCTAACTGACCATTTATTCAAAGTCCCTTAATCCGTAGTTTTCTAGTACATCCAGTACAGTATTCAGGGAGGCATATAGACTGCAGTAGGGGTTCAGTCTCGAGGGCCGTCTGCCGTAAAGTATCGTTTAATGACGTGTAACGAGCGTGGTCTCCGAGCGTGGTACAGAAGTTGCATGTACATGGAAAAAACGGAAAAGTGTATGTCTCGGTATAGTTCGGGTTCTGTAAAGTTTTTTCTGTTGCAAGTTGGGTTGGGTTGGTGGGTAATATAAGTTGTTCGCAGAGTTGCCTTGCTGTGTGCTAGTTCTGTGGTCTGGTTAACTGATTCGCCGTCAATGTTTTGAGGATTGTCAAATCTTTGTACCAATCTAGTTCTTCTTCTTAGCGGTTGTTATATTTTTGCTTTCCTATGTCCATTTTCCCAATCATTGTACCTTTGAGGTCAAGTCTTGTTTCCTCCTGGTTATGTTTAATCTATTTCAGCGCAAAAATATTCTGATCTGTCGTGTAGTTTAGTTCACAGTACTTTTTATAGAAATTCGGACGTCCGACGGTACCCTAAAAACTGCTGACTTGTACCAAAATGGAAGGGATCTAAAGAGGCGATTTGTTTGCGACATTTTTAAGAAAGATTTTACGTATGACATGTGGATGGACGACGTATTCCAAGTGGGTTTTATAATGGACTACAGCATACAATTTGCGGGATTAAACATTTTGCATTTAAAAGAAGAAAATCCTGGTTGGACTTAATTTTTGAAATAAACTTTAAATGCAGTAAGATACATGGTAAGAATAGGTAAGCTGAAGTGGCAATGGGCCGGCCATATTAGCCCTAAAACCGATGACCGTTGGGGTAGACGTGTTGAGTGGAGACGCCCTCAAGCGCGGTGGCGCGACAATCTTCGCAGGGTGGCTGGTAGAAACTGGATGAGAGATGCCTAAAATCGAGTTGAGTGGCGTGCGATTGATGAGGCCTATGTCCAGCAGTGGACTGCTGTAGGCTGATGATAAAGATACATAGTCAACCATTGTTCATGCAATTACTTCCACTTTATTTCGTTATATCGTATATGTGCTGCTGATTTTTAGGCTTCGTTCAAACGAATACGGAGTTGATAATCAAACTATTTAATAAAAAAAACTCACTATTCTTCATAAAACCATAAACCACAATGCTTAAAACCATAAACTTCCCATTTTCAACACGCTCTATTTATTTCATATCCAATAAAATATCTTTATAGCATGCCACGGTTGGTTACATACCAAAATACGATGGAATAAAAAATAATTGCCGTGTGAAACGTCCGCGCCTCCGTCATCGTGGGTTATTCCGATAAAAGCTACAGGCTTGTGGAACCTTGTTATTTTCAGTTCTTGATGTGATTAAATAGTGAGTTGTAAGTAAAGTCTAGTCTATAAGGTTTAAGAGCGAATTTCACCAATGATAGTGTACGCGATTAGCACATATAAACCGAGTTTAAGAGTTGTCAGTTCATTATTGCTATGAAATATTGACACTGGAAGCAGCTGTTGAACGCCCTTTAGATGTCATGTCACCGCGTTCAGTTCAATTGGTGGAATCCGCTCTGAGTCGTCGAAGAAATTGCGAGCTTTTAAGTCAAACCAGCGACAGGAGTGACTACATTTATTATGTTTCAGAGTCCAAGAAAAGAGTAATAACATCAAGCCTATGTTAAGGGTTAGGCAGAGGTGTACCTACTAGTACACCCACATTTATGGGACTTAAACGTAACTGGCGAAATGTGGGTGTACCATCAGGTACACCTTTGTTTGAAGAAAGAGTATTGATGTAAATACCCGTTACGTGTGGATTCACAATTTGTGGTCGACAGCGAAAAAAGCAACTTTTACTTCAATTATAAACTTGTGGAGAAAAATTACGTTTTAATTTTTTGCAGAATCGATTAGAAACTTCCTTAAAATTATAGAATAAACATAACGATAACAAAGATACCAAAATCTAGCTATGACATTGTAGTTTTCTGAAAAAGAATGATAACGTTACAAACTTTTAAATCTTTCGCATATTTAAAGTCAGTATAAAACTTTAGTATTAAGTTCATACCTCCCTTCGAGTATGTGCGTCATCACTAGAAAAGCGAATCCATTTTCCGATTCCACATTCTGTTAGCTGAAGTGCTAAAGTAAAGTTTGCAAATTGAATCGAAAAAACATTTCTATGTAATTTTACTTCACGCTATATCTAAGAATGGTATAAAACATAATTGGTGTAAGTACAGCATGCATTGCGGTATTTTTTTCACAATTCGGTTCTAGGAAACGAAATAAGAGAAAGATCGAAGATAGGTTTATGTAAATAAAGGGACTGGCTAGTGTTTTTAAAATAATTTTCTTTAGAAAAGAAAGTGAAAAAGAAATCCAAGGTGAGTACACCGATTTACCTCTGAGTTTGTTTCGGCAGTTTCTTCCCAAATATTCATAGGAAACACCGAACTCATCTAGTTTAAAAAAGTGTAAAAGTATTTATAATAACCTACTTAAAAAATAAATATCATTTCAATATTTCATTTCATTTATCAGAACACACCTGTGAGAACAGCATACGAAACGTATCTCTTGTGACAAAACGAGTTTAAAAATAATCTATAACGTCATTGTCTCGACCGATACCCGTGCACCCGCTAATCAAAATCATTAGAATTTCAACGTTTTCCATCGGAATGATTTAATCTCGGAACTTCAGGCTGCACAATCTCATTATCTCGTCTCGCTCGCCACTCAGCACGAGACGACTTTTTCGTCAATTTGCATACGTAATTAATTAACTTTTTTTCGAGAATGTTTTTTTTGTCCCCACAGCAGGTGGATGAGATAAAAGTGTTCTGAATACGGGTAGGACAGATGTTTGGTTTAATTTCATACAGTCGGTATTTTTGAAAGGTTGAGTGGGATAGTGGCTGGTTGTTACTAATAAATAAGTAAAATAATCTTAAAACATTTGAACAGGATAGAGGGTGACTTATTTGTTCTGGCGACAGAAAATATTCAGTTCTAACCCCCGTAACTATAAACAAGTAAAAGTGTTTACTTGAGTAAATGTCATTTTTTAAGATACGATTTTTATTATGTAGTTTAGTAATTAGTTGAAGTTAGAACTGTAACAAGTTAGAATTCTTAACTTTGCTTTCTTTGACGGTTCTTACTTCTTTTAAATTTCTTGTCTATTGCATAAAAAATTGCAAGTAATTGCTTAAGCTAAAGTAATTACCTACTTAAACTTGACTATAGATTTTTGGACGTACTGACACCCGTATGGGTGTCAGTACGTCCAAAAATCTCATTTTAACGAGCAGTTTGAATATAGAATGTAATTGCTTTGGCAGTTCATTCTAGAGTTTCAAAATTAACATTATGTATACCTACTAACAAATATCACTTGAAGGTCTGCTCTGCTTATTGAAATGCTCATGTACTCCATATTATATCGACATAACACAAGAAGCCGCTCATCCTCAAGGGGTCTGTTAAATAATTTAACAAATTGGTTCTCAAGGTAAGTTTAGGGCTGCTCGCATGACCACACACCCTTTCAGCGGCGGAAGCCTCTAAGAGGCTCGCCAGACATCGCGTTCCATAGGGACGAAGATACAGGCGAGCTTCTTGTTAAGGATATTGTATTTGGACTTTTAAAGTATTGTGTCATAATAATGTGTTTTTTTTTCTGATGCGGGAAATGTAGGATTGATGTTTGTGGTGACGCTTGTTGGAGGCTTTTTCAGCAGAAGACGTCTTTCGGGTTATATGATAGTGACGATAATATTTTGAACCCAAAAGTAACATCATTCTCCTGCCTTAATCCCAATTAATTTGGGGCCGGCACAGTACGTCTTCTTCTTCCATACTTCTCTATTACATGTCATCTCATCAGACAGTATTTACTAAATTAGAGCGCGGTTTAACATAAAAAATGATCGTCTGTAACATTTTCCCCTAATGTCATAAGTTATAATTGAAAATGTGCCAAATATCGTCTTCTGATTTAGTTTGTTAAGTTTAAATACACGCAAAATTACTTGTTCATTCCGCCTTTAATTAAAAAAAAATGTGCCATATAGTATATTCCAAAGCATCTGTCATCAACGGGAGTACCAACGTAGTAAGAAGACTATACTAGCATGCGGTTGCGGAGTAAAATTACATCAAATCAGCTGAATTATTAAAAAGTTTCAGTACATGCTTCATAGTTCGCGAGTTTATTGGGGTATATGGCCTCAAGACTTGCCACAGACTTGTACTTGTTAAAGATGAAACATTAATTCATTATGTTTTAAACATTAAGTTTAGTTTATAATGTAGTTGCAAAACATTAAAAAGAAATGTGGTGTTGTTTATGAGTCTTCTTTGGACTGCATAAATTTACGTATCATCATCATCATAACATCACGCCTGTAATTCCCGAAGGATTAGACAGGGGTGTACCTATGTACGTAGTACAAGTACACCCACATTTTGCCAGTTATGTTCAACTCCCATGTTATAGGGGGCGAGCCCATTGCCATCAACCGGGCACGAATCCAGACTCCATGGCTGTTACTGAGAAATTCCTGATAGAGAACACATACAGTAAAATATTAATATGCGTGTAAAGGTAGTAAAACGGCCTAAATCGGTAAGCACCTGTAAAATAGACCCAAGTTTATCTTTCCTGTTTAAGTAGCCGTAATAAATATCTACAAAGAACAACAAACAAAAAAAAAACATTCTAAAAATATACTTCCGTTTCCAATAACCTCAGGTTAATATCTCCTTAAGCCCAGTAAAGGTTGAGTAATTCAGGAACGCACCTTACAACGGTTACCGTTCTCGGTTGGTAATTAATTTTCAAGGGATTACTCTACAAATGCCGGGGATAAAGAAGGTTCTGGTCTGGCCTTTGCGCCCCGTGTCGAATTAAACAATTTCGCCTAAATAAAAATACTTGAGACTTAACCGTTTGGGTAATCTTTTTATTTTTACCACGGCCAGCCTTCTTTTCCTACCTTTTACTTAATTAACCGACTTCAAAAAAAGAGGAGGTTCTCAATTCGGTTGTATTTTTTTTTGTTTCTTACCTCATAATATCTTCGTCATTTATGAATCATTTGAAAAATTCTTCTTTAATCTGAAAGGATAAAAGGAGAATTCTTCCAGATTGGTTCCATAGAAATTTCATCAAAATCGGTTCTGTAGTTTCGTTTTTAAATCAAAATAGCTGGAAAAAATATGTCATCCAAGCAAAAGAAATTAATAACCGACTTGCTAAAAAAAGTGGAAAATAACTTTAATTTCGGAAGTAAAATATTTTTTTCTCATGCAGCTTTTTCCGTTGAAAATAATGACGAAAAAAAATTTTTTTTAATATTCCATCACGACTTGTATGTGCCTCATAGCTTTGTAGGTAAACATGTTTACTAAAATGCCATAAGACACATGTAACCTCCGATAGGTTAAGTAGGGGCGAATTTAAAGTAGCTACACCGAAATTTCGCCAGTTATATTTGAGTCTCATGTAATAGTGGGTGAGCCTATTGCCATCATGGCACATCCAGGCCCAGGGTGCTACAAAAAAAAACCTGATGGAAATCCCAATGACAATTTGCCTGACCTGGGAATTGAACCCCGGACCTTATGCTAAGCAATTGTGCTTACGACCACCAGACTAACGAAGCTACGAGGAAGTATTGTTTATTATTGCTAGTATTTGCAGCCGAGCCGACAAAGGTGGCATTTTGCTTTTAAATAGATTTCGTAGAATTCAGTACAATCCCTTTCAACAAATCCAGGTAGAAACCATTCCCCGTAACGGTTCAGCGAGCCGAGAATTAACTGGTTAGTGCATGTTACTATAGGTATTTCAAAAAGATCAGAATGTATTTTGGGTAAACAATACCGCTTCAGGTTAAAAAAAATATGATGCTTTTTAAAACTCACACGAATAAACTCAAACGACCCAAACCCGAGAGCTGGATGACTCTATTTTATTCACAAAGCGAAAATAAGACATCAGCTAGCTAAATTATGCAGTGTCACCAAACTTCAAAGAAAACCAGGGCGCCAACCGCAAACGAAAATGAATATCAACTACTGTGCTTGCAGCAAAGCAAACTAAAATAAAAAAAATAAACACACTACATTCAATACAAACAAATCTGTCTGAGGCTTCGTAGTTTCAAGTTCTAGTCTCACGAAAGCTTTTTCCACCTATCCTCTGTACAAACAAGGACGCCCACAAAAAACGTTTCTATGCAAATAGGGGCAAATAAACCGTGTGTGAGTCACTTGCGAGGGATGTAGGGCGGCTAGATGTGCTTGTGGTGGGATTTACTGCGGTGTTATGTGACGTGGAGGTAAAGGTGGAGGAAAGAAATGTAAAGTGGAAGGTGATTTTAGAAAGTAAATTGTTTTAAAGTGGTGTACAACAACGTGGCTTAGAACGCACAACTTATAAATATGTACACTTATCAATTTCGCTTCTAATCACTGCTACCGAACAGGCTCAAGAACTCAAAACGCTATATTCATTTAAACTCCATTTACTTTTTCCCCGACGTTTTCTTATTCTGAAAATAAATTGTACTAGTCTAGTTTATTTTTACTAAAGTGCACATTATTCATTTGGATGCGACTATTATATTATCCATAATGGACGGATGGATGACCCCTATAACACAGGTTTTACTTAGCATGGGGGTCATTGATCATTGATCATTTATTTGCTATTTGTACGGTTAAATTAAGTTACACCCTATTATCTGTGTACTTTTTTATGTCAATTAAATATTCTTATTCTTATATGTGTATCTACTAACTTTGCAATGGAGGTGCCATTGCAAGATTGCAATAGCACTTTCTCAAATCATAAAATTTCACACGAAAAGAATTAGTAGAAATTAACCAGTTTGTACCAGAAATGAACCCGGCCTGCTTGTCAAAGTGCTGTCTTCTCATCATTTAGTTCAAGATTCCTATAAATATTCTATGTCACAGACGTGTCCGTGGTAAACTTCTGAAACAGAAAGCGTATTGCATTAATACTTTGCCAGTTCAAATTCACGCTTAAGGTCCAGGCTTTCAAATCCGGATTTCAACACATAAGCAGCAGCGTATCAGGAAACCAACGTTACAGATGCCCTCATTTTACAGACGTTAGTTTTAGAGGTACTTATACAATTCCAGCATCACACTAAGTCCCTGTAGAGCACCTTCTCTCCCACAAGATCGCATTTTCGGCGGCGTTTTATACGCGACGCATGCTTGATTCCCACTATACATATTTATGATGTCGCCTGGTTTGCCAACGGAGAAGCGGGAAAAGAAAGAATTTTATGGACTCTTACGTAGGTGACCGTGCAACAATTACGTGGGCTCCGTTTATTACGGTTCTGTAAAGTTTTTATTATCTCTCAAGAAGTCGTACAGACCTCTATTTAGAATATATATTATGTTGTGTTTTGAATACCTTCCAATGGTGATGGGCTTTTTTGAGTGGCAGCTCGATCTTCAAAAAAATTGAAGTTGGTTTTCTTCAATTTAGTCGACTTGTTTATTTAGTGAACAGCTATATCTCTTATAGCTTCGTAGTAGTTAAAGTAATTTCAATTACTAAACTTAGTAAGTTTACCATCAAAGGTAATACGTCGAAATTGAAGAGCAGTAGAAATTCGCAGTCGCAGTTTGATTCCAAACGGATATTCGGATAAGTAGAGCAAACACTTCTCGGGTTAGAACGTCTTAAGACGAACAGTTCACAGTAGGAGTCAGTAGTTTGTTCAATCAATCGCAACTTGTACGATGGATTGTGTACTCGATAGTACCGTTTCGCGGCTTCGGCATTGAACTACTAATATTGGAATTGTTTTGTTCGAAATTGATGCCTTTTGTCTGCGAAACTGCAGTGGATCGTTCCTTCTGGAGATTATGTTCATGAGCATTTGATCGTCTTGTAAGTACATACAAATGTAACGGATGTAAGGTGTTATTGATGCATTCGCAGCTAACAATATAGCATATGCTTTATTTATTGTACCTTGTTAAGTGGTAGGTACTTGGTTACTTAAAGGAAGCCCAAATGACGCCGAAAACTATGAATATTTTGTTACCGTGAACGCGTACATTCCCAAATTTTGTGTCTAAACGTATACCTATGTAGGTGCACATTGTACAGACGTACAATAACAAGTAGACACTTAACCTAAAACTGCACATCACATTATCATGAAACAGTATCATTCACAGACACAATTTCAAACATAACCAACCACACATTCAGAATTATTTACATTCTCCACTACATTTTCACTTACAAAGCGTGCAGACGTTACGAAATGCACCAAATGCAGTCGTCGTAACGTAAACATTGTTCACATTGCTAATTTACCACCGTACAAAGGAAAAACATACGTGGAATAAATGCAGGTATTCTGCAAGCGGGCCTTCCCACGAATTTTCCAGTAAGCCTATGGACACAGGGACATTGAGGAAGTTTGTACACAAATATAAAGGATATCGCCGCGACATGTATTTTTTCCATTTAATCCGAGGACCTATGAATACAGCTTTCAACGGTCACATATTTTGGTTTGGTATTTCAAAAAATTGTGTTAGGTCAGCGTAGGATTGTATTTGAGTGGATTTTCTAGAACCAGCCTAAAATTTTTTCATTGATTGGTTGAAATGCTGAACGGTTATGGGTATTCCGGGTGTTTTCTGTTCGACTTGTTCATGTTAGGATTATGGGTAGGTACCTAATGCTTAGCTGCTATTCACCCATGTGCCTTTCATTTAATAAGTTTCTTGAGAGAAATTATAACGAACGAACATTTTAATTTAGTGAAATATTGACAAAAACCAATTTACAATACACCTACGTTAAGCTCCAAAGTCATCTTAACCCTAAATTACGAGTAAAACTCACCCTTAACCAAATGATGCAATAAACAAATACCTAATACCAACTTCCATCCTTGGGACCAAATCACGTATCGTAACTTGTGTGCTTTTCGCCATTAAAACCAAAGATATGCAGACAAACAATATACACGCACGTATTTTTTACAATTTTCAGGTAGTCCTGCAACAAAATTTATGCTGCTGTTACAAATCGTGCTAATAGAATGCGCAGAATTTACATGGTGTTTTCACAGATTTCCAAAAATTCAAGCCATGGGTTTTTCTCTTTTAGGTGCAGCATTTTATGGGAATGTCTTTTGTGTAAATGGACACCAGGGATTTGTAACGGATTTCATGCGGTATTTTACAGATTTGTAGAACATACTGAACAATTTTTTCAGTTGTATTATTAGCACAAAGCTTTCATTTATAATTTTTAGGGTTCCGTACCTCAAAAGGAAAAAACGGAACCCTTATAAGATCACTTTGTTGTCCGTCCGTCCGTCCGTCCGTCCGTCCGTCCGTCCGTCTGTCAAGACCGTTTTTCTCAGGAACGCGTGGAGGTATCAAACTGAAATTTCTATATGATACTTAGTTCTACTGTCCCTGGAAGCTGTAGAAAAATCAACCTTCTAAGTCAACGCAATCAAAAGATACAGCCACTTAGGCCGCAAATTTCCGCAAATTTTCGAAACTCGCACGGGAATCAAAACCTACAGGGTACTTCCCGTGAACTTAGAATCTTGAAATTTTGTACGAAGTCACGTCTTATAGTACAGATATAGGAAAAATTACGAAAACCGTAAATTTTTAGTTTCGTCATATAAAAAAAAGTTATATACCCACAGGTTTGTACGGAACCCTCGGTGCGCGAGTCCAACTCGCACTTGACCGGTTTTTTTATTATTTTATAGACAAGTGAAAAATATCATTGGATCAGTATAAAGAAGAAAAAGAGTTGGTGGAAGAAATTGGGAGAGTCCTTTGCCCAGCAGTGGGACAGTTACAGGATGGTATTATTATTATTCCTTTATTTATTTTTCTTTCTTATTTTTTACATTTTTAAATATTCCCATAAAAAATAATTTAAAAAAAACATTTAAAAATATAAAAAATATTAGTCCGCCGTTATCGGGTACAGGGTCCAAGCTACCGGCGGTCAGGGCTCCAGAGAGAGGAACCTCCTAATAATACGAGCCGTGTCCAGGAGTACCGCTGTCTGAATCAAGCCCTTGATCCAGCTGCCTAACGAAAGCCTCCTCAGGTATTTGTCGAGGCTCTTGGCAATTAAGCCATTGGCTGAAAGGACTATCGGCACAATGATCGCCGAGTCCACTTCCCACATATCGACAACCTCGCGAGCCAAGTCAAGATACTTGATTTGTTTATCTTTCTCGGCTTTCGCGAGGTTCCCGTCATGCGGGACCGTTATGTCAACAATCATTGCGCGCCGCTCTGATCGATCCACCATATCAGGCTTGTTGGCCACAATAGTCCGGTCAGTGATGATGGATTGATCTCAGGACAGTGTGATATTGCCATTTTCGAGAACTGGGTTGGGTACATACCTATATTACGGCACTTCCGATTCCACAAGGATGTATTTTAGAGCAACTTGCTGATGGATAATCCTGGCTACAAGGTTGTGTCTATGCAAGTACTCTCCGTTAGCTAGACGAGAACACCCGGAGATAATGTGACGAATTGATTCGCCCGGACGGTGGCATGCCCGACATATGTCAACCATATGTCAATCCGTCATCATAACTTCATCCATAATTGCACAGACAAAACCTCCGGTTTCTCCAAAGAGGTCGCCGGAACATAGCCAGGCTACGGACGCTTATAGGTCTACATCGGGCCCATGCAGGGCCCGGAAAAAGCGTCCGTGGAACTCCTTACTCTGCCATACCTCCCTGCGCTCGTTAGTGTCAAGCACTACAGGTTTGCGCCAGTTCTCTTTAGCCAAGGAGAGCGGGGTGAGGCCCTTGTCCACCGCAACCACATTCCATTGCATCCCCACATCGGTTTCTGGGAAAAAATCCCTGAGACTGCATATCTCGCGATTGTGGAGAGTCTAAGCGTTTAAAAAGCCTCGACCTCCGCACCTCCGCGGAATATACAGTCTCATAACCGAAGATCGTGGGTGATGCATTCGATATGGCGTCAACAATGTATGGACCTTCCTATCGAGGGCGTCTAATTGTGTTTGTGTCCATTTGAGTATGCCGACAGAGTACATGAAATCTGGCATGACCCAACCGTTGAAGGCCTTATTTCTGCCTGATAAAAGACTATTATATACTTTTCTCAGGCGGCCAAAGAAGCGCTCCTTCAACGATTTCTTCATGTCAGCTACATTGATGCCCAGCGCTTCCGACATACCCAAAATACTTGTAAGTTTCGGTTGCTGAGAGGGATCTAAGATTTATGGAATCCGAGAGCTGGGTTCCCACAGATTCCACAATCTCCCCTCGCTTTACATGCATGACCGCACATTTGTCCACACCAAATTCCATCCTGATGGCACTACTAAAAATTTCAGTTACCTTCAGTAGCTCCATCAGTTGCAAAGAGTTTCAGGTCATCCATGTAAAGGAGGTGAGATTATTACTATATCTGTTGAAGTTATTAAAGTCAATGTAATAAATACCGATTAAGTTTCATAACTTACTTGATGCTTAAAGTTACAAAAGATTTAAAGTATTTCCTTCAGCAAGATACAAATTTTCACAACAAATAAATGAGATTTCTGCGAAATTGCGATTAATTAAAATAGCTTTCTATGTTCGAAGATTCATGCTTCGGAGTACTCAATATTATTTATTATTTTACTTAAATCGATTCTGTATAATCTTGTTTAAATTAACTTTGAAAGTAGCTTACAGCATCAATTTGTTATTTATACGGTATCTTTTATATAGCTTTTACTATAATTATATTTATGTTTTTGGTCAAGATGTGGTTTCTTTTGTTAGTTTATTAAAGAAATAGGATTTTTATGGTTGCTAGTAGTTTTTTAACTTATAATTGAACTAAATGAAGCAGTTGGAACTCCTCATCCGGTCTAAAAGCTGATCGAAAGTTTCAGATAGTGTCAACTCTCATTGAATCACTTTGTACTTACTTAGCTAAGAACACGGACCCAGTTGTCAAAATTGCGCCCTTTTATTGCCTTATAATGGACATTGATTCTGCCAGCCAATTGACATAGTAACTCACATAAGCTCCCAAAGGCCGCACAGTCAAAAAATTCCAAACTACCACCACAAAGTTCCAAAAGAGACAGAATTACACCAAATCGTTCACAATGAAACAATGAACAAGCCGAAGGAAATTAAGTTTCCAACAGTAGATGTGAAAGACAGAAAACGTTCAGTATAATTGCCGTGCGGTTAACTGAGGCCGTCCGGTATTATACGAACAATGCTAGCGGTGACTGGAGTGACCATTTTTCTTCACTTTTGGGAGTTTGTAATATTAAAGCATTTTTCCGTGGCATTGAAGGGCAGGTGAAGTGAGTATGTTATTGTATTTGAATGAGTTTGAAAGACATTTTTAATTACTTGCAAAAAAAACCGTGTTATTACTTTTCTTTCACACGTTGCCTCAGAAACAGCAATACATTTAACAAAGATCACAACAGAAGTTTTAAAGTTAAAGCACTTTCAATGGCCTAACTTAATCCTAACCCTTCAACTACCACATTTTATAAGGAAAACTCATTGGGAAAAGTTGCCATAGTTATATACGGAATTTGGCAGGCGGGTTGTAATCACAGTGTTCTGCATATCTAGCTAACGGTGCCCAAAGGAATAAACACAAACAGCCTTTTTGAGCCAGAGTAGGCTTATGTTATGAGGTTGCACAGAAGTACTTATCTTCTGTAAACAACGAGCTCAGCGCAGTTTTCGGCCTTTCTCTGCTCTGTAGTGTCCCTTAGACTGTGCGTGTTCTAATATAAGCGATCATCGAACTATAATTTTATTAATCGAATCATATTTTCGAATGAATCACGAAGAATGAAAAAAGACACGGCCTTAAAAATCATAAATTAATATTCAATGAGTCTGTGCGAGTTAGAGTTCGATGATTTTTTTAATCCCGTAACGATATGAAGGAAAAAGGATGGCAAGGATGGCGTGATGTTTGACGGAGGAGAATGTAAGAAAATAACGTATTACGCCGACCCCAACTAACACAGATGATTAATTTTTAAGTCTAGGTTTTTGTTTTTTATTTAAGATGGGTTTGCTCTTGACTCTAGTCTAGGTCAGAGGTGACAGAAACAGAGTCGACGATGGAGCGAGCTTACCCAGAAGAAGCCTGTTTACTCTATCTTTGAAGAGATTACTTAAATGCGTTCGGAAACACAGACGCAGGCAGAGAGTTCCACTCCTTTGCTGTGCGCATAATAAAAGACCTTTGGAAACGCTTAGTGCCTGCAGTGCGTCTAGATGTCCGATGGTAGAACGGGGCCGGTGGGATTAGGTTGTGGAGTTCATGGGTAGTTGCATTCTAGAGGCTTTTAACATTAAATGTAGACTTTGATAATGGATTTAGAAACGATGGTTACCCTATCGCTGACGTTTACTCACTGAATACAGACTCGGAGACGAGATAAAAATGGTTACAGTATACAACGGTAATAATAGGCATCGTTTTAAACAAGGAATGTTTTTTTACAGCGGCGTGAGGACACTTTATTTAGCTGTACGAACTTTATTTATTCGAAGTCCCAATAGTTGAGCTAAATTGACGAGAGCTCGTCAATTTAGCTCAACTAACTCAAGACGTGAATTGTGAAAAAATTGAACTAATTGGTAAGATTAAGATCAAGATAGGTGCCATGGGAGACCAAGACGAAGATGGAGAGACGATTTTGATTCATGCTGAAAAGACTGCCCCGAATTGCCAGCGAACAGACGTGTGAGGAAAAGGAAGAGGGATGGATTAGTCTAGCAGTAAGACATTACAGACTACAGGATATCTACATACATCTAGCTATCTTGTCTGTTCAAGATGGAGGTTATATGAGTTGACATTAGTAAAGTACCCATCGTGATCGTATAACCTTTGGTAATATGCTAGAGATACGAAATATATAGTATTATCATATCGCGTAGTGAACAGGAGTGAAGAGACCTTAAGAGAGCTATGCACTAATATTATAATAGTTCTAGTCAAAATAAACATTAATAAAATGCAAACATGAGTTTTTTTGATTATTATAAAACCCGTATAAATAGAGTCAACACAATTAAACGTTTAATTTATTTTTATTAGGTCCCGTACTATCAGTAACATGCACCCTTCAGCACTTTTTCTGAAAATGTTTTTCAAAGCCGCTAGCGTTTTATAGTCTGCAGATCACAAAAAATAACAAAGAATAATGGGGTGACCGCAGACATGCTATAAATATGTTGGTATAACGTTGTGAATAATTTAACCAGGGTTGGGCCTAAGTAAATATTGTTACTGGTGTATGGGAGGTTCTGTCACAACCTGTAAGTTATCGCACGGACGCGTGTTTGAGTTCCTACATGAACCTACGATACCTACGATATTGACTTTGATTTGGCGCGGGAGTTAATTTCGTTACAATGTCCCCCTTGTATTGACTGACTGTAGAACTATTTGAGGAGTGTAACTAGGCATAGTTTGAGGTGCTAGTTTCCTAATTTGGAGGGCCGTTTGAGGAATGTCGCTCGGTTTAACTTGCCTGTTCGATAGTTTTGGGTAAGTAAGGAAACGATGGTGGATTTCAAAGTATAGCTTGTGAAATGTTGCTTTTATTTGTGGTCGGAGGCCGGAGATTTGTGATTATAAGGTAAGTAAGTACATTTAGAATTCTTAAAGTATTATCGCACCAAATCGTCTAAATAATAACAGCAGCTCGGGTCAATCTTCAGATTAAGGCGTGCATGCTTAGGTTGATCTGTGAATGGGTGACCACCTATTAAATACCGAGTTTCTTCCGTGCCTCGAAAAGCACGTTAAGCTGTTGGTTTGACAGTCGTTACTGCTAGTCATGGCCCGAAACTCTGACAACTAGTCTTTTCAAGGGGTATCGTATTACCCAGTACTAACTGGGCTTTGGAGGTCAGATAGGCAGTCACTCCATGTAAAATACTGGTATTCATCTGCATCCGATCCGTTAGTCTGGAAGCCGACCCTAACATAGTTGGGAAAAAGCTAGGCATATGGTGATGAATCGCATCAACACGCTCTGGGCTATAGCCCAATCTCTCTCACAGAAAGAAAGCAAGTCTCACTGCAGTGGGAACGTGAAAAACTGAATGCGACATACGGAGTCAGTTTCAAGTAGGCTAGGGTTATATACAAAGCAACTGAATCACGTATGCCCAGTTATTGGCGCTGAATCAAATGAAACTAGCTATCCATAATACCCAGTGTTCATTAACAATGCCTGTATATTCAATAATTCACACCTAAAACCAGATTTATTGTCATCGCGGTACACTAACCATATTTTCTATTATTCAAATGTCGGAAACGGATATGTTGCAGTTTATAAATTACAAAGCAACATAACATTCCACAGCCACAATGTCTGATTCATGTTATGAATTTATTCTACGAATAATTAATTGTGTGGTGAATGTATTAAAATTATTATAATACGTCACTAAATGTCCCGATGGTTGGTCACGTTTAATTCATTTGCACGAACTTCTTTGAAGCTAGACAAAGCACTATTTCTAAATACATAGCACAGGTGCTTATGACCGTATAATTAAATCTATGTTTTGTGAGAGCTTTCTCTTAAGCTATAAGAAAGACAATACGTTTACGACGTATTGCTCTCCAATGTACAGCATCTATTAAAAAGGTGTGGTCATAAATAAACAAGAAAAAATATCTGCTGTCCCATCGGTATGTACATAGGTTCGATACCTACTCGACACAAAATAAATGTTGATGATAGTTCATTATTTTGCGTGCTGAGTAGGATTCAGATCACGTTTTATTATATTTCAAAGCGCGAGAGTGACAATATTTTAATAATACAGGGTGTTTTTCCAGCTTATTCCGAATAAATCCAGTCATGGTCTTAAATATACTGAAATACATTTCTGCACAATGTCTATACATTTCTAGGAATACTGTTGTGCGCTTATTGTGACCGACTATTCCACGAAGGAATAGTAGCGAGCTATGTCGAGGTATACCACAATCAAACGTATTTCCTTCATGCTCTACAGTTACAAGCCTGTATACGATACCTGAATCTGCTGGTTCGAAGTATTGTGAAACTGACAAACAAAGCAACACAAGCACCCTGTATGTCAAACAACCCTTGATTTCGGAGTTTCAATAAAATCAGAGGTCAATGTATACTGGTTGCTACAACTGAAGTGCAGCCTACCATACCAATATCGTTTGTGATCAAACGTCAAAGCTATAGGAGTAACGTTTTTCTCAATAAAATATACTTTTGTTAATAATTATTTTGTTTTAAATACGGTTCTAATTTCAGTTGTATCGGTATTTACTATTTATGGACAATTTTTGCTGTGGTACTTAAATCTTATGTCGTAGTTGGGTAATCCCAAGATGCAATGGGTAATTGACATCACCAAATACGCTCATGCAATGTCTATGCCTAAAGATTTGGTCAAGCGGCCTATCGATTTCCCAGTAACTGGGCTGTGGACGTCAGGTTGGCAGTCGCTCCATATAAAACATTGTTATTCAGCTTCATCCGGTTAGACTGGAAGCCAACCCTAACATGATTCGGAAAACCACCACCACGTCGGAGTGACTATTTGTGCTACTGATACAGATAATTATTTAAACTGCAAAAAAACACTGTACAAAGGCAGACTTAACGCCTTGGGCATTTTCTAAAAGTTTACCAGTCAGATAATGTTGTCCCAAAAAACATTTCAACATAATCCAATTTGGAAAAGACACTGAAACTATTCAAGTATTCTTGGAAACCACTTTCACAGTATGAGTGCAAACTGCCTGAAGTTAGAATTGAGGTCTAGGAAATGTTTGACCACCATATTATTTGAACATTACTTTCTAAACTACCGGAATATCTTGGTACTGAGAGTGCACCTCAGAGCCTCCGTTTCGGTTCAAAAACAATAACATTTGCATTCTTATAAAGGGTTCGCATCCCATAACCGTTTCGCGGAATGGCCGGCATTTTTGGGGTACCGTTCGTCAATAAGGAAGAAAACTTTCAATAGTATTTAGTCCATCTAGGTGAGAAACCTCATGTCCAGGAGAAACTTCGTCAACTAAGAGAAAATTTTAATTATATTCACAAAATAATACTGAATTGAATTTAAAGCTCGTACACACAGCTCCATTAAGTGCTTACCCCCCAAAAGACATGTGCGGTCGAATCCGTGAAAATGTTTTACAAAATACAAAAACTAGCTTGGGCCTACCAAGCTAGATTTTGTAAAACATTTTATTAAAATTAATGTATTGTTTTAGTGTATTGTTTTTTTGTTGAGTATGCTTTTAATATTGTTTGAAATATTTTCAGTAAAACTTTAATACTTTAATAAAATTGTGTGTACCTGCAATAATAGGGTTAAGGTTTACGAATACATGTTCAACGTATAAATAGACCGAAGGTTTCAGGAACGCTTACCGTGCATAAGATTGGAGGTTTCTATTTTGTTTCAGTAATATGAATTTTAAAAAACAAGAAAAATAAAATACTTTAATAATCATTTAATAATAAGTATTATTGCTATTGCTATTATTTGACGAAACCTTGTTCTTATTTTACTACAAAGATTTAAATTTTAAAATTTGATTTTATAATTTACAGTTATCATATTATACTTATTTTGCCAACTGACACAAACGGGAACGTAAACATCGAGCGTTTTAGTTTTAACTTGAGTATATGGGTTAATATTATAAAGAAAACTTAAGTAAGTAAAATTAATGGATACCCTCAAATTATAACATCTATCAGTAGACAGAGACCTAAAGATAAAGTGACTCAGACGATATTATATAGTAATTTCGTCGCAATTATATGAGTACATACTGGCAGTTTCACGAACTAGCCAGCAAGCCCATATGAATTGCCAGCAACTTGATGACGTTCGGTGATGCGATGGTTCGAATCCAAGTCGAAACAATGAACTCTTTTTGAAGTATTCATTAGATTATTCCTAAAGAATTCAATGTTGTAGAATTGTACCATTTTAATACTTGAGGGGTTAGCACATACTGAAGCTGTGTGTACAAAAGCAATGAGAAACAGTTTACCTGTATTATTTTGCGAAACTTGCTTCTTCATAATCATAATTTTCGTGAAGCAATCTTTACTTTGTCATCCATTTCGTTCAATGTTAGCATACTTTCACATCATTACATAACATAGTTATACTGCGGAACCCACGGTTTGAAAGCCGGAATCTCACCGAATGTTTTTTTAATCTGTTATTACAAGGGTAACACCTTTACCCAACTCCGCTAAGAATTGGGTGATTTTGTAATGCATTCACCTTTACATACAAATTGGCAATTTATAAATTTTTTGCTTCGTTTCAAAAGTCATTGCGTTTGGAATTCAATTGCATTACAATTAAGGTACAATTTAGACTGTTTAATAAGTTTTGCTAGTTACACGGACAAAATATTATGAACAGCTGATCACGTTTTCGTTTGATTTTAGGCAACAAAAAACGGACTCACATCACTTACAATAAAAAAAATCGATACTCCGTTGTTGAAAATAAGACACAAAGATTAAAATGAATTACCATCCACAAGCAGCACGAAAACAAACAATTTCACACTTGTAACATTGCATAACACAACAAAAAAACACCCGAAAAGTGATAACAGGAGACTTGGAGCAATTAAAGCTGTACAGCCGTATATTAAAAAACGGAAAAGCGTAAAACAAACGGTAGGAAAGGCAACGGAATTTGTACAATAAAAACAAACTGGCCTGTGAAAATAGGATTCTGGGGCGATCCCGTAATACAGTTTGCTTTGGACTCGCTGTTGATTTCGGATTTTACATTATCCACCTTCTGTGATGAGGGGAAGTGGTGTTACAAAAGCTTGCATCAGAACAAAAGCCTACTTGTTGAGTTGACGTAATATTTTTATTTACTCGGAGGTCCCGTTTTTCTGCTACATTCATTCATTCACCTTATCGTTTTTACCAAACAGATATTTTAAATACGCTTTTAAAAATAATCTGACCTAGTTCTTGAGTTATGGCATCTTTTAGCATACTTAATAGTTTTGATGAAGACGTAGACTCAAGATTAAACTTTGCTGTACTCAGAATTTTGCTCAGATGAATTTGCGGTATTAGAGCTACTTGCAAATAAATAAAGGATGAAATCAAAACTACCACTGCATAGTTAGAAAACCCTCCGTATCCCACTGACTATACATGCAATTCATATCTTATGGTATTTACGTAATCAATGGTCTGAAAGCAATGGCGCCTTCCTTCCCCAATGTTAACAATAACCTTTTGTTTTGACCAAAATTATCAAAATAAACTTTCAAATTATTGCCTGGTATAATGTCTTCAAACCACACAAGCGAGATATCCAACAGTCCGGAACCTTTACGAGAATCATTTTCGAAGCAATTTCTTTTTTTTATATTCTTTTTTTATCTTTTCGAGCGCGTATTTAATTGCCATCACTACTCCTTCAGAAAGCGGTTATGGTCCATTTATTTAAATCGTAACTGCTTTATTCGTTGCTCTCGAGTTTTGTAACAACAAAGGGTTCTTGAGATAAAACAAATAAATTGTTACCCGGGGGCTAACTCGAGAAATGAGTGTTTTACAGATGAATTTTTGGATTTCTCATAAATTGCTTCCGAATAATTGATTTTCAACTGTTTACAAAGAGTTTTAAGGTGGGTTACTGTAGAGATCAGCAGAAGAAAATGTGACTCCATGTCGGAAACCAGTTGGCAAGAAGATAACGATTCTGTTCGCATTGTCCCGTCTTTTGTTAGTATATTGGAAACTCCATGACTTTTATGTACTTATTATACATTACCCTTTGTCTGTGATCTATCTCCGTTCAGAGCTATTCCAACAAGATTGAATTGAAACTTTTATTACGTTTTAAATACATTAAGTATAAAGAAAAAACGGCCCTTAAACTTTATTAGTCACACGAATCTTTTTTAACGTAAAGAAAATGACGGCATAAACCGAAGAAAGAAAACTAAAACCAAATTTATCTAGATACTAAATTCTTCTTTTATTTTATAATCCAATTTCGCTCATCTCACAGTATAATGCAATCTTAAAGTCATAAAGTTTGATTTAAAATCTGCTTATGCAAAGTTGGGCTTGAAACGATAAACGACAAGTTTCTTGCGAGAACTTTTCAGTTTTTGTCAAATCGTTATGAATTATCTTTTATTTGCAGATTTAGTTACTTTTTTAAAGTATACATTTTTATTGCTTACATTAATTTTTACACATTTTCTGTGCCCTACAGGGTACGTACGTACATTAGCTTTAAGCCCATTGTAAGATCTTCACACATTATGGAATGCAAATAAAGATATGAAAGTTAATTAATTAATACAATTTAAAACATCATTCTGTTTCTGTTTTCAATAATTACGAAGCGTTAAACTATGTGCAGTGTATTATTATAAGTTTTACTAACAACAATATGAATCACTTGAGTTCGAATTAAATAAATAATAAACAAAATAAATAAACGCATTCAGTGATTTGTGGTGCAAGCGGTCCTAAGTATTTACTTTTAAAGCTAGGCTGTACACACATTTGCCACGTGAAAAAACCCACTAGACGGCCGGCTGAACAACTGTTGGTGACAGAAAATGACAATGGAACGGTTGAAAACAGGTTGAGTAGCTGACCTATTTTAAATTGATCTCCAACGGATTTGTTAGCCGATTTATTGAACCAACAAAAATCTGTCATCTGCGGTCTCTATTTAAAACTTGATGCGCTTGACTTGATGAGCTTGATTTCTCTGTACTTTTAATACGGTTACTGTTTAAAGGAATGGAAAGTTTTTAGATTTCCTATTCCTCTGACTAAAAACACCACCTATCAAAAATTCTCCCAAAACGTCGCATGATTTCAAACTTCCACATGAGTGCACATCCACCTTAGTCCAGCAGAATCTAATAAATAATATATTAGACGAGTTTAAAAAATGAAACGTGGAGGAGTATCTCATGCCACATAAATATTGTATGAAGTGTTCCGTGGACAACTATTGGACAGTAAACGCTGTTTTATGGGATAACATTTATTGTTTTACCGAGCTAAGCCAAGATGGTTCTTTATTCCAAACCTATTGTTTATTGAGCTCCGAGAATGGATTTATTTTTGCTCTCGCTGTGTTTTTATTCGATAAATAATTTATAGAGACCTTGTTGTTTTTGGGGTTATGATGAAAAATGGGTGCAGTGGTTTAGTTTATTATTTAGAACGAAGAAGTGTTTCATTTAGTTTTGCAATATATCGTGAAGTTGAATGATAAAGTTAATCACGCATATTATTAGGAACTGAGTACAATTTTACGACAATCTACATTAGGTTGTCGTAAAAGTTGGAACATCTTAATAATATTGGAACTAAATACTATGTGCACGAATGATAATATTATCCACAAGCTACTTGTTTAATACATTAAAAAAACGTTAAAATAATGCAAAATGTGTAGGTATACTAGTTACACTCTAAAACTAGCACTTATGAAAAACGGACTGAAGGAATTATATTTATATGGTGCTGCTATCTGCTGAAGTGTAGTTCTTATTTTGCTTTGTGATGAGACAGAGATGTACAAGTGTGCTAAAAGATTTTGAGTCCCAAATATTGTAACGATTGTGATTTCTAATCTATATAATTCTTACTTTTATGTATATATGTTATTCTCTTCTTCTTCTTCTTCTTTATATGTTATTTACTATTGTAGAATAGATGTAGTGCCACGAATAAGTCAGATTTTACATGGAGATATACATATATAATCTCCAGTTCAGCTCAGCTCTCAGCTTCATCCAGTTAGACTGGAATCCGACCCCAACATAGTTGGGTAAGGGGATTGGCAGACGATCAGATGAATTTCCGGGAACGGTACTATGACATACATATTTCTTACGGACAACCTTTCAGAGACAAAAATTGACCGATACTAGCAATATCTACAATTCTCAGAAAAGAGGAAAATAAAGCGCTCATCCAATATTAAATTTTGTTATAAATTCCTGAGATTATCCATGCCTACATTTAGAACTTTCTCAAGAGGATATAATACTGGTAAATGATTTTACGGCCCAGTCTTAAGACTTAGGGCCTCCAAAAGCTGGGTTAATGCTTATTTACGATCCTGTTTAAAGGGTATTCCATTCTAAGTTCTAAACATCACAGAACTTGTTAAGAATATTAGTTTAATACTGCTTTGATATTATTTAGAGAGTAAAATTGGTACAGATTAGATATCTTTAAATATCATTGACGTGACCGCCAAAGGAGAGTCTGCTATTCAGACTCTCCTCCTGAGCCTGAGGGTTCAGGCAATTAGCAATGGTCCTCAAATGGTCTTCTTCTTCCTATACAGAGATTTCACTAACATCCTTTTGTTTTTTTCGCCATTTTTATCGCAGATGCAATCTTTGTTTCGATATTTCTCCTGATAGGTAATCAACTACGAAATGTTGTTTCTAAAAAATACGTTTAAGCTATTTTAATATAAATAATTACATTTTATGTCACCGCTTAAAAGATTGGATCTCATAGTAGATTTATAGAAGAATGCCAAGCAAAAATAAATCAGGCCGTTTCAAAGTTACTGTCTTTAAAGGCTGAATCACTATAGCATACTTTTATAAAATAATGAACGCAAACAAGACAACCCGAAGACCAAAGCAAAGTTACTGACAATGCAACGTACTAGCAATACACAAAACTTATGTTTGTCTAAGCTGTACTTCTACAGGGGAATTTCTAAAACGTCTGATATACTGTTTCTGCTGTGGGTCCCAATTTGTGTCTCGTTGTCAAGTAGGACATAAAACACTGGCCGTGTGTACAATGTGCTTTGTTCTGTTTGTGCTCGAGTTTCTAAGGATTTGTAGCTATTTTAAGGAATAAAATGCTTTGGAATAAAAGAAGAGGAATGCATAAAATCCTTGGGTAGGAAGATTGATAAAATGTGATTCGTCATCTGGATAGGTAGCCACAAGGTTCTCGACAAACTACGTTGGTATCTGTCTATGATTTAGGTCTAAAGCAAGTGTTTTTTTCAGGATAATAAAAAACGTTTCGTCACCGGATACTTTCCTTCGTCCCAATCTTTATTGGGTTGGCGCAGCATGTTCTACTTTTCCAGATTTCTATAAGTCTTCATCTGTGCTGTCGCCCTCTTTATTGCCATATTCACAAAGGGTATCCAACATTGTTTTGTTCTTCGGATATTCAATTTAAATTGCATTGCGAAAAAAAAACTATAGTGTTTACATTGAACGTAACATTTGGCAGTAGTCAGTTTCCCACAAACATTTCCAATTTGAAACACGACACATTTCAGTGGTCTGTGAATTAATCCGCAATTAAAAATAAAAATGATGGGTCGAAATTCACCATTACTCTACACCGCATATTGTTCCCAAAAGTCACCGCGTGCAACTGACGTGATGCTTCGTGTACATAACCATTATTTTTTCACAGCCCATCACTGACAGAACAAAATAAAATTAAGCATTCAGTTTTAATTTCAACCCTATCACCATTATCTTAAGACTCATATTATACAGTGCGCCACCAATGTTATTAATATTGTGCGGTACCTAATGGATCGTACATTTTTTGCGCTTGAATATTTTACTATGTATTTCGCAATAATTAAGAAGACCATTTTTTTGTAATGAATAGTAGATTATCATTGCTACTATGTAATGTATTAATTCATGGTTTTATTTTGATGCCTCTTTTTCACTCAAAATTCGCTCTCAGAATCAGAAACGTACGAAACATTTAATAGTTTGGATTTTTGGGACGACCTCGATTTTATTCAAGAAATGAAAATCGTGAAGTAAATTAACAACTGATCTCACGGACACAAGATATTACCTCTGCGAAATAATTTAAATCATAAATCTCTACCACTTTATTAAAAAAATACCTTACTAAAAATAAACAAAACAATGTACCTTTATGAAAACAAAAACCAAAAGAAAAAAAAAACTACAACCCATAAACGCTAACGCATTACGTTCAGCTGCGCAATAGAGGGGGAAAGAGGTGTAAGTCTGAATCTCCTGGAAAACTAGCCCCCGGGGCTTTGGATTGATGACCTCGATGCCTCAGGTGATCCACGGATAAATTGCCACAGTGCCCAGCCAACGGTTTTTGCTTTATGACTTGCTGTTTTGGGAAATATTATGGAGGCTCTGGTACAGAAGATACGGTCAATAACAAAAGTGGTATGTTATTTTTACACACCGTATTAAGTGACACTAAATTATTTGTTATTTTTACTCTTTTTAAGCATATCAGTTCATAAGTTCAGCAATCAGTCTTTTTTTTTAACTGTATTATGTCTAGTAATTATTTGAAAAAAAAACCAATGTGCCAACCAACTTTTGTTTCTGATTTAGCGATAATTATTGCACGTCTAGTTTTAGTAAAGGTTTGCCTCTGTAAAATCTCGTCTCTGCCAATCTCATATGTTGTATTCTCACCTGTAAACTTTGATAGTATTATATTTGTTTAGCAAAAAACTATAAAATATGATTAGGCTTAGCATGACTGGTGAGGTTAAAGGCGATGTTCTTGACATTTACAGTAGATAGGTAAGTGGCCTAAAAAGCTGACTACAAACGACGTTTTAGAAAGGTGCTTTGGCCATCTTGGCGCAAGGAGCAAACTGAGTTAGATGGCAATTGCCTTGACCTGGTTGTTTCCGGAACGAGAACGCTTTTATTTTTATGCAGATTTTAAAACTTCTTTAAGCCATTTAAAAAGACGGAGTGTGAACATCCGAATGTAAACGTTCAGTGGACTGTTTTAAAGGTCTCATTTTAATATAGTGAGCATTATTTTAAACTTTTTCATTTTGTTAACGCTTTCCATTTATATGAAATCGTGTTGTATTATTCTCAACGAATTCTTTTTTTTTTGTTACAATTCAAACTTGTTGAACATTTTTGCCGCTCAACTGTTAAATTTTTGTCGCAATATCGTTGGTTTATTATTAATTACTGCAGAAATTCCCAATGAATTTTAATCATGTCCCAGGACAAAGATTAAATCACTGCATAGTATAAAACAAAGTCGCTGCCCGCTGTCTGTCCCTATGTATGCTTAGATATTTAAAACTACGCAACGGATTTTGATGCGGTTTTTTAAAAGATAGAGTGAATCAAAATGAAGGTTTATATGAATAATACATGCATATTATAGTAGAGAAAACCTTAGTATCTACATTGCACCCGTGCGAAGCCGGGGCGGGTCGCTAGTGTAGAATAAAGCAAAGATAGACTAATAATACAGTGCAGGTTATTTACACCAGAGGTAAAATCAAATGCATTTTATCTGAACTTTCAAATTAATTTCACTGCAAAGCAAAATTTAAAGTTCACAGCAAAGGTTCACTGTCTGGCATTCGCTGGTATTTTGCTCATACATAGGTGGTGTAGTAAAGTTATATTAGATGAACTTTTCACTAACACAAAGTAGAGTGTTGTTTTGTTTAACGCGTGAGTCCAATTGCTGATTGTTTATAAACTTTAGCTAAAGTATTTCTTAATTAGAAGTTTTTGCAGACAAGATTCAAGAGCCCTAGAACAAATCTACAATACCTAGCTTTAGGTGGGTACTGTTCTTGTTAGAACGTACGTGCTTTTATAAGTTTCATGACAAAAGTGATTAAGCTCGCAATTCAATTGTCTTACGTTTTCCATTATTATTTAAAAAAAAAAATCATTCATTAAAATCATCAATACACCCCTCCAAGTTCATTTAATCCCATTGAATGATTAAATGAACTTAGAGGGGTGTATTGATAATTTTAATGATTATAACTCAGTTAAGCCATATTTGTTACGGTCGCGAATCGTTTTTTAATCAACATACAATCTGACACTGACCTGCAAATTGCAACAAACGTAAGAAATTGAATTTACCTTTATCTATATTGGTGCTTCCATCTTAATTTGCGGCTACTTTGTCTAAAACTACTAGTGTTAACTGAGACTTCAGTAAATCTAAATTTTATTGGGAAATTACAGCCTTATTCTTGACAACTATCTTCAAGATTTTTTCCGGTATTCTTTTCGAACGTTACACTAGTGCGTTCAACTTCAGAACAATAAAAGTTTTTCTTACCCTATAAGGCAACTGGCCAACGCCACCCTTAATGATTAACGATGCTTGCAATTTGTGTGTGAAAAGATACAGCTGATACTACTATGTTTTATTTTTTATTCACAATAATAGGGGTGAATCAATTGACGTTAGGAAAATGCGAGAATGTAGTTAGAAACTAATAAGCCAAGTATGTATTTTAAAATTGCACTCATTTTTTACCAACTTTAAACAGACGGTATTTTCAAATGTTATTCCAAGGTTTTTTACGAAAAAGGTTTATACTGTAGGTAGGTTTACTTGCCTGAGCGCTTTTCTCATCAGTACCGGTATCTTTAACATAACATAACATCACGCCAGTAATCCCCGAAGGATTGGGAAGAGGTAATTATTTACTAGTACAACCACACTCCGCCAGTTATGTTCAAGTCCCATGTTATAAGTGGCGAGCCTATTGCCACTAACCGGGTACAATACAGCTTACGTATCTGCTACTGAGAAATTAACTATGGAAAACCTCAATAACACTTTGCCTGACCTTGAAGTCGAACCCAAGACCTCAAAGCTCAGTAGTCGCGCTTGGGACCGCTAGACCAACAAGACAACACCTGTAAGTAATCTATACTATTATTATAAAGCTAAAGAGTTTGTTTGGTTGAAGGCGCTAATCTCAGGAACTACTGATTCGAATTGAAAAATTCTTTTAGTGTTGGATAGTTCATTTATCGAGGTATGCTATAAGCTAATAAAACATCACGCTGCAACAAATAGGAGCGGAGCATTAATCAAAAATGTTACGCAGACGAAGTTGCGCCGGTCAGTTAGCATTATAATAATATTACTATTGTGGTAGTCCCCCTTCACACACATAACGTCAGCGCATCCAAGATAAGGAATAATAAGGGTTATGATTAAACGCAATGTATCCTAGAGCAGGTTCCTTGAAGTAAATATGGAAGCTCGTTAAATTTGTTAAAATACCGTGAAATATCGCGCTACGTCGGACACTCTGGGGACTGAACGCGAGATTTATCAGTCTCTTTATATTTTTCTAATACTTCCTTAAGGGGATTTGCATCTTGAATGTGCCACGGTTGAGCGGGTTTCGTTATAAAATTTAATATTAAAATATGCCTATGGGGCACTTTCAATGTGATGGAATTTGGCAAAGGTTCAGAGGAGGTCAAGACCTTTTTTGTTGTTATGATAACATACTTCTGATAAAGGCGGTCGTATCTGTTTATTGGAAAAACAGCTTCCTTATAGGTTTCCTGTGTTCTTTTAGGATCCTGGTTAGAAATTGATCTTGATTCAGTAATTGGTAGTCCATTGCTGTACAAAGATAAGAGAAAAAGTGACTCAAAGTAAATTCTACCTGAAGTCCGTTTTTGTCGTTTCTAGTTTCCTGTTCATGTTTTCTATTCATGTTTTCCATTCTGTCCATGTTTTAAACTGCATATTTAAATAGCTTTAAGCATTAAACAAATTCGTAACATAGATCTAACGAGCTCGTATTGGTAGCCCAACTTTGAGGGCAACATGTCAGAAAAGTACTTTCAAAAGAATGAAAGAAAGTACCAAACAAAGTACGGACGTGAACAGAATTCGCGTTAGCACGTTTTACAATTTGTTACATCGCTTAAATTGTAATAAAGCTTCAGAGTAACACATACGTCTGATAAAAATTTGTATGTAACTGTACGAGATTGAACAAAGAAAATTCAACTTAGAGAAGTTGTGATAGAGTTCGGAATGGTGAACTAGGAAAATCTGATTTAGGACAGTACTTTATTCACAAATGTGCCGTGTGAGGTTTATAGAAAGAGGTGTACTGTGAATCCCGGATGGATACAGTTCGTATTCTATTTACCTTAACAGATGCCATCATTATTCCTTAAGCATTCCTTACGACTGAGCGTCGTGTAGAATGAAATTGACAAATTCAGAGGGAACCCGAATGCCTCGTTACTTCTCATGTGTACCTTTGATAATATTTTATGAATAGTGTTTGTTTTTCAATTTGTCGGGTCGAACAAACGCACTTACATTTATTTTCGCTCTTTTTCACTTCAAATGTGAACTGAATTCTAAATGGTATCACCAAGTGCGTTGGAAATATCGACATGGTGTTATCGATGGACGTCAAAAATATTTTATTATTTCTAAAAACACAGTTACAAAGGATGAGTTCCATCGACTAGTAGTTTAGCTAGGTATGATAGGACAGTGAAAGGGTTTTCTTAGTTCCTGTTACCGTCCTTTTCTTTTTGATTTTCGAGCTAGTCTATCTATTCGTCTGTATTGCCTGTCCGTCGAACTGCCAAATTCCTTGTTCCAAAGACAAAATACTGAACTGATCGCCAATCTTCTAATCGTTGAAAGTGTTGTGTGATTTTGATTGAAATCTGAAAGTTAAAGTGAACTGTTCGACTTTGATTTTTGACTTTTGTTTCGTTTGACGTATGATGGCTTTTCTTTTCACGAAAGTGCTGGCACTCCGCAGGTATAAATTCTTTTTTTCATCAATGGTTTAATTTAATGTCGAATATTCTCTCAAAATATAACTAGGTATGACGTTATATTCGCGACTACGTTACGTTTGGACGATCAAAAATTCCAATTTCATAAAGTCATATTAATGGTTATTGGGTTCTTTTGTCGCCGTCCGTTTAATCAATGTTTTACTTTATTACTTTTGAATAATTATTATATAAGGTTCCGACAAAAAGTAAGCTGTTCGTGTATTAATGTAACAAAATGGGGCTGGGGTAATGTTTTCATTTTCGTTCATTGTAATTATGTTAGAGGTCAAAGCTTTCATACTTAATATACCGACACCTTTCTTGTAAAATAAAATGTCCGAGAGTGGTGTTGAAAACCGTCCCGAAATATGAAGTATTTTGTAAGGCTGGGAACTTTGTTTTAAATCAAGAAATACTATTTTGACCTTATAATGTAATAATATTTGCGTTAACATGGCTAAGTACAATGCATTACAAGAGATATTCAGCTGGTTTTAAGTTTAGTTGTATCTTGGGCTGGTTCTTTGGGAATTCAGACTCCTCAAATAAAAACATTAAAAAAAACGCATTTGGTATTCGGACCCTCTGCCTGTAAAAATGCCATTAGTCCTCAGTGTAATTGCATTTACAATTAAATATATAATAAATGAGGCAGTCTGAACAATTAATTAGAGTTCTCTATAGCATCGAAGGAATAAACGCCCCGCGAAACGACGCTCGCCTGCTTTTAATAGTCCCAGTCTTCGGGCTGTATTTAATTACTTATGTACTGTCTATATAAATATGTAACTGTACAACTGAATAATTTATTTGTATGTTGTAATTAAGTATTAAAGGATTTTGCAAAGAGAGATGGAGTTTTAGACACAATTCTCAAGGCCTCTAATATAAAGGCAATATATACTATAAAATATAAAGGCTCAAAATTTCTACATGTAATCGTGATAGAATATATAAATATTTCCTGTCACATTGTTTGCTGTTTTATATACTAGTCGCAAAGAATGTGACTTAAACACTAAACGAGAATTTGTGAAAAAAAACTCAACTTATTCTGAGGGTTTTTTTAGCAAGAATATAGGTGCCAAGTAGCTTCTTTTGTTGGTTCAAGCGAATCATTTTAATTGGTTACTTTAAAAAATGCTTTTAAAAAAAAATTATGTATGCCAAAGCAGTTAACATAGAATCTTATTTTTTACCTTGCAGCGTAAAGTGATGTGCAGGTTATGTCGATCTCAGGAAAAAATGGAACATGCCACATAGTGCTACGTTGGCCTCTCGGGCTTGATGAAATAAAAAAAATATTACAGTTTTCGAATCCATCTATATATGAAAAACATACATTTACATTATGCCGGTTGCAGGTGCAGTCGGGTCGCGCAGGCATAACCAAGCAGAAAAAAAAATCTATTTCGATATTTCCTAGGTTTAATTTTCAGGCCAGGATAACTGTACAGTTTTTTCCTACACACGTGCATGCATGCTTGCACAGTTTGATTGTAAGGGCAAAACTGCACAACCTATCGTCTATGGCCAGCTTTTATCGGGCTTTATGCAAAAGAAACAAATGAAACGCGCGCGCGTCACTTACCGCCCTTCGTGTCACAAGTTGCATCGCCTGAGTTCATGAACGGAGAGTACCAGCTGTGAATTAATTTCAAAATAGACACATTACATAGTGTACGCTACACATAGTACATTGTTGATCCTCGTGTAGTTTATGAACTAATATACTCGCAGTTCGCACAGTAATAAGTACGTAATGTACCGTACTACAATATTATTAACGAAACCACATCAATGGATTAATTTGCGCCTTGTCTTAATGCTTCGGTTATTGTTTCTACGCAGAATATTGAACTTGGTTTTGATTACAAGTGTCTGCAAGTTTATTAACATTAGGTATAGATTTGGAATTAGACTAGTAATGTTATTGGCTCGTGTTATTTGTTAGGTACTGAGGTTATAGAATTTTCCGAATATAATTATCATTATATTTCATATTATATTTATAATACATCATCATCTGCCTAGATTTTTTCTAACTTTGTTGGGGACGGCTTTCAGTTTTCCTGGGTTCAGCTGAATACCAGTATGGGTGTTCACCCATCCTCGGACCCACCTAGGACAGCGCGGCTTAACCTGAAAATCAACCCGAGTTATTATTTAGCCCCGAGCGCCTCACCTATGGTTAACCCATATTATAATACAATTTATAAAAATCAGTCTGCGCTGAAGCACAGGGGTGCAACACCACCAACTTCAGGCTGCTACTCAAAAATTCCTAAAGAATAAACTCAATGACCCTTTGCCCGACCTGGCAATCCAACTCAGGACCCTATATGTTCAGCAGTCACATTTGCAACTATGAGACCAACGGGGCAGTTAGAATGTAACAGTACAATATTGAACTAAGCAATCTATTTTCCATCAATATACCAAAACCCTCATGGAACCTATGAGCAAATATGTGAAAAAAGGTTATTTGTGATTTTCTTTCACAATCGAATAATATGAGGAGGCCCAGCAACGCGTGATACATTCATAATATAATTCGTCCTTCAAAGTACCGTTAGGGTAGGTCCGACATTTTGTATTCAGTATAATAGTTAGGAGCCTTTAGAAAACTCAGACGGCAAAGTATACAAATAAAATGTGCCGTAAAACTTTTGCCGAATAATACGCCAACTTTTTAACTTCATATTGTAAAAATTGGAAACTATTGTTCTTAAGTTTTGAACCTACTTTGTCTGTAGTAGTTCACATTCTCGTGAATCTCCATGTTCATGTGTGAATGCAACAACTCACTCATAGCAAAATCAGCCAATAAAGTTCCTACTTTTTGTACACAGGTTCTCTATGAGTGCTGAAAACTAGTATTTTACATGGAGCGGCTGCCAATTGCTGTGTTTCCCTGCATGAAAACTTCAATGCTACGAACTTTTTAGCTCTTTGGTGGATAATAAGAAAAGAAAAAATAATTTAATTTTGAAATCTAATTGTCAGAATTAAAAAATTTTCAATTTTTTATTGCCATCTGGCAGTCGCGTTTACAGAGACATTTAGATGAGTCCATGCTAGAATTTTTCAAGTAAAATAACCATTACTGCGAATGAACAATATTATTTAACAAATTGGTCTGACCAGGTTAGGCACTAACCACACGATAAGAAGAAGACAAATTGGTCTGTGATAGTTTTTCTGGCAAGTGCCGTGCTAATGGAAGTTTTATATTTATTAACTAGCGGCCCGTACCGGCTTCGCAAGGGTAATCATCATCTGCCTAGCCTTTTCCCAACTATGCTGGGCTCGGCTTCCAGTCTAACCGGATGCAGCTGAATACCAGTATTTTACATAGAGCGACTGCCTATCTGACCTCCACAACCCAGTTAGTACTAGGTAATACTATACCACTTGGTAAGACTGGTTGTCAGACTTTTGGGTCACTGACTACTTGTAACGACTGTCAAAGATGTACAATTGACAGCCGGGATTAAACGTTAACGTGCTTTCCGAGGCACGGAGGAAACTCGGTATCTAATGGGTGGTCACCTATCTACGGACCAACCCAGGCAAGTGCGGCTTAACTCGACTCGACCCGTTTGGTTGTTATTATTGTAGCCACGCGCCCCCGGTTTCACACTGGTATTGATTTATTAAAAGCCATTAAACTTATTTATTTAATTTTTTGACCGCTGCGTAGGGAGCCAAATTTCCTAACATTGACTCCCCTCCCGTACCTCAGTGACGCCTACATCGCATAGTAAGCCGAGTGGAGTGAGCGGCGACCACGCACTTTTTTCTAATGCTTACATTTTTGGACTCGTGACAGCTTTCGAATGGAATGTCCGAATTGCATAATTAATTGCAAAAGTTATATAAAGGTATTGAAGCAGTCTTGAGTATGAAGTAATTTATTTTGATAAGAATTACTACCAAGGTACAAATAAAGAGCCTTTGCTAGCGGTACATCAATAGTTTTAGCATCGCACGCGATGTAAAGTATTTTTACGTCATTTTTTTTACACCTTGGGTTACATTATTGGAGTTTTAGTAATGGTCTCTAATTTTTTTGAAAATATGATATAGGATATGTCACTAGGTAGATAGTGTAGCTTCCCACCGCTGAACGAATTTTTCAAATCGGTTTTGTAGTTTCGGAGCCTATTCAATGCAAACAAACAATCAAATCATTCCTCTTTATAGTATTATTATTATATAGAATTATATAGAATATAGAAATAACCAATAATGGTGTTATGTTTCATGTGAGGAATATTTGGTACGTATAGATGTTTTGTGAATTTTCTTTTTCTACAGCAATAATAATGCTGCTCTTCTCATTTTTTCCCCTAATACTAAAATATTGATGTTTGTCTCTGGTCTGAAATCGTTTTTCTATTTGTCTTAGGTGGAATAACAAGCTAGACAGAGCCAACTTTTTTTAGGCTCCAAGTTATACTTGTACACTGATTTCTATCAGTACTTTACATATTTAAAGAACATCCACGTCACATTTTAAAGAACATACCAGACGTCTGTCTGGAACGACTTTGAAGGCGGAGAGCATAAGAGAGCACACGGAGCGAGTTCAGGACAGGGAGGATTTGCCAGTTTTTTTTTTGTTTTATGTTAGCTTAATTAGATATTGGTTTATTTTACTTTACCTTAACTTACCTTAATTTTAAAATTCGAATTATTCCGTTTAAATGTGTATTTTATGCAACTAATTTAGCTTTACGAATTTAAAATTCAAATTACCGGCTGCATTTGCAATTGTTACTTAGGTCTTTTGAATTTTCAAATTTAACCATGCTTTTTTTTTTAAATATACTTGTCAACATATAACATTTACACGGATCGTTAATTAAAATTTTTATTATAAACGCGACTAAAGATAATTTTTCAACAACATTTTTATTTTAACTTTTGTATTTTTAATCTAAATCTAAATTAAAAGTATAGCAGTGAAGATCTCTATTTTTTTTTTTTCGCTAGACTATCTGACCTCCACAACCCAGTTAGTACTCGGTTATACGATACCCCTCGGTGAGACTGGTTGTCAGACTTTTGGACTACCTGTAACGACTGTCAAAGATTTACGTGCTTTTCGAGGCAAAGAGGACCTAGACATCCACGGACCGACCGAGACAAGCGCAGCTTAACCTAGAACGAACACGAGCTCTTCTAACAATTTTGACAATAATTTCCATTAAATTGAAACTTTACTAACTGGCACTCAGACAAATAGATCTTGTCGTTTGATGAAATGCAAAAGACATTCAACTTTAGGATGATCAAGCTATTTTAAAGTTGACTATACACCAAACTGACGGGCAAGGCGGGTGACCTCTGCCAGTATATTCGTGATACTACTATTCGTGGGTACTACTAGATATCACTCAACTCAACTTCTGCCAGCTCTTGACTACAAGATTATTTATACCGTTCAGGAATCAAACTAGCGACCTACTTATGAAAACCTAACTTATTTGTTCTAAATTCACAATTACACCAATTCATTTTGCCGTAACCTTCACGCACAACATTTTTGAATACCGTATTCATCATTTCATTATTTGTTGCGAATAACTTGTCCATCAAAAAACGACAAAATCTTTCTCTAACATCTAACATTCATAATTTGTCACAAAATGAAAGAAGAACGCGAAGTAAACTTAGGGACGCACTTTATTAGGGTAACGACCTTTTTCAAATCTCTTTTAGGTGACACTCGGTTCATTTATTATTTTTTTCTTTCTTATCCGTTTCAACTCGATCACATGTTACGTATTAATCAGCGTCGTTTTAAAACGTTATCGTTCTGTTTCGTGTGAAAAACGACTATTTGTCAGCTCGAAAGTTCGATGGAATTCTTAACGAGTTAATGGAAAGTTCTTTCTGGAAAACAATCGGCGAACAAAGAGGGGTTCTGTGATGTTGGCAGTGATAGCGTATCTTTGTCTACTGTAGTTGAAATGGATTGTTTTGTTACTCGATGAATGAAAGGTACTTTTAAAAGCACTTTCTAACTAACCCCGAAGGTTTACGCAGAGGTGTAATTATACACCCACATTTTGCCAGTTTAATTAAAAGTTCCGTGTAATTGAGCCGAGCGTATATCTACGCAAAACTAACTCAACTTATATACCGCATTCTATACAATATATCACTATTGCCGCCTCGCTGCACCCTTTAAAAATATTCCCAAGACAATGCGAACAAAACCAACGGTACTCCTTTAGTAAAAGCAAGAGCAAATTTTACAAGGAATGGGAATAATTCCAGCGGCTGCAACTAAATATAGAAAATAATAAGCTATAACAAATAGGAAACGTCCGACTACCGTGCAATATGGTACACCAGAGACCGACTACTGCAAGGTATGAATTCCTGTTACGTAATACCTTTATCTTTTCTTTAAACTGGAAGAAAGCTTTAGCTCGATTTAAAAGCTTGGGAAAAATGGATTTTGTATAAAGAGCTGAGAATAGCATTTATAAAGAAACAGGTTATATGTAAATTGTACATCCAAGTCTCTTTATCATGTCCGTAATTAGTTTTACTTCTCAAATTCATCACTTTCACAGTTTTAGCTACGACGTAGCACGGCGTAGCAAGCGTAGCACTACGCACGCGGCGCTACGAAAAGCAATGTTAAAAAATGGTTGACAAAAATCTTTGTTGAACAAAAATTATCATTCACAAACAATGATTCAACTGAAAATATTAAATTACGATTGTATTAAAACATTTTAACATACAAACTACACACATCAAAAGTGTCTAGGGATCAAGCATTTTTATGCGGATTTCTTGAGATTGAGATGTGGCTTTGTAATAAATTTATGATTTTATAAATTTATATGGATCCTTTTTGGTGCATTTCATAATTTGAATCAGGAACTCTCAATCAAATTCGAGTAAAAGATGAAAATAAGCTGTCAATATTTTCCCTATAAAAACATACAACGCATTGAAGACATTATTAGTGCTACTGTTTCCCTACTACTGATTAAAACCAACGTTATTATGGAGCGGCGACGTCATTTAAGCAGGGAAGAAATGCTCAGAGCCGTGGGAATGATAGAAGCTGGTTCCCGGCAACGTACTGTGGCTTTAGCTCTGAATACAAGTCAGAGTGTTATCAGTCGACTTTGGACACGTTACCGAAGCACTGGTACCGTGGCTGAGCTCCATGGAGGACGGTATCGCTGCACCACACGGAGACAAGACCGATACATTCAAATCTTAACTCGAAGAGCTCCAACAATAACCGCCATGATGTTAGCCGTGAGGCTTCATCACTCTTCAGGGAACTTAATTAGCGACCAAACAGTCAGAAACCGCTTGCATGAAGTGAACCTTCATTCCCGAAGACCGCTACGGGTACCACCTATAGCAATGCACAATCGTAGGATTCGATATCAATGGGCTCTTGAACACAGAAATTGGGCAGAAGAACAATGGCGTTTCGTGTGCTTTTCTGATGAGTCTCGTTTTGGTATGAGACCGGATACAAGACGTATACGACACTGGAGAACCCCTGGACGCCAACAGCGATTAAAATCCTGCCAGGAAGTCCATCCTTATAGTGGTGGAACCATCATGGTATGGGCGGGTATTTGGATCGGCGGAAGAACTGAGTTGATTTGGATCAGAGGCAACCTCAACGCTCAAATTTATGCTGAGACGATTGTATCAGACGTCATCGTTCCTCTACAAGTGCAAATCGGTCCCTTATTTCAGTTAATGCATGATAATGCACGACCGCACACCGCAAGAGTTGTAAGACAGACTCTCGCCGCAGCTAACATCAATGTCCTGCCCTGGCCTGCTCAGTCGCCAGACTTGAACCCGATTGAGCATGCATGGGATATGCTACAGAGAAGAGCTCTGCCGAATATGGAGGGTATCCAGTCGCAAGAAGACCTTTTTTTGTTGTTGCAACGAACATGGGCGGCCATTCCACAGCGTGATTTGGATGAACTCATTTTGAGTATGCCAAACCGATGTTCTTGTGTTGTTAGTGTTCGCGGTAGAAACACGGATTATTAATTGTTTAAGTTACCCAATAAAATTTTAAAGAAAACTGTTATTTCAGTCTTTTTTTCGAACTTTAATGTTAGTGGTTCAAATGTCAAAAATCCCTTTATTAGGAAAATGGCAAATTTCTTTATTAATGCAAAGGTGACTTGGTTTATCGTTACTGTGACAAACGAAAACACTTTATTTGATGAATCCTTAAAGAAAATTTTAATTAATATCAATCAGGAGAAAAGTTATTGCAAAAATATATGTTGATCCCTAGATACTTTTGATGTGTGTATGAATCCGAGTTCAACTCAAAGGATTCTGACAAAATTATAATAATCTCTCGAAAGAAGCGTCGAGATTGAAAGTATGGATCAGACGGCATTAGCATTTATATTCAGATTCGAGGTAAAAGTTACTCATCATTGCTTAGTATTCACTTTTGACTACACTCCGAAGAATTTCTGTATTTAAATTGTGGTATATATTTATGAATTATTTTCCACTTCGCAGCGTTAGAAAATTAAGGATATCAATGTTCAAACAAGCTTCCCGGTTTGTGACTTATTTGTTTGTAAAGTCTCGATATTTAGAATTAATAAGCTGCCTTCTGTTTATATTAAAATGGAGGCCGCTCTGGTGCATCACTGTTTTTCTTGCTTTGCGAGTATATGCAAGTATTTTCATTTTGATAAATATTGTATATTATACCAATTTCATGAGAAATTACGAGCCCCATGAGCATAATCAAGTGAACGTCTTTATTTATTACAAAATCATCAGTTACAAGACCCGCTAATTTATAAAACTTCCCATATGTGGTAGTTCTTAACTCTCATAGTTTATCAAAAATAATTTTCAAAACAATAATTAGTAAGGGTTGATTTCCTTTGTCAAATTCCAAAAAAAAACGCATCGATCAGCTAATTACCCGGCCACAGCAGTATAATATCCTACAATTTATTTTTCATTGCGACTCGTCTCACATCGGTAAGGGTCCGTCTCTTCCAATTTGGGCTACAATTAAACGTAAGCATTAATTACATTGGCCCCTACCCCCACTGTTTCTGCCTTATTTCCCTTTTGCTTATTCAGCGAGAGCTATCACGTTTTTATAATGTTTACTAGATGTGGCTTCAGCTTTGAAGGTCAAATTCATTTATTAGATAAAAAAAACACTAAACATTTATTTGGACAGGCAAACACAAAAAAAAATATTTATGAAAATATGTGTAGAATACCAAATGTTGCAAAAACATTATTTTGACGTAAATATAGGAAAAAAAGTAGTAGTAAGAAAACCAGCAAGTGTGCTCTTAAATGAACAAGAACACCTAATGTTTTATTTTTAAATTAAATACTTTAATATTACCGCACATGAAATTTACACACACATGTCCGGTCACGGACCAGCACCACCGACTTTTGACATTAAGTGAGCGCACGGGATTCTTGATCCCGTAGCCAAGCCACATCTAGTCATAGAACTTCAAAGACAATGTTGCGATTTTATTGTAGGCAATTTACGGTGCGATATACGCGTCCCTTTAACGCCTACCCTCGTATAATTTGGATTGTGGGACTAATAAGAAAGAAACAATGCTAATGAAATAATACCTATTAATGAAGTGTCTACGTATTATTTTAATTAAAATTTCAATGTATTACGGTCAGACAAGTTATTGTAATGAAGGTAGGTGTTGTACACAAGGCTTCATATTAGTAACTAGGTTGTAAATCATATGGGTAGATAGTCTCTTTTCATACTTGAGTTAAAAGTAAGCTTTAGCTTACTTAATTTTAAAATTAATAATCTTGATGAATGACGTGTTTTATGGTACCCTGGGGACAAAATAATTAGCACGACTTTCGAGCAAGATAAAATTATCAGAATTTAGTCTTAATTAATTCGTGCAAAACTGAATCAACCGAACACATTTTTGTGCGTCCCCCCTCAAATAAAACACACGCAATTCCGTACTATCAAGACGACAATAATTCATATTTACATTATTCTTGTAAATAATCAAGTGACCTTTGGGTAGTCACAAATTATTCGCCGTCGGTGATAAATCAAGTCCCACGGGTGCCAGTAGCTCTGCCTAATTGTATTATTATTTATGGGCCTTATAGCAATATTGTCGTGTTTGCACAGTTTTGTGCAAACACTTCGCTGGACGCTCGTTTATTAGATCGGCGCTGGATTAAAATTAAATGGAGATGAACAATAATTTGTTGGTTGTTTATTGGGATTTGTGATTTAGTTGAAGGCCCGGGTAGATACATTTAATATAAGGCACATAAAAGATACTCCTCAGATGTTTCTGGTGCACACTGAAGACTGACAAAACAATATGTATGTACTACATGCATCTCTTACAAACAAGTCAATAGACATGGTTTGGAACTGTGTAACTGCTACACTGCTTCAGCCTTCAGAACGATATCTTTCGAACTTGCAGAGAAGTGTCGTTTAATTGACAGCTCTCGTTTACTTCTGTCTTGTGTTTGTTTCTTAGGTATGAAGGAGATAGCAACAGTTTGAAATAAGTTTAGTTGGTGCCCTACAGTTGGTATGACAGAGGTATACGTCATGTTCTACTGAATGGGCCCACGAGAAACTAATTCAAATCTGCGTGACAAATCTTAGATGTGCCTGGAGCAATTTGATCAGTGTTGATTTGAGAGGTTTCAAAGCAGCAATTATAGTTTTTAACCAACAGAATGAATGAGGATTTAATTTCCCATCGTCTATTTGTATTATGTTGGCCGATTTCAGCACATAATCAATATTACAGTTTCACCATTTTCTAGACGAAAGGTTGATTTACGGTTACCAGTACCTACTCGATAACGTTCGATAAACAAGGCTATAATATTGGATTGGTTGAAAAGTAATTTGCATGAATCTCGAGTACAAACATCATGGTTACATTGAAATCAACATCAACGCTTCACAAGTTTCTGAAATCCATCAAACAAATTCATTACGATTTAATAACTGGAATGGAGTATTTAAACATAATTATTTTAGTTACACCAGGAAGCAGGGGCTCGTCAGGCGTGATATTGATATTTAATTTAATAAGTCGGATACTTGAGAAAACGCTCAAGGTGATATGGAAAGTGCTCATCACTGTAACTATCTTCAGTAATTGTGATTTACATAGCTGTTTCTTAGAAATAATGGTACCAAGTGTAACATTAATAAATTCGTGTAACAAGTGAAGTTATACTGGGCTAACCAAAAATAAAAACTGTCGAGCCAGCGACACTAAGAAGAAGAAAAAATTTATATGAAAATATATTACATTGCTGTGACTGATAAATTGATTGTTAATATATTTACCCCGTTTTCGGATACAGACGGTGCTTAAAAATATTTTATCTATCATTGACACGCAAAGAGATTTAAAAGACTTATAGAGCGGACATTGGGAATATCGTCATAAAAATATTGATTCCGAACATTTTCGATTTTGACACACGAATGCTATTTGTTACTAATTGGTCCCGTCTATCTTATTTGACTGTCTTTGTTGACATGTCATTTAATTTTGATACGTGATACCAAAATTAAAATAAGAAATGGCCAATGCTAAATCATGCAGGGTATGAAAATAAACATATTTCATTTAATTTAATAAACTGCTGTTCCCATAAGCGCTGTTACGATTTCGTACCAAGATGCCATTTTCAATTAGGTTAGTTTTTTCTTTTTACGCAAACAACAGTACCATACTGTTGCTCGCCACGTCTGTTATGTCATCTTCAGAGAAAATTCTATCCACGCTTTGCAAATGAAAACAAAATTACTTTAAAAATATTTCGAACCAGCTCTCATTTAACGCTACGTGCTTTCATATACAAAATTCCATAAATAAAACCGTTAAGAAACTATGGAACCCGTACACGGAAATGCATAAACGAGCAAAATAAGCGCAGAGCTTAGTATGCACACAGTTATGCTCAGTTGCCCGTATTCGCCTGCGGTTAAGATAAGGGGAGGTTGCGATGCCCGTTTCCTCTTCTGAACGTGTCTTTGCACTATCTAGAAATTTTGAAGTTGCTACTGCACGAAGCGAATAATAATCCGGCCAGCATCATTATTTCGTCGTTTGGAGTTTTTTTTCTTCGTTTGATGTTGAGTATTAAGGTCTTTTTTGGTGCAGCAGCAGTTTTAGTTATAAATTAAAGCAATTCCCGTTCGCCGCGTGTTTCTTTGTAAGAAATAGGTCAACCTATCTGCGCACGCGCTGTGCTAGCAGGCAACTTAATCATTCGGTGTTTTGTCTTTTTCAAAGAAGCGTATAACATAATTTATTTAAGACATTAAAAAGGGTTTTAGAGTTTTCAGACTACAAACAAATACCTAGGGTCTATTCAATGTTAGAGAGAATCGGTTTCTTCTAAGCAAGCGTGCTCCAGCTTAGGCCACATCATCGCTTCACATCAGGCGAGTTGCGGCCAATCGCAATGGTAAACGTAAAGGTTCGTCGGAACTAAAGGCTAAATTACATCAATGTAACTTTAACACAATTCATTTAAAACTAAAATAAATTACTTTGACTTAAACAAAGGGGTTCTAAAGAATACAGGGAAGAGAATCCTAGCACGTCTAACTTAGTTTCAAAAAGCCGATATCTAAGTCAGGCTCTATTCTGCCATCTACGGCATTCAACCGCAAACTTTACAAAACCTTTAAGTTTAAGTTTCTGAACGAAATTTCCTCTTCAGGCGTTACCTGATACACGGTAGCTTATCTATTATAATATGAAATAGAAATTATACGAAACTAGTTCTCCTGCAAGCCAGTGTACGTCAGATAAGCCCGGCATGGTATAAGTTTGAAGCCTCACTAACATTATACAGCAATTGGGAACAACATTTACGAAGAAAATCAAATACTTGGAATTGTAAAGGTTTCGAGTAAGGTAAGTAAAGCTTGTCAAGTGACTCTTAAGAAGTACAAAGTCTGGGATTTTCTTTCATCGATTACAAATTGATACTGATTTCGAGTGTATGTTGTTGAACTTTGACGAAATCTTTTGTTTGATTGAAATCTTTCCGGCGATCATAAAGCTTGACCGATATATTTCAATCTTTGAAGATTTTCGAGATTTTACGTTGTTTGACCCAGAGCTATGATATATCGCTCGTGTAGAGGAAGATGCTGCAAATTCAGTTTCTACGATTTACGCTTGCTCTGAACATTATGGAATAAATCTTTGCTTGAAACCACTCTAGTCTGTTTGGCAAACACCATTCTTAAATTTAAATTACCTTCTAAAGAAAACAGATACAAAAGTTTCTGAAATAAGATACCCAATTTAGAGAGAACCCACTTAAAACTGTAAGGCCCGATAAAAAGGTCTGATTTCATTTAAGCAGAATTTATTTTTATTAAAAGTCGATACTAGGTTATACTCCTGTTGTCCGAAGAAAGGCACTTGGAACGTAATCCAGTGGATTGGTAAAATTCAATTTGCTCGTTGCACTAGCAAAACAATAAGCTATACACCAAGTTTCGATACGGTCCTGTATCGATATTCGATGAAAAAAGTTGTATCATTTGTGCGGGATTGTTGATTGAAAAAGTTTGTTCAAATGCAATAGCCAGCTTGTAGTATGTCAACTAACAAAATTAAGAGACAGATTTACAAATAATGAACTGCAGATGAGGAGTTTAAGAAGTTTGTAGTATAGGACAAACAAAACAACAGAAACTGCAGTGAATGAGTAATCCAATTATGGCCCAAGGGAGAAACTCGAATTCGATACCAATAACATAGTTACAATATGTCCTACGAAGGAGAATGCGTCACTGGGTAGAGGCGGCCATGACACACAAACTTTGTAAGAAAGGACGTGAGAAATCGCCAAGTTCTCTGCAATCCATAGAGTTAGTTTCGTTCCGAATAACTTTAACAGTTCGAATTGGAATTATCAGGCATTCAAATAATACGCAAAAATATTGTTCAAACATTTTAGACAATTGCCTAGTTTCATGAATGAAAAAATAACTATGTTTGACGTGGTGGGCTGCAACTTGTTCGTGATTGAGAAACTGGTGGCAATATTTAGCTTTAAAAGGGGGTAAGCGATTTACCTGTCTCGGTTTTGAATGGCAAACAAGCTGGTGGCACGCTTGACGGTTGATCTGCTTCTTAGCGTTTCGATGGCAATCTAAATTGTGTCGGCCCAGAATTGAGCCGCCACTAGTTTGGCGCCTTCAGTAGCGTCCATCAGTTTCTGTAATGAACAAACAACAGGACAGGCAGGACACGATATTAAGTGCTCCATCGTTTGTGGAACAGCACCACATTTACACTCCAGGGCAGAGTCTTTAATGAATCTTCGCCTATGGACCTGCAAGACCAAAAGCATCACAATTGCCATAATTATCAACATATCTCCGAAATACGACAGTTACTCAATAGACACGACTTTTGAACATACTTACATTAAAAAGAAAACTTTTGCCAAACAAGGTCAGACCCAATGATGTTCCATTCTCACCACTGAAACCCCAGCAAATTTCATTCAAAACAAAACAAGACCGAACCCTCAACATTCCTATTGATCGACAACAAATCACTCAATTACAAACATATAATCGGAGCAAGTAAGTCCGCTGGTTATCCGTATCCGCATTATCCGCACTGGCGGGAATAGTGCGGATATTGCCCCTCAAATTATCCGTTGACCGCTTGTAATCCGTTCGACGCCACACGCCACGCACCAATGATTATTGGGAACGATGAGCTATTATTACTAGTATAGTAGAAATGCGTTAGCATTGTGTCCAGTTTAATTGAGTCGGTAATTGAGTTAACATGTACTTATCAGAGGCAATGGGTCTATTTATCACGATTACTATCGGGTTCCCTTTCTCCAGAAAGGAAAGCCGATAGTATTTGCAATTAATGGTGCCTATCCATGATTCAGACCTCATGATGACTTAGAATTACGATTCACACTTCATCATTCTGTTTAGCTTATTAGTATAGGGACACATACTGTAATAGACCCCGGACCCAGGTTGGCCAAAGCAAGAAAAATCTGCTCGGGAGATTCAGTGATAACTTTACCCTGTTTCATATTGTAATGGATCGCCTCGAAGTTGTGGTTTATAAATCTGGCCTAGTACCATTGCGTTCTTTCAATTCATATGCACTTTCTTAGTTTTTTTTACACACAACTGACATCGGCGAGGGAAAACATCGCGAGGAAATAGATAAATCTGAACCGTTCAATCCACCTTAAGCATGCATGTTTATTCGTCGTTCTTTCTCTGTATGAGAACAAGCATTTGCCTTGCAGTGTGACAGTAACAGGCTAACACAACCCTCTTTTGGCTTCTTTGTCCCTATAAAACAGTTTTGCACTAACTGCAATATCTACCTGGGAAACTACCACCACTGATCCAATATTCATAACACCATCAACAATAACATAAACTACTCACCACTGCGTCCCTCGCGTCGTATCATTAAGCCTCATCTAATCGCTGGCTCATGATGCGTGACTCGGACTGATAAATGGATTATGGAACTGAACGTACTCACCTTTGACATTACGTTAGGCTTCCAGCTTAAGCTGTGGTATTGAGCTTCTAGGCTTGGCTTAGGAGTTTCTTGGAGTTTGGAGTGGTTTGGACCGTAGACCACTGTTTATGATACTGAAGTCGAGGGTCACAAGCTAGTTTATTAAGCAATAGACTCGTATCCGATGTAAAACAAACACCAGAAAATATAGATATTGTATTTTTGGCTGGTGAAAAGCTTATATTGATCCGCGTTTGGCCGCAACTCGCCTGATGTGAAGCGATGAGCACGCTTGCCTAGAAGAAACAGATTTACTGGAACCTTGAATAGATCCAGATTATAATGATCAGGGAGCCATGAAGCTGCTAGTTAGCGTTCTTGTTCATACGATGATGTTTTTCAGGACATTCATTTTACATGTTTTCCATTAAAGCAAAGATATCATACAATCGCTTAAAGTTTATGGATGCATAAAATGGGGTTAGCATGCTTATTTTGCTCTTTGTCGTAATAAAATCTTCGCGGATTAAAATTATGTGACTTTTACGAGTTCCTTATTTCACCGTAATGGATGACGCTATGTAAATTTTATTCTAGCCTATAACCCCAAGAAATTCGGCACTTTGATCACTTTTAATACTTTTATTTATTTAATTTACTACTCACTACTTTAATTTACTTTTTATTTATCCAGTTTACCTATAAGTAAGGATTTCAGGAAGTGTCAGATATATGGAAGAAAATGAACACCCCTTTTTTCCAGTATTCATAAATATATTACAAAATTTTCAGTGATTGGTTCGTTCGTTAGTCTGTACATACTGAGAATATTTTTTAACTGGTGTCAGTTTTCTTTGTGATCTTTATTTTCTTCAAAGTATATTGTCATACTACTGGGCAAAAGTGTCCTCCATAGCCCTGCGTTCAGAGAACCTGAATGACCTGAATAAACCTGCTCCAAAATTGTGTCGAACATAAACTGGTATCAATAGGTACAAACTTAGATGGTTCAGTAAATGAAGTTAGTCTACCTGATAACATGACGTCAGGCATGACCTAGATGTACTTAAGTCATGCGTTGGAACATAATATCAAGGACCGACCCTAGAATATCAGGATTATTTAGTTAAATATATGCAAGGGTAGTTGTTTGTTTTCTAAATAGTAGATACGTATAGTGAAAAGTCCCACCCACACTTCGTTAGTTATGTAAAAAAAGAAGATGAGTGGCACGCTCGAATTTAACCTTGAAACTGCCTCTGAGATATTTGTATAGGTAAACTTAAAAACCCGTTAGCCGTCCCGGGAAACAACCTAAGGATCTGACGCTCAGAAATCGCGCTAGTAACCACTAAAACAAAGAGGTAGTTGACATGGCAACCGGGACGAGTAAAAAGAAATCTGCAGAGTATTTTTTTGTCGCTGCGCCTGACCTACTTATTAAGTCCAAAGCTACATTTCAGAGATTAACTTTTAAAAATCCTTGTAAAAACTTCTCGAGCACTTGAATAACACGGAAAACCTGCACTTTAACTGCACTGTTTCTTTAAGCTACACATTATTCAGCGGGTTTATTTGCCACACGTCTTCACTTCTCGGCTAATTGCTGGGGCACGTTAACCGGATTTAAGTTACAATCTGGTTACCTAACGTTTAACGAATTCAGACGGAGTTAGTTAGTGAGTGTACGTGAACAAGAGCTTTACCAAATCCATTGTTGCGAATTAAATGAACAGTTTTAAGTATCCTTAGTGAAGGTTTGGAAGGCTCTCAGTTTCAAGTTTTGAACTAAGTTATTAAGGAGTTGAAGTTGCATGTTAAGTAAAGAGGAAAAGAAAAATGGTTGATCACTTGACTTGACTTTTTGACTTTAAGTTAAAATTAATAGTTTTATGAAATGGACGAATTAAAGCTGATTGCAACATAGAAGTGTGATTTTATGATATGGCATAGACAAGTTTTCATGTTACTGAAAAAATAAACCAGTAATTAATAAATATCCATCGAGTAATAATTACTCGATGGATATTTATTACTTACTTTTTTACGTCAATTATTGACGTACTACATATACCCTTTCAACTAAAATAACGTTCAAACCGAACCATTTCAAGCTATCGGAACGATAAAAATGGGATTAAGTGCAATTCTTGATTACTCGTATTTTTAGCAATTTAACCTGCGTTCGCCAAAAATCCACCAACGTCCGTTCTCGACAAATCCTTTTCACCAAGACAAATATAGGAAAAATCCAAAAAAGCATTTAGCTCGAACGTAAACTGACGGTCGGCTGGACGTGTGCCAAGTAGCAGTTTCTGTTCGATTCTTGACTCTCAACGTTCATAAAACGTCGAACAAATGCACCATCGCACTCTCTACGGTGAGAACAAAAACACCCACTAAACTGCCATAAAGACAATCTTTGTCAGAAACAAAGTGTAGATATTCTTTTTGAACGACGTGGTCGGCAAAGTCATGGAAGTTTTCATAAAAATGCAAATTCAACCTCAACGTATTGCTGCGCCGCCTGTCTGCGTCTGCACTCAGTACTCCTTAATTAAATGTAAATTCTTTATCACGCTCTTTTGACTCATTCACTGTTAGTTATTAAGGCATACAACAGTGCCATCAAACCGACATCCGACACGATTTTTCATTACAATTTGAACTTTATTCTCGCAAGACTAGATTTCAATTTTTCTTGGGAGCTCGTCCAGATTATTACGCACGCAAAAATGTACTTACTATTCATTTTATTTGTCACATCCGCAGCATTTTAATTATTACAATACCTACTTGTGTTGTGCCTTCATTTTTAAGTTAATATAAAAAACATTTCACTCAATTTGTGTAACAAAAAAGTTTTTTTAAGGGTTTATTTTTATTTTTAACCGACTTCAAAAAAAGGATTTTTTGATTGTTTGTTGCCTAATATCTTCCTCATTTATGAACCGATTTGAAAAATTCTTCTTTTACCTGAATGTAACTATTCCCCGATTGGTCCCATAGAAATTTCATCAAAATCGGTTAAGCAGTTTGGTGTTTAAATCAAAATAGCTGGAAAAAATATGTCATCCAAGTAAAAGAAATTGATACTTGACAAGGATTTGTGTGTGATGCGATAACTAAAAAGGGTAAAATAAAAACATTTTTGCAAAAAAATAACGTACTTCCAAAAAAAAAAAAAACACAAAAAAGTGGAAAATAACTATATCGGAAGTCGGTTATTTTTTTGCAAAAACCTTTTTTATGTGTTTGAGTTTCTGCATATTTCATAAATTACATTTAATAAACTTATCCACCACCTACCATCGGATCGATTATCAAGTCTATATATATGCATACATTGTTGCTTCCCCTTCAGAGCCTTTCATAGGTATATCTTAAGACAAAAGACCATAACAATAAATCGAAGTACTCAAGCAATATCCCATCTCGGACGTCATAAAACTTCACATTTCAAGCGCATCTGCATCAAAATTCCATTCGGCACCCACCGTCATATTTCATCCCTTTTTATCACAACCGCTTGCATAAGTACGACTAGTATTCTTTTTCAATGACAAAGATTCGCTTTCTGAATAGCAAAAGCGGTGAATCTCACTTTTTCAAGAGGCAAGGGTCGTTTCGTTTATCGATCTCGTATCGTGAACGCGGTAGGAATCCCAATCGAGTTTTCGATGAAATTTCTGAGACGAAGATCTTTTTCCTTGTATATGTTTTCTCGTTGCAGCACTTAGAATGTAAACGTTTACATCAGACGGGTTTATCTGTTGTTTGACTATTTATAAAAGAATTTATTTCTTTGGTACAGAATAGTGATGTGAGATACAATGTGCGTTTCGTTTATGAATAACCCTTTCATGATCGCTGAAGCTCGGAATAGTTTCACGGAGCATTTGCATCTTGTTATTTTGTGTGTGAAGTTTGATAGAGACTAAAACAATGTCAACATATCTGAACACCATAAATAAATAAGAAGGTCTTTCAAAAAAAATTTAACCTTTCTCGGCCTGTTCTCTTCCGTTAATTTAAAATTTACTATTCAAGAAAAACACTGGTAAAAATGACCGCTGTCTCTCAGAGAATGCTAAATGGCTTAGAGCCCGTAACGAACTTAATCAGAAGAAAAGGGAAGAGCAAAAAGAAAGTATCTATTTTTCAAAAGCAAAACCCAAGGAAGGGAGACACGGTGACGGTTTTTCTTTTGCTGAGCGAAACATAGATAACTATGAACATTGTTGTTGTAACGAACAAAGATTGCTAGTTATGTTTGTCACTGTGTACGTACAAACAATGCTGATGTTTCTTAGAATCATTCACATTGATCATGGCAAAAGATTCTGATTTTTGAAAACTGCCACCAAAAAAGTTACAAAATCACGGTAACAGTTATTTCTATTTTTTTAATATTATCTTGATCCTTGGCCTACGTTTACATCCTTGGAAATTAGGTGATTTTCACTAGGTAAATTAAAATTCATAGTTAAAGTATCGCAATTAAAAACTCTAACCTACAGAATGATGCGTAACGAAAAGTTAGATCAGGTGGCCTACCATGACCTCTTAATGCAGGAATATTTTAGTTCTCTTTCTACAATATCACCAGAACTATTTCACAACTGAGGACGAAACGACTATCTTCACGTTATGAAACCTACTATTTCTCGGTACTAAATTATTCCATGACATTTATTCTATGCGTCGTGTGTGCAGCAACATTTCCAGGGCGTCTACCAGCGTATGCCAGCAAATAAAACTGCATTGAAATGTTTAAAGTGAAACTTGAAACCCGGAACCATGTGTACTTTCGTTTAGTAGTCTTCAGTTTTAGAAATATAGAGTTAGTTGCTTTTACAAGATTATTGTAAGCTGGACTATGGCATTTTGTAGTGAAAAATGCAGGTATTTTCATCTGCTTAGGTAAATATCAATCTTGTATGACAACTGTGAAGCCAGATAAATTAATTGTTAATTAATTGACTACCAATATATGTAAATTGTCGAAGTATGTCAATATGAGAAACAATAAATTTCTCAGAAAAGCAAAGCAGGATTTTAATATATTACAAACTCTCAGAACAAAGACGCAAACATTCCGATGCGAGACCTTGAACCCAGCGAGCTTTTAAACGTAATGAAATTACAATGATTTTCTCTTTCTTTTATAAAACGAAAATAACAGGAAAAATCGAGGGCGCATAAAATAAATTATAAATTGTAGATCAGTTTATTACTAAGAAACTGAAAATGTAATCCCATACCAGCATGATTTCAAATAGGTAGATAGGGATTCCATACCTAGTTGATGAAATTCCTCTGACAAACACAATTATCAGAAACGATCACGTTTCACAAAACTTGGGAAACTAAATCCGTGCAATTTGACAATTCACCTGTCGTTTACCGTTCTCGTCTATGTCTGCTTTCATGACCTTATCGAAGAGTTAGAGATAATTGGAAGTCTCAGACAAGGTAACACTGTGGTCCGATCGGACTAAGGAATCTTATGGATAGCAATATTATAATTATAGAAGCAGAGCGAGTACATTTTGTGATAACAGAAGTAATGGAATAGATTTTATTTGAAAAGACACAGTCCATGAATTTTCAATGTTATTGTGGTGAATCTTTAAATTTTTTTTTATACTTTACTATTTTAAAACACTCTTGGATTTGGATTAAGTTTGATAAAAAGGGCATTTATAGCTGATATTTTGCGGTCTAGATTAAAAAATAAGTAAACAGAGCCTGTTCATACGACGACAATCCGTGTTTTTTGACGTATCGTCTTTTTTCACGATCCGTAATTTTTTTGACGGCGGCAATTCTTTTTAAATGCCCGTGTTCACACGCATCACGAATCGTGAAAAATTAAGGACACGTCTTAAATCACGTAACGTTTTTTAAAAAACCCGGATCGTGATTTTTTTGTGACGGATTCGCTTATGCGCTCGCTGCCGAAAAATTTAATGTCGATTGTCGGATCGTGATAAAACACGATTCCGTATGCAATGTGAACGTCCATCCGTCATGACGTATCGTGTTTTATGACAGATCATCAATGGCGGAAGCCGTGTGAATGAGCTGATAGATACCTTTATTATGTAGACCATAAACATTGCAATTTAAATAAAAGAAAACATTTCACATATGGTGACGCAAGACTACCTTTGGATGAAATAGAGGAAGAGGGAGAAACAATACTGCAGACAGTCTGTGGTGTACTATTTACATAATAATAAAAATACATGAAGTATTTACTAATCTGTATATAAAAATAAAATAATAGCCAAGAACCATGTATAGTGTACAACAGTGTTTTTCTCGAAGTATGCTTCTGATTAAAAGGCAAACAAGAGGAGCTTTGCGACCTCAACAAACTTAAGCGTATCCAGCATCAACAATATCTTTGAAAAATCATAACTAAATTGTAGGCGTCATGAATCTACTATTAATACATAGCCTCAAGCCATGCTGCTCCAATTTGTTCCAATTCCAAAGTTTAAACAAACTTTGTACGAAACTTTGCATGATTCCCGTGATTAAATCGATTTCGGATTGCCGGTGAAATTCCGAAACTGCCGATTCGTCGTTAGAAGTAAACGGCTCACCGAAGTTTTGGCACGTAAAATTTTAAATCCGAACATTATTCGGTTCGGTGCTAACTTTATTTTGGTTTTAATCCTAGAAGTTTTGTGTAGTTATTTTTTTCTCCTTTCGTGTCGTTTTAGAAATAGTTGAGGAATCGTTTTTCTGTTTAGACTCTTTTTTGTGTGTTTGACTTGCGCCGGTATTCTTTGCTCTGTGACCGATGTTAGCGCATTTCTGATTGCAATGTGATTTTACTTTTAACTTATCAATGCTTTGACTACCATTTACCTAAAAAGGTTACGATCGAGCCTAGCAATTAGTGTTTTGTAACAAGAATTGGATCATTTCGTCTATCGCAGAAATGATCTACTTTTCACCAAAACCACTGGACTTGTAAAGTTTGCAAAAGTGTCTAAATCTTTGAAATAATCTCAGGTAGATCTAGGTACTTTTATAATAAAGCCAACTAAGTGAAAGTCAAAGAAGACTAACCTCATTTCAGTATCTTTCGGCGCATCACACCTCCCATTGACCGTCGGTCTCAATTCCAACAACAGAATTAGATCTGGACCGAACTTGGATTCGAACAGTTACACTAATAAAACGCGAGTCGGTAAAGTTAGCCGAGAGAATTTGTGATAACGTTCTATTCAGTCAAGTTTGCCCGCAAACTCCAAGAAACTGTGAATCTAATACTTTGTTCAATCACGATATTTTTCAACTCGCTAAATTCCATTAACGATTTTCTTCTTATTGTTTTAGAATGCAGCTGTGATATACCGCAGTGGATGACCAAGTTGAAAACCCACATAATATGTTGCCCGGTTTCTAGTATGGTAGAAGATTTCTACAGTAGATATTAAATTGGAGTTAAATAGGCCCTGAATATGCATGCTAACATCAAGACATACTTGATGTTAGCAAATTGTATTTGGTTATCAAGTTAGTCTTGTTGGGTTGAATTTCTTAGACATCGTAAAAAGGGTTAAGAGTTTAGATAGGGGCCTGAAAGTTCTTCGAGATGAAATAGATAAAGTCTGTTTTCTGTTGGTTATACTTATGTCATGGATCTTTTCTCAACGATGTCTTTTTAAAATTCAGTGTTCTTTTCAACATTTTGTTAGTAACGCTTTTAAATTAATTTACGTTTTTGTCACCAGCAATGGTAATTTAGAAACCACTAACTGAAACTGCATCCCATTTAAATTGGATGGTCCGCCGGCTTAATTGCTTGTCACAACATTAATTCACAATTTGCGCAGTAATCCAACTAATCGTATTCGTAATGACGTCACAGCGACTACGGCCCATGTGTCGACTGTCGGTCGAAAATTCACTTATCTGGAAGATATATCCCAAGAGTCGCACGTGAGACTTTTGCACCAAGCGCAAACGAACTTATTGTGGGGGTATTACCCGTACCATTGAGTTCACCGATTTTTTAATCTCGTTTGGAAAAGTTTTGCGGTTCATTTGAGAGTTTCTTGGTTATTTCTTATTTTGGAATGTGATGCTTGAAATTTTATTTATAGACATTATTTGGGTTTGTGTCTCGACCAAAATAGTATTTCTATGACAATTGCATTTTATATCATGAAGTATGTAGGAAGAGGACATGCTGCGCCGACCCCAAATTATTTTTTTATAATGGCAAGAGAACGATGATGATATAGGTATATCATGTTGATGTCCGCAACTCCACGTTCAAATAATATTAGCGCGTATTTTGCGTTCGAGTTCTAACTTATGTATTGAAAGTGCTGTTTTGGTTTAGATGTCGGGAGCTCAGGGTGTCAAAAATCTTTAAAGATACAAAATGGATATTATCGAATGAAACAATTTGTTAAATATTAACTTCAACCATAACTTCTACCAAGAAATTTACTATAAAATTAACAAAATCGCTTTGCCCAACATCAGAATTGAATCCCAAAACTCACTCTAAACCGCATCCTTTCTCGTCACAGACCAATAGATCCGAGCATCATCTTCGAAATTATTTGCTTGTACCAGCAGTGCTACCAGGGTTCCATGTCACGTGTGCCGGTTTACAATTCACTTATCTCAGAGTGAGATCCCAGGAGTAGTACGTGAGACTTTTGCACTAAGTGTGAACGAAGTTATTGTGGATCAAATTGAGCACATGATTCTTTTTTGTCGTTTCTTTTTTGTTTATAGAATTTGCGTGTTGTGTCTGGATGTTTGATTGAAATTTTTTTTTTGGAAAGTTTAATGGTGATATTATTGGCTAAATGTTGGCAATGTTTTAGTTTGCATATTTGGGGTGGAAAACTTCTAAAAAAGTTTTCTAGTTTGCAGGATAGTTGTACATATATAAACCTACGGTTTTATAACTTTTAATAAGATTTGGAGATAGCAAAGTGATTTTTTAGGTAATAATAATAATAATAAAAAAAAAAAAAAATAAAATCAGGTAGTACTGCGGAGCCCAAAAATTATAGACCAATTACTTGTCTACCAACGGTCTATAAAGTTCTTACATCCATTTTGAGAGCTAAAATCAACCAACATATTGAGAGTAATTCTATCATGTCTGCCTCTCAGAATGGATGTAGGAACGGGTCTCGTGGTACTAAGGAGCTACTCCTGATTGATATGGCCATTAGCCAACAGGTTCGCCGTTTCCGAAGGGATCTGTCTACATGTTGGATAGATTATAAGAAGGCCTATGATTCTGTGCCTCATACATGGCTCATGAGGGTGCTGGAGTTGTATAAAGTGGATGCAACTCTGCGTGCCTTCCTGATGTCATGTATGGGGTGCTGGAGAACGGTCCTTCGCTATCCAGGATGTCGACAAATCCAAGGGAACAGCGAACCGATAAGGATTGAGCGTGGCATATTCCAGGGTGATAGTTTGAGTCCATTGTGGTTTTGTCTAACCTTGAACCCTCTCAGCACATTGCTAGAGGGTTCAGGTCTAGGTTATCGGTTGAGGAGAGGTGGTCAGGTCATATCTCACCTTCTTTACATGGATGATCTGAAACTCTTTGCCCCCAACAATTTGCAACTGATGAAGCTACTGAAGGTAACAGAAACTTTCAGTAGTGCCATCAGAATGGAATTTGGTGTGGACAAATGTGCAGTCATGCATGTGAAGCGAGGGCAGATTATGGAATCCGTGGGTACTCAACTCTCGGATTCCATACACCTTAGATCCCTCTCCTCAACAGAAACCTACAAGTATTTGGGTATGTCGGAGGCATTAGGCATCAATACTTCCGACATGAAACAATCGTTGAGGGAGCGCTTCTTTGGCCGCCTGAATAAAGTGCTAAGCAGTCTTTTGTCAGGCGGAAACAAGGTGCGCGCCTTCAACGGTTGGGTCATGCCGGTTTTGATGTATTCTTTCGGCATACTCAAATGGACTCAGACGGAACTTGATGCCTTGGATAGGAGGGTCCGCACATTGATGACCGCAAATCGGATGCATCACCCACGGTCGTCGGTGATGAGATTGTATATCCCGCGGAAGTGCGGGGGACGTGGCTTCTTAAATGCTAAAACCCTGCACAACCGTGAGGTATGCAGTCTCAGAGAATACTTTCTAGAAGCCGACGTGGGGATGCACCGAGATGTGGTCTCAGTGGACAAGGGCCTTACCCCGCTCTCGCTGGCTAACGAGAACTGGCGCAAACCTAAAGTATTAGACACTAATGACCGCAGGGAGGTATGGCAGAGCAAGGAGCTTCACGGACGTTTTTACCGGGCCCTACATGGGCCTGATGTAGACTTCTTAGCGTCCGTATCCTGGCTGCGTTTCGGTGACCTCTTCGGGGAAACCGAAGGTTTTGTCTGTGCAATAATGGACGAAGTTATGATGACGAATAACTATCGGAAATACATTGTGAAGGATGGCACGGTTGACATATGTCGGGCATGCCACCGTCCGGGAGAATCGATCCGACACATTATTTCTGGGTGTTCTCGTCTGGCTAACGGAGAGTACTTGCACAGACACAACCTCGTTGCTAGGATTATCCACCAGCAACTTGCTTTGAAGTACAACCTTGTGGAATCAGAAGTGCCATACTATAAGTATGCGCCCGACCCAGTTCTCGATGATGGTAATATCACGTTGTATTGGGATCGACCTATCGTCACTGACAGGACTATTATTGCTAATAAGCCTGACATTGTGGTGATAGATCGATTGGAGCGTCGCGCAATGATCGTTGATATAACGGTCCCGCATGACGAGAACCTCGTGAAAGCAGAGAAAGATAAGCAATTCAAGTATCTAGATCTTGCTCGCGAGGTTGTCGACATGTGGGACGTGAATACAGCAGTCATTGTGCCGATAGTCGTATCAGCCAATGGTTTAATAGCCAAGAGCCTCGACCAACATCTGAAGAGGCTCTCGCTTGGCGGCTGGATCAAGGGCTTGATTCAGAAAGCAGTACTTCTGGACACGGCGCGTATTGTTAGGAGGTTCCTCTCTCAAGAGCCCTGACCACCGGTAGCTCGGACCCTGTTCCCGGTGCTGGTGGGCTACTATTTTATATATTTTTAAATGTTTTTTTATACTGATTTTGTATAGGGATATTTAAAAATGTTAAAATATGTAAGAAAAATAAATAAAGGAAATAATAAGGAGTCAACGTTTCGGAGCCAGCTGTCAACGTTTCGGGAGCCAGCTGTCAACGTTTCGGCGCAACGACTGTCGGATCAGGTGCGAGTCATCCAGCGTAATCGTATGTTGGATGACACCGTACTTGATCGCCTGCGGACTGAAATGCAGAGTAGCCATGTCATTACCCAGTCGGTGCAGGCTGTGGTACCACCACAGTCTACCACAATACCGGATCGCGCTGACGACTTGAGTGATGACATGGCTATTAATGTAAGTACCCAGTGCAGTGAGGAAATGAGGTGTGCTTTGGAGGGTGCGATTCGAGAATATCGGTTCATGTCGCCCGACCTTAGACCGCGCATACCGCGTTTGCCCATGCATAACAAAAATAGGGCGCTGGTGGCTGTTCTGGATTCGCAGTTGTCAAACTATTTTGATAACTGCGAAGACCTCACTGATGCTCACTCAATCCTGTATTGTGCGGCTGTAGCGGCATGTCGTGTAGCTCATGTCAAATTTTTTGATGACAGAGCTACACGACCTAAGCCAGCCGTACCAGCATGGCAGTACAGGATTGAGCGACGTATTGATGGGGCCAGAGCACTCATCGGCAAACTAATCTCCTTCAGGGAGGGCAATACGCGCCCTAGAGTGATGCGCTTTGTGAGACGGGCGTTCTCGGGGACTGATATTAATCCTCGAGACTACATCTCCCGTGTCACGGAGCGCATCGACTTCCTGAAGCAGAAAGTGTATGCATGGGCGAACCGTATTCGTAGGTATAAGCGACGGGTGGAACGATACACTCAGAATCGCACATTCCAAAGAGATGAAAGTAGGATATTATTGGGCATTCTACCCCACCTTCCGTTCCATCGGCTCACTCCGTTCGCCTCGTCACTCTCGGTGGAGTAGAATGCCCAATAATATAAATGAAATCCTACATAGCGCAGTAAAATACTGGTTCGGCGCCTATTCCGCCCAGTGGATTAAACAGTGTAATAAAATACTGATGACTTACCTCGATCAAGTACCGCAGATTCTCGAATTGAGCACTAAACCACTACTTTAGTTGACAAGTTTTATAACACCAAGTTTCACACATAACCACTACCTTAGCTGACTGTTTTTATAACAACAAGTTTCACACATATTTCGTTTACTAATGGAACTATACGAACATAGTAAGCTATAATCCAGGACAGATTGTCTCATGTCTCTTCACAGAGCAAGAAATAGCATGCACCTATAGGCACACGCACATTCTATTTCTGTGACCCCAGATTGGGCACCAAGGACATCTGAATTATAGGATACTGTAAACATTAAACTAAAATTTGGGACAGATTGTCTCATGTCTCTTCACAGAGCAAGAAATAGCATGCACCTACAGGCACACACACATTCTATTTCTATGGTCCCAGATTGGACACCAAGGACATCCAAATTTTAATTTAATTAACTCATACAGTTGGCACTAGCTTACATGTTAACAAATAAGGGAGCTCGCTGCTTGAACCATTAGCCTAAAATTCAGGACAGATTGTCTCATGTCTCTTCACAGAACAAGAAATAACATGCACCTACAGGCACAAGCACATTCTATTTCTGTGACCCAGATTGGGCACCAAGGACATCTGAATTATAGGATACTGTAAACATTAAACTAAAATTCAGGACAGATTGTCTCATGTCTCTTCACAGAGCAAGAAATAGCATGCACCTACATGTACACACACATTCTATTTCTATGGTCCCAGATTGGACACCAAGGACATCCAAATTTTAATTTAATTAATTCATACAGCTAACACTACCTTACACGTTAACAAACTACTACTGGTTGCTTTGCTGGTCTGTTAATCTGCGTTGTGCTTTATTAAGATGCTTTCGCACTCGTACAATTGCCTTCGAAACGGTTCGTGTGCCGTCCCGTGGTCATCTATTGTGTCATACTCTTTGTAAAACGCCTGACAACGGCGCCGGAGCGCCGATCGTGTTAAGCTTTCACAGTAGGAGTAAGTGATTCTTAAGAATCTCAAAGTTTGCAAAATTGCGTGTTGTAAATTTGCAGTGTTCGAACTTTGTTACACGAGGTGTATGTATGAGTCATTTCTATGTATTCAACAATTACACTGTAAGATGATCGCTGTGCATGTTGCAGTCATTGATTAAAATTGATCTTTATAGGATTTCCTAATCAATGCAATTAATTTAAATAGAGGATGATCCTAGGAACATCATCATAAAGTTTCGTAACAAATTGTTTGAAAGATGAATCTTAATATCAGTACCTACTGAACCTTTGCATGAAATGTTTATAAAAAATTCGTTTTAGACGTTAGATGATATTACTTATATTGATGTTAAGTTTTACTGCAGCATATTAGTGAACTAACTTTTTGACGCGAGTTCGTTTACATAGATTATTATGCACAAAAAAATTTTTCAGGATATTTTTCTTTCAGCACGTCTTACCTTGCATCTTTGAAAAAAAATCATTTTTTTAATTCACATGTGTGATGTCATGCGGAGTTTTACATCAAGGTTTAAACAAACATACATACTTTATTATAATACGTAATGTATTAATCATAAGTGTCATGTATCGTCGTCACCTTTGTCGGCGAGGGTAAAAAGCTGGTTTTTTATTTCATTTCTCACGATAAAATTGCAATTTGACGGAAACAATTTTCAATCACTACGATTTAATTAGACCTAAGTAACATAAATTAATCATACAACTGTGACAACATGTAGTTAAGGTTTAATTTTGTAATGGGATAAATATTGCTGAAATGGTATTTTTTATGAATAAAATCAATCAATTTTGATCACAATATTACATTCCCTTCAGTATCTTCCAGTGATAAACACCGGTTACCTTCGCTATATAATTAGTTACGTTATACTCGTACAACCTTCAACTTTAAAAAATGTAAGTAAGTACTACTAACTTTACTGAATTTGCTAATGTATTTATTTAATCACTACCCAGCTACGGACCTGGTTTCTGCCTGCCGGCTGTTGTATCGGAAGTCTTCATCAAGTCATAGTTATAAGGTAAAAAATTAATCTTTATTTGCTCCATTTCAGGTCTGACTCCGATTCAGAATTCCAGACACGGTCTGCAGCTGTAGCCGAGGTTGCGAAGGTGCAACCAAAAAAGAAGGTGTCGAAGCGCAAAGCTCTCGAGAGCACCACGCCGTCAGAATCGAAATCAAGGTAATTTTGTGTAACTGCTTTTAACTTTAGGTGTTTGTTGTGTATGTTAAGTCAATTTCGAACTGTAACGCAGAGAGCGCTGAAATCAATTTCCAATTATTATTCCTTGCAGGAATGTTTACAGTTAATTCATGAGGTATTTTTATTGGAATTAATATAACATAACATCATGCTTTCTATCCGCGTAGGGTTCGACAGAGGAGTATATAATACACCCTCAATTCGCCACTTAAAAAATAAATGTAATGTAATGTGTTGTGTAAATTATTATAAATAAGAATTATGTTAAATTGTTTACAGTAAACGACGCACTTCGAGCTCGGACCTTTTTGGCTTGGTGGACTACATTCCGTCATCGACCTCAATTGGAGACTTCGGTTCGAGCCTCTGCAGCCGTGTCGCCAACGGCAAAGTGCGACGAACGGCGAACTTAACCGGGGACTTCTATGTGGAGGTAAAAGTCTACAACAAGACCGAAGTTGCTTCCACCCCTAAAGAGGATAGGTGGAAGAAAGCCTCGGTGGTTCTAAAAGTGCAGCTAAACCGTAACACGCCGCAGTGGGACGGACTCCAAGTTTTTATGAGACGGACTCATGAATTATTTGATGATTCTGAGCCCGTCTTTTATAGTGACAATATAAACATAAAATAAATATTTAAGTTATTGGGCACCAGGTATATTCTATTATATCCAGGTATTTTTTGTTGTACATCATAATCTTAATAATAATATATTGCAACATCTAATAGTAAGTTTAGAACTATTTTAATCTAAAATGCCTTTCTGTACTGTTTGTAACACATCTGTTGAGCGCAGTCACTGGACAGGTCACCTACGTAGTACTAATCATAAAAACAAAACAGTTTCACATTTTTGCGATGGTGTTGAAATAATACATTCTGCATTTCGTAATCGTATAGCTTCTTATAGAATTGTCGATCCGTCTGAGAATTGTTCTCTAGAGCCTTTTCTTAATAATATTTGGAGCAAAATTAAAACGTTAATTGACATGTCTCTTAAAAAACATACTTGTATAAAAGTTAATTTCGAATATTTTGCGTTGTTTTTAATGTTTAAAAATGATTCTCAGGAGATGAAATCATTTGCCACAAAAAACGTTACTATACATCAGAATTATGAATTTGATTCATTATCGTCTCAAGTAAAAAACATTTTAACAAAAAAGATAGAAGAATTTCAGGACCGAGACAGTGGGTGGACGTTCTTGAGCAGTTCTCATTTGGAAGTCAATGTTAACAAATATCAACCCTTACGCGGTTCGGGCTTTATCGAATTGCCTTCTGCAATAAAATCGAAAAAAGCATGTGTTAATATCCACAATAATGACGAGTATTGTTTTTTATGGTCTGTTGTTGCTGCTTTATATCCAGCTAAGAGTCACCCTGAAAGAGTATCTTCTTACCCTGATTTTCGTAACGTGTTAAATGTAAAGGACATGTCATTTCCAGTGAATTTCTCAGATATTGCGCGGTTCGAAGTGAATAACCCCGAAATTTGCATTTACATTTATGGTTTAAAAAATGATACTGTCATAGGACCGCTTTACAAACCAAAAGCCTTGAACGGAAAAGTGATTCATTTACTTTATTTAGAAAGAGATGATTTGTCACATTACTGTCTCATTAAAGACTTGCCGCGACTTGTTAAAAATCAAATAACAAAACACCACAGTAAACTGTACTTTTGTGACGTTTGTTTAATGTTTTTTAATTCATGCGATAATCTTAGTTCGCATAGTTGTGGCGGGGTCGCCACTGAACTACCTCCAAGGGGTTCTTGCATACAGTTTAAAAATTATAATAGAAAGCAAATTGTACCATTTGTTATATACGCAGATTTTGAAACAATGCTAGAACGGTATGAATCTTGTGACCCTGACCCCACTAAGGCGAGTACTGTAACGCGACAGCGACATGTGCCTGTAGCTTTCGCTTATCATATCACGTGTACGCTAGACGAAAGTCACAATCGTTACGTTTCTTATCGCGGCTTGGATTGTGTATCAAATTTTGTGAAGTCTATCTACAAAGATTCAAAAAAAATTTACGATATTTTAAAAAATAACGCTCCTATGATTTACTCAAATGATAATGCTCACGACTTTGAAAACGCGATGACATGTCATATTTGTGAACAGTTCTTGTTCGGCGATAGGGTTCGCGATCATTGTCACTTGACTGGTAAATATCGTGGCGCAGCTCATAGTTATTGTAACTTACAATACAAACTACCAACATTTTTGCCAGTATTTTTTCATAATTTGTCCGGATACGATTGTCATCTTTTTATAAAAGAATTAGGTGAAGCTCCTGGATCTATTAAAGTGATACCTAAAACAAAAGAAAACTATATTTCATTCACTAAGTTTATTCCGATTTCTACCGGGGAAAGCATCCAGGTACGGTTTGTAGATTCTTTCAAGTTTTTAGGAACTAGCTTAGAAAAGTTGGTTAGTACAATGAAAAAACAAGACTTTAAACAATTAAAATCTTATTTTCCTAATAAAAAACAATTTAACCTACTGACGCGCAAGGGAGTGTATCCATATGACTATATGTCTCAATGGGAACGTTATGAAGATATGTGTTTACCCTCTAAAAAATATTTTTTTAACTCCATAACTAATGAAACAATAAACGACGAAGACTATGAACACGTTCGATCTGTTTGGTCAGTATTTAATATTCAAAACATGGGTATGTACACAGATTTATATCTCAAAACAGATGTTCTGTTGCTAACAGATGTATTTGAAAATTTTCGAAAAACTTGTAAACTACATTACAATCTCGATCCCGCGTTCTATCTTACAGCACCAAGTCTATCTTTTGATGCAATGCTTTTAAAAACAGGAGTTCGATTAGAATTGATTAGTGATGTTGAAATTTTTAGAATGATACAAAAAGGTATTCGAGGAGGTGTTTGTATGTGTTCCAAAAGACATGTCAAAGCCAATCATAAATATTTAGATACTTACGATCCAACCCTTCCAAATTCATTTATAATTTATTTAGACTGTAACAATTTATACGGTTATAGCATGTGTCAATCCCTACCCTATTCCGATTTTAGATTTATAAATAGACAAGAAATTGATTTTTTACAATTGAACTTAGCAGACATCAGTGATACTGCGGAAAACGGTTACATTCTTGAAGTTGATTTAATATATCCGGAGAAATTGCACATGGAACACAATGACTTTCCCTTTTGTCCAGAAAAATGCTTGCCACCTGGTGGTAAGAATAAAAAGCTAATACCAAATTTGTATGATAAATATCACTATGTTATTCATTACGTACATTTAAAAAAATGTTTACAGCACGGTTTAGTATTGAGAAGGATCCATCGCGCTATTATATTTAAGCAAAGTTGTTTTTTAAAGCAATATATTGATATTAACACCCAGTTACGTCAAAAAGCAGAGTCAACTTTTGAACAAGATTTTTTCAAATTGTTGAACAATAGTATTTTTGGAAAGACCCTGGAAAATAATGAACATCGAATAGACGTTAAGTTAGTAAACAAGTGGTGTGACTCGAACAATAAAACGAAAAAGACTGCTTGTGCTGAAAAACTGATAGCCAGTCCATATTTTCATAGCACCTCTGTATTTTCTGATGATTTAGTGGCAATCCAAATGAAACCTGTACGTATTATACTTGATAAACCAATTTACATAGGGTTTGCAGTATTAGAATTATCTAAGACTCACATGTACGACTTTCACTACTCTATCATAAAACCTTTTTATGGTAACCGAATTGAATTGTGCTATACTGACACAGATAGTCTAGTATATGATGTACAGAGTAATGATGTTTACAAAGACTTTAAGCTCCATTTTCTAAAATATTTGGATACCAGCAATTATGACTGTAACAATGACTATAACTTACCAATTATTAATAAGAAGGTTCCAGGACTGTTTAAGGATGAAATGGGTGGCAACATTATCAAAGAATTCGTAGGATTGCGCTCAAAGCTTTATTGTATTAAAACGTTAAACAAAACAATTAAAAAGGCAAAAGGTACAAAAAAATGTATTACTAAAAATTTAAATATGTTAGATTATAAAAATGTTTTGTACAATTCCAATGTAATTCGCAAAAAAAATGTATTGTTCAGATCAATAAAACATGAAATATACACTCAGGATGTAAATAAAATAGCACTTTCAAACAATGATGATAAACGATTGTTATCGTTTGATAAAGTTTCTACTTTAGCCTGGGGTAACGCAACCATATTTATGTAATGCGTTACCATTATTTTTAAATGTAAGTAATTACAGTAGATACATTTTTTACAATGTATTTTAGATAACGTCCTAAATGTAAAGACGAAATATTATGTAAGTACCTACTAATGACTATTACCTAAAGCAGGCTCCAGATACAAGTAATGTGTAATGTAATTGTAAAACATATATTTTCTTGGTGCCAAATAGATTTAAAAATAGATATTATTATCTTTTTACTTGTAGCAAATAATGTTAGAACTTATTTAGTAGTTAATTAATTTTAAGAATGTTTACGCGACATTTCGTAAAAAATACTAAAATATTTACTAACTTTTTATATCGTATCCTACTTAGACGTATCATGTTTATTAAATCATGTTTATTATTCATTTCCAAAACTTCGGACTTTAAAAATTGTATGAAATGTCGTGCCGCATGAACATGATGTTTTCTTTTATTTGTAATAAATAAATAGTATTTTAAGATCACAATTATATCTGTTTCATTTCCATTCCTGATTGATGACAAAGTCACGGTGCATCAATACAATCATGTTTTGATCCAGGCTGATATTTGCTAATTTTTTCAGAATATTGTAATTATTTATATTAAATTAAATAATGACGAAAAAATAAAACATGAAAACAAAATCCAGACCGGAACAAATACTTATTGTATGTTCCGTGCGGGAATCGAACCCGCGACACTAATTTGGCGCAATTAGTCGCAGCTAGCAACACGCTTATAACCTAATACTTACCATTGTGATGCATCAAGACGAGTTCATAACCAATGCGCCAAACGTGTCGTCGAAAATGTGATAAAATATTGGATTGCTTTGAAGAAGCACGCGCGGTGCAGAATTTGACACCGAACAGGTGCTCGGGCGCAAGCTTGAACATGTTGAAACATGAAATTGAATCACAGCATAATGCTTTATGGAGTCTAATTGCATATTATTGAGTAACATCCATCATTAGACAGTCAGCCGGAGCGGTCATATCACATCGAGTAAAAACGAAACGAAATTGTAAGTATTGTACAAGTACCCATCTACTTATAAGATTATTTCATCATGTTTTTTTATGTAATTTAGTTAATTATTATTTTGTTTGTTTCAGATCGTTGACAATGTGTGATTCTCCAGATATTATCGACTTCTCACAATACGCTCAAGGTTATCCGACTCCGAGTTTAAGTTGGCATATCCCTGAACAACAAAGACCTGTCAACAAGGAGCCTAGAGCAAGACAAGACTACGAACCTGCCAGCAAGAAGCCTAGAACAAGACGGGAGTGTCTAAAACAGAAGCCATATCTGCATACAAGTCAATCATTCCTGATAAACAATGAGAAGAAAAAAGGTTTACGACTGATCCAGGTACAAGTGTTGGATATCAGTGAACAACAAGAACCTGCAAGTGATAATCAGGACATGGTAATGTTAAGTGTGCAGTATGTAGTGACTGAATCAGTGGATCATGTTATGGATGAGACGCAATCGTTAATTAATAAAATATCAAAAAAACTTTGTGGAGATAGATGTTATTATTAACTGGTGTCATTATTTTGTACGTACCTACTTTATAAGTTGTTGTGTAAAATTTGCAGTAATAAGTAATAATAAATTATGTAAGTAATCTACTAGTTATTTGGGTATATTAATATTAGGAATGTATACCATTTATTTGCTTTCTTATTCTTTAGTGTTTTGAATGTATAAAATGTTAAATATGAAATAATTATATATGTTTTACTGCAATTAACTCTTTGTATTTTATCTTGTACTTATTATTTTTGGGTAGGTAGTTATAATTAGATTGTAATAATTGCAAATAATGTAAAAAAGTAAATAAAAATATATTCTTTCATAATTTAATTTACGTTTTTTTATTACTTATTAATACTCGAACTCTAAATTAGCTCTAGTGTGATGTATAATTGTAGGTTATTTGCTTTCAGTATTTTTATAATTAAATTTAAATTTTACATGTTATAATTATATCATGTTACTGCAGCTAATTTAAAGTTTGTTATGTAGGTTACCCTGATTATACTAAATAAAACACTCATAAGTAGATAGACATTTTTTATTAACTGTTCAACACAATAATAATTAAAATAAATTAAATACAGACATGTTATTATCAAAATACCATTTCCTTATACAGATAGCATTATTCAACGCACAATTCATTTTATGATTCACACAATTAAAATCAATTTTATTTTTACAAAACCTTCTTTTTAATTCTGAAAAATTAGGGCATCCCTTCTCACCTATGTCGATAACTTCACAGTTTGCACATAACTCTTTAATCCATTTAATCTTTTCCAAACCCTTTGTGATAATTTTTTTATTTTCTAAGAATGGTAAAATTACACGTTGAAACTCTTTGTAGTCTATGTAACCCTCGCTCCAGTAAATTCCTCGATTTCTTTCTAACCACCTCACCTGCTTTTTTTCTTCTTGTGTTAGGTAATGGAATGAATATGGTGGTTTTACCAAGAACGTCTGTGTATGATCCTGACTCGCAATGGCCAATTCTTTGACAATAAAATTATTTATAGAATCTTTAAATCCTTGGAGTTCCACTATAATGGTATCCGCCTTCATGATATCTTCTTGACAATGCTGCTTAAGGGTTTGTATTCGACAATGCAATCGTTCAGAATGAGACAGTATGCTGAAGTTTTATCTGGTATCTCTGAATCACTCTCAATTTCTACTCTCACATCCACAACCGGACCTGTCTTTAGATTATCCGCTTGTCTAGAACAATCAATGACAAACAGCGGTGCTAAATCTCTAAACTGTTTTTCGCTTAATATGGGCTCCGGACGACGTCCATAATACGACTGTTGGAATCTGGTGTATTGCTCGTATAATAAAGCGATTCTGTTATTAGCAAAACTCACATTTAGGTTTTCATACGGAAAATAAGTTGAATTGAGGTACACTCTAACGTTTCGAACATGACAGTGATCGAATTGAGACATGTCTGAACTTGCATTGCTTTTCCTATTTGACTGTAGCCCGATAATAACGTATCTTGGTTTTTCTATTTGAGATGAAGTTTTGATAGACCAAGTATGTTTTGTAGTTTTAGGCAAAGCTGGATATTCGTACAGATCCCAATTTCTATATATCATTTGAAGTGGGCGATCTTTTTCTAATACTTTTAACAAACCAATTTTTTCTTTGTCTGATACTTTAACATGCGGTACGCGCCATATGATTTTATTAATCTGAACATCATCCACTACTTCGCCAGTATTCAGTTTTACAGCGTTCAAATTAGTATTACTTCGTAACAATATCAGTTCATGTCTACTATTTATCACGACTTTTTTAAAATCTTCAGCAAAACCGAGGAGGTTACAAAGTGGTATTGAAGCAGAAAATCTTCCTCCATCAATATTTTTTATACCATCAATATTCCAGCCCCAAGCATTAGACATTTTTGATTCACTTTCGTTCATTGAAATTAGTGATTTCATGGTTGTTGTTATACCTGCATTTTTTATTTTGTCAATCTCCACTCCATTTAGCTCATACCTAATGTCTTGGAACAAGTAGAGTAGAGCATTGTTCGTGAAATTGACACTAGTAGCTTTGTCCTTCGTATCTTTTTTGGTAACGTTAACAGTTCCTTCCAAATATAGGGTGCTAGCTGATGGTAATATGTACAAGTCCTGTTGGTTGATAGATATGCGGATTTCATCGTTCCTGTTAAAACTCGTTACATAGGGTTTGTAGGAATGAAATTCGATTCCTTCTATAGTAGTATCGCAAGTAGGAGCGGATAAAACGTCTAAGATATTCATTTTAGCAATCCAATTGCTCTAAGGAATGCTTTATTGTCTTTAGTTAATTTTATTTTCTTCTTAGATAGAGGTCTTATTTGATAGGTAGCTCGAGCAGAACTGATATTCTTAACTTGTTGAGACACATTTTTATTGTAATCAATCATTTTTTTCTTCTAAGATGCAGATACACCTGCACTTCTTCACCACGTAAATTGATTAATCGTTTGTTTATATCTAACAACCTGATATGTATGCAGCTTATGTTGTTTTGATTGATTGGAAAGTATATTGCGTTCTTCGGGATTTCTATGATCCTGTATCCAGGTGGCACATTAAGTGCAAATTCGTGAATAATATGACTGGGTTCACCGTTTACATAGGAACCGCTTACAATATCACATTCAATCCTGACTACGGTCGTAGGTAGAATGTTGACTGGAGACTGTGACACATGCCATTTATTTGCTTTCAAGATTTGTTTATTAAATCCTAATAGTCTTCTAAAAGAGTCTTCTTTGATAAAATTAATGTCTTTTGTACAAAATATTGTAGTTTTTAATGTATTATTATTGCACCGTAGTTTGATAGCTGCATCTTTTATTTCGGATTTTAAATAATCGCTGACATCTTGTAATTCATAAGTGCCTTCCGGTATTTCAATAACTTCATTAATGCCATAATAGAACTTATTATTACTTTTATCAATGTTTGGAATAGAATTAAATGTTGAAAAGTGCAATAATGCACACTCATATTCTCCATCTAGTTGCAACGTATTAGGATAGTATGTAGTTAACACTGACGAGTCTCCAGTTATCGACAAAGTGAGTGACATCTTGCAAATGATTGAAATGAAAGAAAAGTATATATTTTATATTACATTTTTATTCCAAAAACTCCACAAATAATTTAAACATAAATGACCACAATTGACTGCGTTAAATTTTTGATATCTTGTGTAGTTATAAAACACATTACAATTTTTGAAATATTGCATCAATTCCATGGGAGGTTTTAAATTTCCATAGCTATCAAAGTATTCACAGTGATTGTATACTTTAGCATAAGCTACCCAATGCGTTCCTTCGTTCTTAGAATTGTCTAAGTTAACGATACCACATTCAATGCGTTTCGGCTTCCGAGGTAGTTGATCCTTCATGTAGATCCCACGAAAATATGGGATGTCTCTTGAATAATTTCGGATGTCTACATTAGTTAGAGGTCGATTGGGTAGCATATTTTTCAGTTTTTTGAAGATGTTATAAACAATCCTTTACCACTTTTATACGGCTTAATGTATAAACCCTTGCCCAACACTAAAGCCTCCATAGCTTTATTATGTCGTTCTGTTTCTTGTAAATTTTGTTTGTTTGCTTTGTAATCATTGACGGTTTTTGCAATGCCAGCTGCACCCCCAGCTAAAGTTCCTAAAGCAGATAAACCAGCAAAAATTGGAATTAAAGGCAAAACTCCCCCAGTCTTTGGTATGGGTATTACTCGGGGTACTCGAATTCGATGATGAATGTTTGGAAATAACTTTTTTGCGGCTAAGTAAGCTGCTTTTATTAAAGTCTTACTATCTTTGCATTTGAGTTTCTTAATTTTCGATTTTATTTTTGAAACTAAGCTTTTAAATGATTTAATGCCGGATCCAGACTTTAATTTCGCTTTCATAACTTTGTTAACTAGCCAAGAGCTTAGTTTTTCACCTTTCCCTGCATCTTTTGATTTAAGTCTTTGTTTAGCCATGTTGAGTAGTTCTAAATCGGCTTTGTGACGATTTGATAAGTCTGTATGGTTTGTATACGCAATATCGTGTTGCATGCAAGCTTCGTCTAGCTTATTTACACCTCGGTCACCTCGCGCTAAGCGTTTGTGAAGTTTGGTTCCTGGTCCGCAATAATTGTATCCTGGCAAATGAACTTCGAATGGTAGATTATTAATTATGCCGTTAACTAGTCCACCCCCTTGCATTATTCAAATTATAATGATCGGATTTCAAATGAAAAATGGTTATATAATATCTTAGTCCATTATTGCAGCTTTTTCAATCCAACTGTTTTCTGCACTGTTCAGACCTAACCATTTAACATACAATTTATTTCCTTTCTTTTTCAAAACCTTTTCTATCAAATATACATCAGGATAAATAGATCTTTGCAGTTCTTGTTCGTAAAAAGCTCCTAATATGTCTTGCTTTCGTCGATCTTCTATGTGATATGTTACTGGTAAGGTTTTATTTACCTTTTTTATAATAAATAATTCAGTCGACCAATTAGGAGTATAACCTTTCTCAAAATTATGTTTGTATTTACTTATACGGACACAATCACCAACTTTGAATTTAGGCTTCCACGGAACTAAATCATGTTTGTTTATTTTTTTAATATTTTCTTTGATTACTTGTTCATTACTTTTATTTACATCTACTGGTTTAAATTGAATAGTGCGATGTTTTGTGTTGTTATATCTCTTCAATGTATCTTCCAATGGTAGATCTAACCATTTATAGTTTCCATTGAGACTAAAATATTTATATAATTTATTTTTTACAGTTCTAATCAGTCTCTCTACAATTGATGCTTTTTTAGTAGAAAACGATGAGTAATGGTTAATGTTATGCTTTTTCATAAGCGTTTGAAAAGTGATGTTATAAAATTCGGTCCCCATGTCAGTTTGCAAGTTAACCGGATTATTACGACTGCTAAGCAGTATATGTTCGAATGCACGAGTAACATCAAATTTATTTTTTGATTTTAACGGTTCAGCCCAGGCATACTTTGAGAAGCAGTCAATCACCACTAAGATGAAATTGTAACCTCTGTTATACTTTTTTAGGTTTTGCATGTCCATCAAGTCTGCTTGCCATAAGTCGTTGATTCCTTTCAAAATAACAGAACGTCGAAGGAAATTTCTCCGTACCCCTTTGTGTATTTCATTCACAATTTGCTGTTTTGTCATTACGAAGTTTTTTGAAGTAATTTATCTACCACTGCTTTAGTATAAAACTTATCTTGCAAATGAGTTGAAACCTCAGGTATCCTTGCTTTTAAAGTAGCTTGAACTGTATCCTTTGCATCTTTTATGATTTGTGAACGTAATGTACCAATCAAATTATTAAGTTCTTTCAACATTTTTGCATTCAATCGATCTATATAATCCTTGTTTACAACTAGATTATTTAATTCTTTTATGGTATTAGCATTCAATAGATCTACATAATCCTTGTTCACAGCATCGTCTGCTTCTACTGGAGATCTAATTCCTCTCAGTCTTGATGTTTTTAAATCAAAATCTCCGTTTTCTGATTTTACCAGTGCATTCTCATTAAACTCAAATAACTCTGATAAACGCATTCTTTTGTGAATGTAGTGTCCAAATTTGTCTACGTTCATGTTTAAGGTGTGTTGTTTTGAGAGGATGATAGTAAAATAAACACATTTTTAAATACTTATTTATTTATAACTTTACTTTCACGTAATTCTTCAATGATAGATATAATTTCATTATCTAATCCTGTGTTGCCAGCATCTCTAGACGCAATCAATAATTTCAACCTTTCCACTAATTCGTTAGGATCATCCCAGTACACTAAGTCTACGTTTTTTCTCCACCTTTTTATCAACGGTAGACCTTTTCCCTGAATTGTCTTCTTCAGTTGAAAAAGAGGTTTAATAACTTGCAAATATTTTTGTCCTTTGTTACTTTTTATTGGTTTACTTGGTTCATAGTCTCGACGATGTGCATTTGTATCAAGTAGCATCGATTTATAATTTTGCATATCACTATCTGTAACCAAACTTAGGTCTACATCTTTCTTAAGCAACAACTGTTTTAAACCAGGTGTATTTCGGTATTTACGTCCAACCACCGTGATGTATTGATCGTTGATCGTTATGCAAGCAGAACCTAACATCAGTTTCCCGTGGTCTGCTCTAACCCCAAATGGAATATCTACCAACGCTTCTGAAGATACTGACCAGGATGACGTATCATAGTCTTGATTCCTTTCAACTACTGATTCATATGAAGAGTTACTGTTGATATCGGATTCATATTTGTCTTCATCACCATTATTATCATTGCTTCCTGCACTACCAGTTTCGTTAGTAAACGGACCATCAGCAAAATCTTCACTAGCACGCAGGGGAGGAGTTTGCTTACTAGCATTAGCAATTAGGTTGAGAGGTTCTGTTACAGGTTTGAAAACAGATTCCAGTGCTTGTTTATTGTTAATCTCAGCATCTCTCATTTTTCGTATTTTTATCTTCACAGCTTCTGCCGCATCAACAATTTGTCGTTTTAATGATTTTTCCATATTAATAAAATAGGTCGTAATTGATTTAGC